>JAGMVL010002223.1:0-600000 GCA_019202695.1 Populus x sibirica | reverse complement strand
ACGATGATTTGAGAAGTCAAAAAGTGACATACTACGTTAGTATGGACATGTTTGGAGGCTCAGATTTTTCAAAAACCATCCATGTGTATCGTATAACTGACAGGGATGGATAAAGATCTAATAGGCGCGGTTGGCGCCTTGGTTGACATCCCTAGAAGGAGCAACCACTTCAAAAATCATAAAAACCAGATCCACCATACTTGTTAAAAGGAAACACAAAAGAGAAAATAAAACTCTATCTCAGTTCAAGTTGAAGGCAGGAGACAATCTTAGCAGTGCTATAACAAAGTTTACAAACCTCGGGAATTTGGCCTCGATGAAACGGCAGGTAATCCTACTAGTTGGTGTTCTACATGGTAATCAAAATTCACAAGGATGCAAATTTATCCATTCCATGATTTAATATAAGCACATTTCAAAATCATTTTCAGGCAGCAAGGCAGTGATCATGGATATACAACAGTGCTCCTGCTCGGTGATACAAACAATTTAACACTCATAATTTTGCTCATATGCCTTTAAATGAGAAGTCCTAGTTAACAAATCAAGGAGCAAGAAACTTACACTCTTTAGAACAGATTCAATGCGAGCTGGCTGCTTTGCTTGCCAAAACAAAAATCCAAGAACTACACGCTGGAAAACTTCCTTCAGGGGCTTCAATACAAATTTCTGCAAGATTGATTCCTCAGACTCATCCATTTTTTCATTTGGATTCCCAAACTGACCAGCAGAATTTAGTAGTGCAAGCCCAACAACTTGATCAGGAAAGCCCACTGCTGCAACCAAAGCAGTAAAGCCTCCAAGGCTGAAAATTCACCACGAGTTATATAAAGCCAAAAACATAGAGAAAATAAACATTTTCCTTCCGCAATACATGTTTTAATCACATACACTCAAATAGACAATATAATAAAAAAACAGTGCATTTTATTTGCTATACCTGTTTCCTACTAAAACAGCTGGCTCTTTCACTATCTCCTTCAAGAAATCCACTACTTGATCCCTCCACACCATGGCATCATACTCAATAAGTGCTTTCTCACTCCATCCAAACCCCAGCAAGTCTACTGCATAAACCTTATACTTTTTGGCCAATTCAGGTATGTTGTATCTGAGGACATTGCAAAGATGATAACTTTGTCAGGTAGAACAAGACTTTCACTATAACCAAGGAATAAATATGTAAACAAACATCCATTGCTTCTCAGCCCGGACAAAATTCACAACCATTTGATACAATAGCAGCATTATTCTTCTAATTTTCAATTAGCAACAACTATAATGCAAAAAAGATAGGATTCAGAAAAAAAGAAGAAGAGATCACATGCTTTAAAACAAAATCCATTGTCTGATTGAGTTTTGTTTCCACCAAATGATCGATCATGATAAACATAAATTAAATAACAGCATTAGCATCTCTTGACTAGATACACAAAAGTTTGCTTGTTTCCTTAACTAAATGTTCTCCAAAAGAACATAGGGGAAAGATGGGTCTCATTCCTTAAAACAGATGATAGAATCTAAGAATAAAATACCTCCAATGATATGAAGAAGCACCAAAACCATGAATGAGAACAATAGGAAGCCCTTCTCCTTGTACCACATAATGTATTTTGTGACCCCGCCATGTCCAAAAATTATATCCCTCAGGTTTGAATGGCAATCTCTCCATCCCTATCCCCAAAGAAAAGAAGACAAAAAAAAAAAAAAACTTTATACTTAAGCAAGCACAGCTGGATGGTAAAAAAATAAAACTGACCTTGAGTAGGCTCTGTGGCTAAAGAAGAGCCCGTGATTGAAACCCCAGAAGCCAGAATTCCTCTGAAAGCAAAACTTCTCCTGTTCATTTCACATCTGCTTCCTTCAAGCCAAAAGAAAGAGAGAAAGAGGAATTCAATAAAAACCCAGAAACGAAATGAACATTTTAAAACAAAATAAACTTACTGCACTGATTTAGTCTTGCTGGTGGTACAAGAAACCTTGTAGCAGAGGAATTGAATAGCCTTGACCTTAATGAAGGTGACAAAGAACATGATGAAGAAGACATTGAAACAAACTAATTCTTTAAAAAACTCTGGATTTTAAGAAGCAAATCACATTTTGGAAAGACCAAAAGCAGCACTTAAATATCTGGGGTTGTGTTCCATCATTTATGTGGCTACTGTCTTTTGTCCTTGTGGCCGTCTTCAAGCCATAACCCTCTTGAGACTTTAGATTTTGTTTTCTAGTTAACTATTTCTCCTTTCCGCGAAAATTCGGTCTTGCTAGATTTTTTCCAAAAGTAAAAAGAGGAAAATATTTCTTTGTTTAATTCAAAAGAAAAAGAAATGAACAATATTCTTATCAATACTACTTTTTTAAAAAGAAATCTTAACAACTTCTTTGTTCAAAAATCATTTTAAATAATTTAACTTATTTTTAACTAGACCTAATACATGATTTATAGGCCATTTGGAACTGAGTTTTAAATGGTGTTTTTTAAAAAATTAATTTTTTAAAAAAATTATTTTGTTGTGGTGATATTAATTTTTTTATAAATAAAATAGAATAATTATTTTAATTTATTTAAAATATAAAAGAAATGGGAAAAATAAATAAAAGAAATTACATATTGGAAAAATAATTGAATTTACAAAATTAAAGATTTATATGTACACAATAAAAACATTGGCGGTTACATCTCCTTCTCCCTGAAGGAATCTCCTCTCTATATAAAGTCCCTGACTTGCCCCCGAAACCAAATCTCCCTTCCCTCTCCGCCAAACACAAAAACCCTATTTCTCTCTGTTACACAAAACTAATTTGCGATTCTTTAATCCTTCGATCAATGGCTTCTGCTGCAGTCTGTGGTACCAAAAGATCATACTTCTTCGAAGACGAAATCTCCTCCATCCCGCTTCTAAAACGTATCCGCTGCACCTCTCCGCCTGGCATCCGGCCACCACAACCACCTCCAAAAGAAAACCCAGTTCCCAAAAATCCTGTTCCTGCTAGTGGTGAACAATGGGTGGACCTGCTAGTGAAAGAGATGACGAGCGCAACAAGCGTGGACGACGCAAAATCACGAGCAGGGAGAGTTCTTGAGATGCTGCAGAAAGTAATTAGCGATCAGGTGACCGAAGAGGCGGCGAAGGGTTTTGAAACAGAGAATTATGCGTTGAAGGAAAGGTTTGAAGCTTTGTGCCAGGAGAATGGAGTGCTGAAGCGCGCTGTGGTGATACAGCATGAGATGCTGAAGGAAGGGGAAGAGAAGGAGAAAGAATTGAAGCAGTTCAAGGAGATGGTCGAACATTATCAGGAGAAGGTTCGGATGCTTGAAGTTAATAATTATGCTTTGTCAGTGCATTTGAATCAGGCTTTGCAGGGAAATTCTCTTGGTGGACGTTGTAATCCTGATGTGTACTAAAAATATTTTTATTTTTATTTTTATTATTTACATTTGATAATTTGTGAGGTTTTGTTAATGTACTTATCTGGTATTTGGAATTGTTGTATTGAATAAATCTTTGATACGACAGTGATGCTAAAGTCCCACGTTAAATATTCTAATTGTAAAAGAAACTAACCATGACAGTCTAAGATAATGTATTATGTAAAGGATCACTTTATATTAAGCATCCCATTAATTTGAAAAATGTTGTTAGAAAAAATTGTTGTAATGATTAAATAAGTTGCAATCTTTTCCACCCTCAGACAAAAAGTTTTAATCTTTAATTACAAATATTGTTGAGTAAATGGTTTTAATGAATCATTATTAAGGGTTAGCAAACACCTAAAATCAGACAAGCATTACCTTCCATTGTTGAGTAAATAGTTTAATTATTTTTTTGATTTTGCTATAAATAAAAATATCATCAAAATATACCATAAAAATTTTCCTATGAAAGACCAAAGAATTTATGTCATCACTCTTATAAAAATATTTGGTGTATTGGAATGATCAAAAGACATGACTAACTACTCCACTCATATAATTCATTTTTAGTCTTAAATATAATTTTTCATTCATCTTTAAAACAAATTCTAATATAATAATACCCACTCTTTAAATTAATATTAGAGAAAATTTAGGCTCTTACTATTATATCCAACATGTCATCTAACCTAAGAATGAGGAAACATTACTTGATAGTAACCCTATTAGTAGCTTTAGTATCCACACACATCCTGTAAAAACTATCTTTCTTGGGTGTTAAAAAGACATGTACTGCACAAGACTTAAGCTATCTCTTATGAAACCCTTTTGTAAAAGCTCATTTGCTTGCCTTTGCAATTCAACAATTCATTGGGATTCATCCTATAGCAAGGCAAATTCAACAATTTAGCACTAGGGATAATTTATGGCGTGTTGAATGTCACGCATAGGAGATAAGATATTATGGAGTTTAGAGGAAAACATATCTTGAAACTGTTTCAACACTGCATTTACCTTTTTAGGTGGCTCATTTGAAGAGTTTTCTACGATCTCCTTGGCAACTACAACAAATACAATTGACTCCTCATGAACCTCCTTCTCAAACTTCTTAAAACTTATTATGTCAAGTCCATTTTCTTTCACCTTTTCCTTCCTTTGTCCCCTGTTATTGGGCCTCAGTGGAAATCCAATGAGTTTGATCATTTTACTTCGAAAAATGAATGAACAAGAATTTGATTGGCCAAATATGATAACATTTAAATTATATAACCAAGACCTACCTAAAATGACATGTCTTATATCCATGAGAATCACATCACATTAAATTTTATTATAGCAATTTACAAACTTTATAGGAAAAAGACATTTCTTCTTAATTGCTATCGAGGTGTTGTTAGCACATGATATACTATATGGTTTAAGGTGAGGAACAAATTTTAAACCTAAAAGGTTTACACTACCGAAAGATATTGCACTAATTTAACTTCTATTATCTATGATGACCTTGTAACCTTTATCTTCATATTTAATGTAGCTTTAATTAATATTTAGTTTTAATAGAGCATTGATTAAAAATATTTAGAAACAATATTTTGATACAATAAAAATCTCATAATTATAATAACTTTATAATGTTTTTTGAAAAATATTTTGTTTCAAGGATTTTATTTTTATTCTAGATTTATTAATAAAATATTTAATGAATATTAAAGATAAATTAATTTTTATTAATAAATCAAATATATTTATATAAAGAAAATCAATACTATGTATAACTAATTGATTTAATGCATATACAATAAAACAAACCTCTTACAATATTTCTCATACAATATTTCACTTAAAAGCTCAGATTAAACACTCGCTATATTAAACTACACAGTTGGTTTGGTACTCACTGCACTCTCATTGTACAAAAAGAAGAAGAAGAAGGAGGTAACATGCATATATGCATTGTCATTGCCCATCAATAATTTATATTACATTACACTATAAAATAAAGAAAAATGTTGTTTCCTGTTAATTTTACTGGAGGTTGTGACTGGGCTCAATGTAATTAAATTGTATAAGGAGTGTTCTAACAGTTGTTTTTTAAAGTGTTTTTTCTTAGAAATATATCAAAATAATATTTTTTTATTTTTTAAAAATTATTTTTGATATCAGCATATTAAAATAATAAAAAAACACTTAAAAAAATATTAATTTAAACAAAAAAAATTCAAATATTTTCAAAAACATTTTTAAAACTCAAACCCTGTGAATACTTTTTTTTTTGCTTTAATTGAGTTGCACGCTGCCTAGTTGTTCCACTCTTTGAGCCTTCCCTTTCTTCTTGATTCATAGGCTTTGGTGTATAATACCTTTCAATTTCATATTGATTTAGGCTATGTTTGTTTCTTGAAAAATAGTTTTTGGGAAATCACTTTCCAAACTTTCTCCGTGTTTGTTTGCCATTAGAAAAGTTGGTCGATGGAAAACACTTTCCAGTCAAAGAAAAATTTGGCTTGGTTTCCGGAAAGTGTTTTCTGAAAAATTTGGGCGGAAAACACTTTTCGGAAGTTGTGAAAAATTTAGAAATGTCACATTATTTCTTTGATTATATCAAATTTGGTTCTCAAACTTTTGATTGCTATATATATATATATATATATATATATATATATATATATTTTGTTTTGAATATTTATTTTTCAATTTCATCTCTTAAAATTTAATTTTTATATTAACTTTGGTTCTCATTTTTATAATTGTTATTTGTTTTTCCCTTATCATTTTTTATTGAAATTTTTTATCTATCAAATTTGATCCTCATTCTTTTGATTGTTACTTATTTTATTTGAAATAATTTATGAAATGTTAATTATTATTATTATTTTAATTTCATCATCTTTTATTTTTTTATTTTTTAGATTTTATCTCTATTATTTTGATTATTATTTATTTTATTTGAGATAATTTATGAAATTATATTTTTTTTCAATTTCATTCTCATTCAACCTTTTAATTTGTAAGATTTGTTCCTCATTATTTTAATAAACCTGAGAAAAATAAAACATTAATAAGTTATTTTCCAGCTCATTTTTCATGACATAACCAAATACTGGAAAGTATTTTCCAACTTATTTTTCATTACACTACCAATTATTAGAAAATAGTTCATTTTTCGGAATTCACTTTCCAAAAAAAACTATTTTCTAGCAAACAAACAGGACCTTAAATAATGCGATTATTTGAAACAAATCTAAATGGTTTCCAAATCCTCTCTCCTTAACTCAAGACATCGAATAAAAAAAAGAAAGAAAAGAAAACTCAAATGATAGAAGCCATGATGTTATTTTTACTCGAAATGCTATTCTCTGTAATTCTAAATTTGCCAGAAGTGGATCAGTGAGGGCTCTGTTCGTGCCTTGTTCCTTTGAATAGTATACACTTCTCGGTCAGAACTAATTCCTGTTCTAACTAGCGTGTAGCGTCTGCATGAGCAGGAAATTGATGAAAAATGTGTCCACACTCCCAGAAAAAACCAGCCTTCTTGTCCCCTCCATTTCCTACATAGCACGACAAATAAACCTTGTTCCATTTCAATTAATAGAGTTGCAGATCGAGGATCAGAGGAGAATGGGAAGAAAGGTAATATCCCAGATATTGTATTCATCACTGCTTCAATTTTTTTTTTGTAGAAGTGTTTTCCTGTAGCTAAGCAGATTCGAATTCTTAAAATTGCAAGTTATTTCCTATAGACAGTCTCGTGTGTTCCTTAGTTTCCATGGATGCTGTTGAATCGAAAGATTATTAATAAAGAAAATCACAAAGGAGCGTGTCTGCGTCAATAGCCAACGAACATCAATTTTATGAATTTCCATCGAGGTTCAGAATCCAGAATACGTTTTTCTATGATTAAAAGAGATGATTAGTGCATGTATTCTGATTTCTAACGTGTTAATTTGTTTGATGTTCATTCTCATCAGACATGACTTTGGTTTCTTGGCGTAGAAAATAACATGGAAAATAAATAAAGTACAAAAAAAAAGAAAGTGATTTTCTGAATATGTGTCCAAATAAGAACACATCTTCAGAAAATGAAATTGACTTACCATTCTGTAAATTACCATTTCAATGATGAAAATGGGATAACTAACTGTTAATATATGACCCCCAGGGTATATGTTAGTTACTGCAATACACTACTTTATACATACTATTATACATGTATAAAATAATATTTATACGTGCATATTTTACTTTTATAATATAAAAACCAAAACAATTTAATTTCATTCGATGCTAACTAATGAACATTAAAAAAAAAATGACTTACAGACTTTCTTATTACTAATATTTATTTTCACTTATATATTAACAACTTGCATTCATTTATAATACCTATTTTAATATTTTATATAAAAAAACTTGTTTTCAATCTTTTTTTACCATAGTTTTAAAACCCGATCCGGTGGTCGACCCGGTTTAATGATTGGGTCACGGGTCAAATGGGCCAACCCGGGTAAACAAAAAAAAAAACCAATACAACACCTATAGAAAACACCTAACTAGTTACAATGCAACACTTATATAAACCAAATTTAAATTTTAAACCAACAACATAAATTTAATTCAATATCCAAAACACAAACCAAATATACATTCTAAAATATTTAAAACAAAACATCCAAAACACATAAATTCTAAATCAACAACATATTGATTTTTATTAAATGAACACATTAAGTTCTTAGATGTCCATAGAAGAACTTAAAATATCGATGGAATTGAGCCAATCTCGTCAACACCTAATAAAACATCAACATGCTCATTTGAAACTTCATCGTCACAATCATATTCAATCTCATTAATATTTATGACATCTATATTTAAAACACAATTAACAAATAAATATTATGTGTTAAGCAATTCTTTGTTTTAAATAATATTTATCACTAAATGATCAATAATTAATTACCATCATCTAAAGTATCTTGTATGGTCATTGTTGATAGAGCTTGGTGAAAACTCTTTGCTTCTTCAGTTATCAAAATTGACGGGTCATCTTCTATACCTAATTTTTAATGTCACAAATTGTCTCAAAATTAATTGGATCATAATTTTGTTCTTTCCAATAATTCCTATATATTAAAAGTGAAGGTAAACACAATATAAGTATTAATAATGCTACTAAATAAGATAAAATAATATTTAAGGAATTAGAGAAAAGAAAAATACTTTTCTTTCAATCTTAGATTGCAGTGGACGTAAACAAGGTCATTAAGCCTTTGATGCTCCAATCTATTTCTCTTCTTGGAGTGAATATGTTAAAAAAATACTCCAATTTCTATCGCATCCGAAGAACTACAAGTTTGACTTAACACTCATATAGCCAAATGTTGTAGATTTGGAGCACTAGTTCCAAAAGTCATCCACCATTCATCTATGCAAAAAACTAATAAGTAAGACCATGTCAAATAATATTTTTAAATATAAAAATTATATACCTGGAGGCATAAGGGTGCGATTATTTATTGCGGACGCTCGATCAAAGTCATGTTCAACATTCCTAAACAACTTCATCTCACTTGTAATCTTACTTTGTAATGGTAGATTTCCATGTGCATACTTCTCAAGAACATCTAGAAGTCTAGAAATGGTGCTCATATGTTTATCCATTATACTTGCATCATATTGAAATCGAGGATTCAACCAAAATGCTATTGCATAAAAATTCTATATAGTTGTCCATCCCACCGATTATTGATAATGTCTATGAAAGGTTTCACTCAAGCCTTTCTAAATCTCCTCAACATTTCTTCTTTTGCATAATAAATAGCATCATACAAATACTCATTGAAGGTCTATCATCACCATTAACCATTCATAGAACTCGAACTAAAGGTTCACTCATTTGCACAATTATTACACATTCTTCCCAAAACAGAGAGTCTAGCACACTCTCAAGAAACTTTTTTCCTTTGCTATCTTTAGCATAAACAGATGAGACCCATTCTCTATATGTCACCATAGTTGTCAACTCATCTTTATGAGCTAAAATGCTTTGCAATGCAATAAAATTTGTAGCAAAACGAGTAGGAGCTGGATGAAGTATTTCTTTTCCTCCAGTGAACTTCCTCACCAAATACAATGGATAACAATGATTATAAATGTACTTTGTGATACTAGAAGCATGCTCAACAATAAAACAAACTGAAGGCAATTTACCAATATTCTGGAGTATGAGGTTGATGCAATGAGCAGCACAAGGAGACCAAAATTTTGAAGGAAATTCTTCCATCATTAACTTGCCAGCAACAACATAATTTACAGCATTATCAGTCACCATATGCACAATGTTTTCTACCCCAACATACAAAACAACCTCTCTAAATAAATGATGCAACCATGTAGCAGTCTTTGAGACATTTGACACATCTATAATTTTAAAAAAATATTATTCCTTTAGGACAATATACTAAGAAGTTAATTAAAGTACTCCTCTTCTGATCTGTCCATCCATCAGCCATTAATGTGCAACCAGTCTTCTTTCAAATCTCTCGATAACTCTTAACATAGATCTTCACTTCATCAACCGCTTTTGCCAAGTAATAACCACGAATAACATGCAAGTTTAGTCCTTTATAACCAGGACTCATGGCTGTTACAGCATCTATGGCATGCTGATAATACACAGAGTTAACAACATTAAATGACACACATGCATCAATCATCCACTTCGCTAAAGTAAGATCACACCGTTCAACTGCTTTCTTCCTTTACCAACAATTCTGAAGAGACTTTTAAGCACCAGGAGTTGTTCTTGACATGAAATATGCCCCTAATGTTGTAGATTTCTTTTGTTTTCCATAACTTGTAGTCGATTGTTTTACAATGCTGGTGTTTTGAATCTTTTTCTTTTTTGCAACCTTCGGTGGTAACATATGTTTTTTAGTATTGACATCCTCATCATCCTCATCATCTTCTAATTGCCTAATAATCATCTCTTCATGCTCCCTTTGTTGTGCATTAAATGGATTGAAATCTGCTTGCATTTCTCTAACTCTTTTTTTTTATTTCAACATTTCCTTTAAGATTCAAAAGCATTTGATGTCGAACATTAGGAGGACATTTGCGACATTGTTCAACTTCTCCTTTAGCTCCAGCTAAATGTTGCTTAAATCAATTAATGACATCACCCGCAAATACTTTAGCATAATATAAACATACTAATTTAGTTTTTTTACATCGAACACTAAGTTCAGGAACTTCTCTACAATGACCTCATGTCAAATCTGTTCTTCCTTTATTACCACTTGACATGGAAATTGAAGGTTGAGATGATTAGGCCGTTGAAGGATCACTACTTGGAGTACTACCATCATGTGAAGACATTTTAAGGACCTATATTAAACGAGAAAAAAAAAAAGCTCACGATATGAAAAATAAAGATTACGAGAACAAGGGACACTATGGGAAGAAACAGAAAACAGAAAAATCTATTCAATTAACAAAATTAGCAGAACATAAATATGGGAAACAAACGGAAGAAACAGAAAACACAAAAATTCCTCATGCAACATTCCAATATATGACCGAAAATTGTAGATAGGACGGAAAAAAGAAAACGCTTATTTGGAGTTGTTTTTCAGACTTTAATTTTGGTTTCTCATTTTGCACACAGCTTGGCACTGACATAATTTATAAAAGGAAATATAATTTCAAGCCAAATCATATACTTTTATTATATATTCAGATTGAGCCGCAAAACACTTTGCAATCCATTCATTAGATTAACAATGACTAACAAGCAATTATAACCAACTAGATATAAGGTGTGACCATAAAAAAAAAAGCTTATTTCCTTAGATTAATCACTACAGTGATCACAAAGAATGAAGAAATCCTGATAAATTTGACATCAATTCGTTATTATTAAGGCATTTTCTAAGCATATAAGACAAGCCGCAGTGGAAAATCCACTTTACCTGCACAATTTATCAAATCATGACACTATTGTCAAGATTTGGTATTCTTTGTGCATTTTTGCTTTATGAGCTATTTGCATTATGTTCTTATATTAACTTACTGGATATTAATGCCTCGATTCTTGTCTTAAAAAAAATCTTATGCTTTAAAATCTTGATAACATTCAATTCAACCTTGATTCTAGCACCTTTAAAAAAAAAGAAGGAAGCCTAATAATTAGAAACAACCCATATAATACAGTCATTGACAGATGTAAACTGAAATTGTCTCTAAACATCAGTTAATTAATTTCATGCAGGAGCTGTTAAAAATAAAAAATAAAAAACACAAAAACTATCGGGATCGCAGAACAATAAGGCTTGCACTACTAAATTGGTAAGCTAAGTCCTCTTCTTTGTCAAGCACATCAAACGAACATAAAAAAGAAAAATGAGACAATTAACTAACATGCAGCTTACGAAGAAATAACTGAAATAAATCAAGAAAAATGAAGCAGAGGCTTTATTAAGTTGCAGAAAAGAAAAAAACAGAGAAAATACTTATGGGTGTGAGAATAGGAAAGAATAGATGCTAGATCAAGAACTGCGAAAGAATCGATGTCAGATCAAGAACTGCAAGTTAAAAAAACATAGGCAAAGAATAAAGAAAAGAGAGAGTGAAAGAAGGAGAGTTGTGAAGAGAAATAATTAACATCAGCTTCATCTAGTCTTATTCGCAGATTTGAAACAGTGATCAAGAGTCTTATGCTCCTCTGCTCTTCGCGATTGAAATGACTTTTTTTTTTAATTAGGTTTTCTCTCTGTCTTCATCGTTAAAAAACGACATCATTTCACGCGTGCGTGTGTGTAAAGGTCGGGTCTCAGCTGGGTTTATCCAGGTCGACCTGCCAAGCCGGTCCGGGTTTCAAAACTATATTTACTACACACACATTTATAACTTATAATATCTATATATATATTTTTTGTTTTTTAAGAAATGTACCCATAATTTTAGCATTCAACATACCTTCAATAAAAATTAAGTAGTTAATTAAGAGTATGTTGAATACTGTTATAATGGTTGTTTTTTAAATTTTATTTTTTAAAAATATATTAAAATAATTTATTTTTTATATTAATATATCAAAATAATATAAAAATATTAAAAATTAATTCTAAACAAAAATAAAATTTTAATTTTTTTTAATAAACAAGAGACACTCTAAAATATCTTGTCCTTCTGATCACGGGCCGGTTGAGCATAAAAAAGAAAGAAAGAGTAAACCGGAAGTAACCCGCCCTGACCCAAATCTCCCACCTTGCAAACCAAACCAAAACTCAAATAAATAAGAGAACAAAACGGTTCCGTCCAGGTTCGTTGTACCTACCCAGTCAAACCAACCCGCCTCCCCCCCCCCCAAAAAAAATAAAAAAAAATAATTATTCCTTATAAAACTCAGACGGTATTTCCATTATCAGTCTCAAAATCCAAATTTCTTTTCCCTCTCTTCACCTGTTTTTCTCTCTCTTTACTACAAAAATGGTGACGGTAGAGGAATCGGTGGTTAACACTAAACTATCACCACCAAATTCTTATTCTGCGGTGGTTCTTGGTGGCACTTTTGACCGGTTACACGACGGCCACCGCCTCTTCCTCAAGGTGACATTCTTGGCTCTTTCTTTCTCTCTCTCTCAAAAGACAGATAGTCGTGCACCAGTGACCGGATTTTGTTTGAATTTTTGAACGAAATGATTTATTTATTTATTTTTATTTTTGTTTAGGCCGCAGCAGAATTGGCGAAGGATCGTATTGTGATTGGAGTCTGTGATGGTCCTATGTTGAAGAATAAGCAGGTCAATTATTTCCCATTTATTTATTTATTGATTTTTTTTTGGTTGTATATTGTTAGTTGAGTAATGCTATTCATCCTAAAATATGAGCATTTATTTGTATGAATAATATCAAATGGTTGATATTAATCCGCGAATGAATTAAAATTGCTGTTATTGACTCTTTTTTTGTTAATCAATAATTTTTCAAAGAAATGTGATTACTTTTGTTACCTCATTTACATTCGTGTGGGGTCGAAGCTAGTTAGGTACCAGTGAAATGGTACAAACAGCTTCTTTAAAAAAAAAAAAATTCTTGCTTCTTCTTTTGTAATTAATGATATATGATTAAGACTTTGTTTTATCAGAAGTGTGATGCTGATTACCTTGCTTTTTGGGTTCTTAGAACATGTAATGGAACCATTTAAATTACTAGTATTTTTTATTTCTTCGTTTGTGCAATGATTAGGTATTTGGATCTGGCTTTTGCAGTTTGCTGAATTAATACAACCCATTGAGGAAAGGATGCACAATGTTGAAAACTATATCAAGGTATCTGATTTGAAATTCGAAAAGAATGTTTCGTGTTCTTTTTGTTCTTTTCAGTATCTGGATAGAAGGGTTGAGAGTTTTTAGACAAGACTAGTTTATTAGGTTGGAACAGCTGCATAGACAAGTTAAACTGTTGTGGCTGAGAAAGTGAGCTTGATGGAATTCTTGCATCTCTTACAGTCTGATCATGCCATTGTTCACAAAGTAAGAAGTAGGATGTGTAATTTAACCTAGGAGAAAAAATAGTGTGTAGTGCTTACTGGTTGAAGCTTTTTGAACTGAAGTTTGAATTTCCATCATCAGTTTAAGTGGTGAGGTAGCAAAGCTATGGACCGTGAGCACTGTAATTTAAAATCAATGCATTGCCAAATGGTGAACATGGTTTCTTTTGGAATGATTTTTTTTGTTTTCTGTTTAGAAAATGATTGCTCCTATATTTTTTTGCAGTCTTTTAAGCCGGAACTTGTTGTGCAAGCTGAAACTATTACAGATCCCTACGGGCCTTCAATCGTCGATGAAAATTTGGGGGCTATTGTTGTTAGGTGAGTTGCTATTCATGTTGTCTAGTGTTTTTCTCGGGACCTTCTTTTAGGTTTTGATGTGAAATTTTACCATTTTATTTAAAATCATTGTGTTATTCTAACTTTATATATACAGCTTGAGGTGTCTGTATTCTTTTGAGCTTTTTTTGCGTGCAATTTTGTTGTGCTGGAGTTTATCTCCATCATTGCCATCTTCATTGTTGTAGAAATTACTGTAAATCTTGTCTTAGCTGGTTGAGTTTGTTGCCATTATTCTCATTTTCTTCGTATTATTCGTTGAACTTGGTTATAGCAACGAGAGGAACAAAATAAGAAAAAAAATGGAAGGCCAATTTACCTTCTAGGGTTGTAAATTGCAATGTCCTCTTTACTTCCCTAAAAGGTGTGATGGGATTATTCTTGACCAACTGTTGCTTTTGCGGCAGCAAGGAGACAGTGGCAGGTGGGTTGTCCGTTAATAAGAAGAGAGCTGACAGAGGCCTCTCACAACTAAAGGTTTGTGTTACCAATTTTTTTTTTTTTTAATCTGTGATGATGTAGTGTCATGTTGTTTATGTAAGGTAGGCTTTTATATAATTGCTTAAAAGGTCTGATGATCAGGCCTTTATACCATGAATCTTGTGCAGATTGAAGTTGTAGACTTGGTTCCTGAAGAATCTGGTGGAGCTAATAAGCTCAGTTCTACGACATTAAGGAGACTTGAGTCCGAGAAGGCCAAAGAACAACAAACACCAACAGAGTCATAGTTCCTGATCATGCGCGATGTCCTGAAATTAATTGCTTTTATCAATACCCGACTCTGCAAGGTTCAGGAAACAAAGAATTTCGTGGAAGACTGTTTGGAGAATACATGATACAAGATAGAGAGAATGTCTTTGTATAATTTTATGAATTTGATCTACACAGTCTCTCCCCAAAATGATAATAAATTGATGTTTTGACGTGGATTTTATAGGACTCAGAATCGTTTCGCTCTTGCACTATGTAGCAAGATATCTGCGTGAGCGTGTTCTTACAGGTTTAGCCTTTGGAACTGCTGCAGCTTCAGTAACCTTGAAAGTAGAGCAGGCAGTTTTTTTATTTCTATTTAAACTAAGTATCACATTTCTGATGTCAGGATTATGTATCATGCGGAGGCTCCTTTTATCATGATCAAAATCGCTTGAAAAAAGCGTTGCATCTCTAGTGGCAAGATAATTGATGAGAATGGTGACATTTCACGACCACAAGGTAGAGTCGTTTTGATTTTTCAACTGCCGTTTCAATGCCTCTAAAAAGGAATTGCACCGCAACACAAATATTAACGGCTACTATTTCCCTACAACTAAATTTTGAAAATTCTCAAACTGTATAAAGAGGAGTTAACATAACTGAAATATCACAATTCCTCTCTTCTCTATCTCCCTCATCATTTTTTTTTTTTAAAAAAAACATTTAAAGTGTTCCTTGATCTTCTCCATACAACTCCAAAAAAAAAATACATATTTGTCTCTTGCTTTCAATATCTAAAACCGTAGGAGAAAGAGAGACAAAGAGAGGATTTACTGGTCTCTTTATCAGAGAGCGGAGCCATTGGTTTCTCCAAGGTTTTAAACAAACCGGCTTCTGTTTTCTTCCTGTCCTCTTTGATTTTAATGCTTTCTTTGCCTTTTAGTACAGCTCTAGAGTTTTTTTTTTAAAAAAAGTTTCTTTGATGGTTGCTTTTCTGCTTTCTTTAGGCCATTGTTTAATGTACTGTTATTTATGGGTTTCACTAGAACTGTTGATGGTTTCTTTAATTGCCATGATTTCTCAAAATCGTTTCTTTAAGTTTGTGTTCATTTTTCTTTTCTAGAAAGTGAAGATATTACCAATCTCTTGTTTGATCTTCAAAACCTTAATGAAGAGTCAAAGTCCACTCACAGTGCCAAAGTTCTTCGTGGCTTAAGAGACCGAATGGAATCAGACATTGTTGCAGTTCTTAGAAAGGCCAAGATTGTGAAGGCAAGACTGGAATCACTTGACAGATCCAATATATCCAATCGCAGAGTATCAGAATTGTATAAAGAAGGGAGTCCTATTGATAGGGCAAGGATATCAGTCACCAATGGCTCGAGAGTTAAGCTTAGGGAAATTATGAATGAATTTCAGATCCTGAGACAGAAGATTTTATCAGATTACAAAGACGATCTGAAAAGAAGATACTACACTGCGACTGGAGAGAACCAAGTGAAGAAGAGATTGAAAATATGATTTCAGGAGGTGAGGGAGTTCAGATGTTTGAAGGGAAATGAGTGATGGACTTGAAGAATAAAGAGAGGCATGAGGTTGTGATGGACATACAAAGAAGCTTGAAAAGGCTGCATCAGGTGTTTCTTGATATGGCTGTTCTTATTGAAACACAGGGAGAGAAGATGGATGACATTGAAGAGAATGTGACCAATGCAGGTAATTTTTAAAGCGGTGGAACAAACAGTCTTTATTATGCCAATCAGATGAAGAAGAACAGGAAGACATGGTTTTTATGGGTTTTTGCTGTGATGTTGATCATAATTTCTGTTTGCATATATCAGAGACAGCAGGGAAGGGAATTATTTGATGTCGAGTGATTAGTCGTTTCTGTTTCTACCTGCTTGCCTGAAAATTCATGTCTAGTAGAGTTTTCAATAGTTCAGGAGTAATCTCTTACTATTTTACTACGGCTTTAAATGCCGTTTTTAGGTAGCTGAATGTGGTTGTAACATCCCAATTTTAGAGATAAAAATCACTTTATCATCCTTTTAAATGCATGGAAAGTACAAGTTTTTTTTTTAAAACGATTCCGTGACTTATAATTCTTAATGATATAATTTTAATCTTATTAAACATGATAATAATTATACTTGGATTTTGATGTATCAAATTATCGTTATTTTTACTTTCAATTACAACATAATTTCTCTAACTCTCAATATGATCCAATTTTCTAGATTACATCTCATTCAAAACCAATCATACTTTTCAAATTCAGATCATACTTATTTATACATTTAAACAATCACACATAAACATTTAAAGAATTTTAAATATAATAGCTATCAACTTATAATCAATTCAAGAATATATAATCTACAATGTTTGTTTTACTAATAATACTTTTAATTTTTACAATACCCAAAATAAAAAAATAATATAATTTTACATGTTTTAACTACCAATCTATTTATATACTCATTTAACAAAAATCTATCATTTGATAATATTGCATAATTTCATCATAATAACTATAATAACTAGGATGATCATAACTTACACTATTAATCCTTTTTGACTTGTGATGAACATGTAATTAAATATATAAAGCATAAAGATTTAATTACCATTTAAACCATCAAACATATTATTCATAATTTATTCCTACATTTAATTTAACACCAACATTACACCTTCATTTTTTAAAATTGTCATTCATATTTTCTTCAATCCACACTAAATTATCATATCACAGTGGCAATCACTTATGATTGTTATAACTTTAACAACTCATTTAATTGTCATCAATCTGGTTATCCCTTCATGAATGCTAATAAATTTGACAATCTTTTCGATTGTCAACAATCCGGCTATCGCCTCGCGGATGCTAATAAATCCAACAATCTTTTCGAATGTCAACAATTCGACAATCTCTTCATGGATGCTAATAAACTCAAAAAACTTTTCTAATTACCAATAATTCACATCATTATCATTTACTTTGTTCCTTCTTCCTTCACAACAATGATAACACATCCAATAACCAAAATATTCAAATTAACCATTAAAATAATTTTAAAAATTCAAGGGTAGTAAAGAACTACATGCTACTTGAGAGGGTCTTGCTCCACCTGCCTGAGATCATGCTCTCACAACCTCCCCTGAATTAACAGGTTTTCACCATATTAATTCATATCCATAAAGTCCAAGGTGCTTAAATTCTAATCACACATAATTTTTTTATTCTCACCCAACATACCAAAAATCCCATTTAAATTCATCTTATCATCATCAATGGTTTTATATGCATTAATTACATACAACTACACATTTATTCATAAAATTTCACAATTCCTTATTTCTTTTCCCTTGGTTAACCTACACTTCTCCATTAACAACACTAGTTTTTTTTTCTTTCTCATTTTCACCTTATTTAAGCTATTTTTTTTTTTTACCTTTCTCTACTACAAGTATATCTCTTAGTACATATTGCATACAATTTTTCCATAATAAAATTATATCAAACTTTCTTATTTATTACCAACCATGGCCAACCCTTCCTCCCTGCAAATCACTACGATCCCTTCTTCAATTCCTTTTTAATTTAACATCCTTTACACATTTTCACATGTAAACATTATATCAAATCACCCATAATATTTTCTTTTACCATGGTCGACCATTACCCTTACCACAACACCATGATTTCTTTCAAATTTCTTCATAAGTTCACAAGTTCGTCAACCAAATACAATCTAATCGTAATAATTATAACAAATCTTTCAAGAACCCCGATTCATCAACAAAAACCCCTAACTAAAACTTAAAGATTTTCAACTAAAATATATTTAAATCTCATGTAAACTTGTTAAAATCGATATAGAATGCCATGTTAGACAACTATTTGAGCTTTAAATTCCTTCCAGACAAATTTCAAGGATTTCCCCTTTCTTTTTCCTTCCTTCATTGAATTTCCTCCTTTGATTTTCACTAGGGGTGAGCAAAAAAATTAAAAAATCGATTAAACCGAGAAAACCAGAAAACAAATAACCGAAAAAACCAAACCGTGAAAAAAATTTGATTAAACCAATTAGAATATTTAAATAAACCGACAAGTTCGATTTCGGTTTCATAAACCTGAAATCAAAAAATTGAACCGAACTAAAATTAATAATCGAGCCAAACCGGAAAAAACTGAGCCAGACCGAAACCAAACTCATTAGAAATTACAAAAAACCCTCCAAAAAACAATATAGTTTTTGGTTTTTAATATAAATTAACTGAACCAAACTGAAATCGAACCAAAACTGAACTGAAACCAATCGATTGGGTTTTGATTTTTGTTCTAAAATAACCGAAACCGATCGGTTTGAACTGGTTTTGGTTTTTTTTAAAAATTTGGTTTGGTTATTTTTTTAGGTAAAAACAGAATCAAACTGAAAATGATCACTCCTAATTTTCATCCTGTTTCACTGTTTCTTCCTTATTTTGATGTTTAGATGGCTTGATCTTTACAAACTCTTAATATCTCCTCTTAAATCTACACTTACCTAATGTTTTTTTTTTTCTAAGTTTTTCTCTCCACTTCTTGAGAACTTTCAAGCAAAATTACTCTCTTTTCCTCCTTCTTTGATGGTTGGCCAACACACGTAAAAAAAAATACAATGCAAGATTTAATAAAGAAAAGATAACATAAGTTATAAGAATAAAAACATGTTTTCTACGTTAAATACAAGTCCTTTACTAGTGAAACATTAGAATTTGTACCTTGCACTTTACAAAAAAGTAGTTAAATTAGTTACAATTCATAACAAAAATAAAAAAATTTATATATAATCCCCCATCTAGTAACTAAAAACAAGGAGTCAATAACAATATTTACTCTTAACAAGCCTATAAAGGACCTGAAATAAATAATTAACTTAATGTTACATTAATCTTCATTATGAAATAATCATGATTTCAACTTAATATTCCAAGAACTCTTTTTTTTAAAGATCAGCCTTTTATTTTAGTCATTCATCAACTAATCAAGTAAATTCTCATTCAAGTTTTCCTAATATCTTTATATTTATCTTGTTTGAATAAATTTAATAAGCTGGATATTATACACAGAGGCCCATTAAATTGACTAACCCTTTTAGTCGCTAATAAATCTGGCCATTATAATTACCAATTATTTTGGTATTCCCTTCTGGAAGCCAATAAATCTAGTAATCCTAATAGATACCAATCATTTTGGTCATCCTATTTGGATTCCATTTGATTCGGCGTTCCTATTTGGAAGTTAATAAATCTAGTAATCTTGATTGAATACCAATCTATCTGGTCATCCTATTTTGATGCCATTCAATCAGACGTTTCTATTTAGAAGCTAATAAATCTGATAATCTCAACTTGATACCAATCAACCCAACCATCCCACTTGGATGCCATTCAATCTGGTGTTCCCATTCCAAAGTCAATATATCACTTTCATAACTTAATTTTGTATCTCGATATTTATATTTTCAATTATTATAAAAAAATCTTGCTTTTAAATAAATTATAGTTAATATTGACATAAAGTGAATTTTACTAATTATCGAAGTGTTAAACACCTACATGGAGTCTATTGTTGTATAACTATCCCCGATTATTGTGCAGCTCCCGCAATCTCTCATATATCATCATGATCAAATCATTTTAAACTTAATATTCTTATCATAGGAGTCTCATTTTCAACTTTCATCCAATTCATATCTCATACTTAAAGAATTCATAATATTTATATTCTTGTCAAATGATATAATCTTTTCACCAATTCAAGTATTTTTAGATAATTCAAAATTCCATTTACTTGCATGAATTAACCATAGCCACACATTCTTTTATTTCCTATCCCTAGGCTGAAACTTTATTTTTACGAGCAAAGAAAGTATAAATTTTTTCTAAATTAACTCATCACCCACTTTTATTTTAGTCATTTGAACTTGCTTTAACATCAATTTAATCAATTCAATTTCAATCATCTCATCCACTCCTTGGTCGAACCTTTAGAAATAATAACATGTTATTTTCTTCATCAATCCATTCAAATAACATTTGACCCAATAATTTTTCGTGCTTATAAACAAGATTCTAGCATAACATTGCAAGTTAAATCAATAAATTTCTTAAGTTCAAATTCCATAATCATACATAATATCATTCAAGCTCTTATCATTCATAGAATAGCCAAAATCAAACGCAATAAAAGGCATGCATACCTTGAAATAACAAAGATTTAAAAGCAATTTAAGATGGAAATCAACATTTTATCCTTCTCTTTGTTCCTTATTCTCTCTAACCATTGTTCTCACTCTTAAGTTTCTAGAACTTCTTAAACCACTCAATTTCTTTGGTAGATCACTCAAGAACTCTATTACTCATCTTAAGTCAACTCATCTTATGTGATTTTCTAAGGAATTATGAAGTAATTTGAAGAAGTTTCAAGAAAAATCCTAACCTCTCTCTTCTTACTCAATGTCGTCAGCCACCCTTAATAGAAAAGTTCTATTTATAGTTAAAATTTCATATATTTTTGCTTTGACCTTACTTGTTTTTTATTTTAAATCTTACCCCTTCTTAATCTTTCCTTTCTATAATTTAATACCCTTTTTTCATTTAATTTCCTTTACTTTAAAAATGTATCCCATTCCTTATTATTTAAAATTTTCTGGTATCCATTTAACTCTAGAAATTTATTTATTTTATCCAGGGGTTTACATATTCTACTCGTGATGTTATGGTCGATGGTAGGGTGTTACTAGCGGATTTAATTTTATTGGAATTGCTAGACTTTGATATAATATTGAAAATGAAATAGCTAGTTTAATATTATGTTTCTTTGGATTGTTGGGGTAAAACAATGACATTTAGGATTTTAAAATAACAAGAGCTTTTTTTTCAAGGTGATCGATTTATATCTCATCCTAACATGATTTCAGTGATCACTAGACAAATATTATAAAAAGAATTTCAATGTTATTTAGCTTATGTACAAGATGTTAGAAAAAAAAATCCACAAGATGGATCAAGTTTCTATAGTCATAAAGTTATTTGATATATTCCCTAATGATTTGTTTGGATTGCCATCTGATAAAGAGATTGAATTTTATATTGACTTGTTTGGATTGCCATCTGATAAAGAGATAGAATTTTATATTAACTTGGTTCTCAACATCGAACCTATATATATGACATTGAATAGAATGACACCAATAAAATTAAAGGAGTTGAAGGATCAATTGCGAGATTTACTTGACAAGAATTTTATTCATTCTAATGTTTCTCTATGGGGTTCACCAGTGTTATTTGTGAAGAAAAATGATGGGTTTTTTTTATGACTTTGCATTAATTATAGATAGTTGAATCAGGTGACCATTCATAACAAATACCATCTCTCTCATATTGATGATTTTTTTTTATCATTTATAAGAAGCTCAATATTTTTACAATATTGATCTCAAGTCAGGGTATCATTAGTTGAAGATTTGAAAAGAAGATTTATTAAAGACTACTTTCAGAACACGATGTGAACACTATGAATTCGAGTAATATCTTTTGGCTTTACAATGAACCTATAACTTTCATGGATCTAATGAACATGGTGCATAAGCCAATTTTAGATAAGTTTGTGATTGTATTTATTGTTGATATTATCATATATTTCAAAAGTAAGAAAGAACATGAACAACATTTGAAGTTGGTGCTTCAAACATTACGGAACCATTTATTGTATGGTAAATTCTCTAAGAGTGAGTTTTAGTTAAATAGTGTGGCATTTCCCGAACACGTAATGTCATAACAGTGTGGAAGTTGATCCTCAAAAGGTAAAGGTGATGAAACAATGGCCTAGACTAATAACAAACAATTACAGAAACTTATAGTTTATTGAGTTTAACTGGTTATTATAGAAAATTTATTACAGGTTTTTCTCAAATTATTGCACCATCAACTCCTTTAACTTAGAAGATTATCAAATTTCAATGGTCTAAGGTTTGTGAGTAGAGTTTTTATAATTAAAACATCATTTTATGTTATGTTCTGACACAATATAACAAGGTTATTATTTATGCATCTTGTCAACTATCCTACCCATGATTTAGAGGTGATAACTGTTATTTTTCTCTTAAAATATAGAGGCTTTATTTATATGGTGAGACTTGTTAAACTTTTATCGGTTTTAAGAGCTTGAAATATATTTTCTAGTAAAATGATTTTAACCTAAGGCAAAAACGATGGATGGAATTGCTTAAAGATTATGATTGCACTAATCAATATCATCCAAGTAAGGCTAATGTTGTTATTGATGCCTTAAGTAGAAAATTTTCAGGGAGTTTGGCTCACATAAATAAATTTAGAATACATTTGATTATAAAGGTACATTTTTTAGTGGATGAAATAATACTAATAGAAATGGATGATTTTTAGTGTTGTTTGCTCATTTTCAAGTTAAACATGTTTTGATAGATAAAATTAAAGCTACTCGAGAGAAAGATGATCATTCATGCAAGATCAGAGATAAAAGTTATCAAATCTTAAAATTTTATGATAGTTGATGATGGTGTCTTAAGAAATGGTTTTAGACTTTGTGTACTTGTTGTTGGTGAACACTAGAAATCTCCTAGATTATTGCAAACTTTATTTATTCTAAAATGAAAGTGAAAAATGATAACAATAGATTTTATGATGGGGTTGCTCGAAACTCAAAAAGGATATGAATTCATACGGGTCATTGTTGATAGATTGACTAAGTTTGCTCATTTTCTACATGTGAATATGACATATGGGTTTGCTAAGCTTGTTATATTTTATATAGATGAGATGGTTCATCTTCATAGTATAGTTTCCATTATATTTGATAAAAGGTCCTCGATTTACTTCTCATTTTTTGGGAGAAATTTCAAGATGCTATGGCCCTTTACTTAATTTTAGTACAACATCCCATCCTTAAATAGATAGTTAGTTAGAGTAAATTATTCAGAAGTTAGAGGATATGTTAAGAACATGTGTTAATGACTTTGGTGTTGGTTAGAGAAAATATCTATCATTAGTTGAATTTGCTTGTAATAATAGTTATCAAGCTAGTATTGAAATGGCTCTATATAAAGCTTTTTATGATTATACATGTCTCTCTTTTAATTTGTTAGTTTGAAGTTGGTGGAAAGAAATTATTGAGTTCGGAGTTGGTGCAAATAACTTCAAAAATTATCATAATTATTAGATATAAACTTTAAATTGCACATAATAGACAAAAAAAAAAATGTTTATCAGAGATGACATAACTTTGATTTTTTGGTTGGAGATATTGTATTTCTAAAGATTTTTCATACCAAAGTTATGTTTCAGTTTGGAAAAAAAAGTAAACTCAATCCTCGATATATTAGGTCATTTGAGATTTTAAAAAGAGTTAGACTAGTTGTCTATCAATTAGCCGTTCCTCCTAGCTTTTTTAATGTTCATCCTATATTCTATGTTTATATGCTTTGAAAATATCTTATTGATCCATCCCATGCAAGGTTGTTAAAAGTGCATTTTTGACACGGCATGGAAAATACAAAATAAATTCGGATCGTAAAAACGGATTGTAAAATCGTAAGGAAATTTGGAATTTTTACAGAAAAAATTCTTAATAAATTGTCTTCTAATACAACCTGAAATCATTCCTAATATCTTTGTATTTCACACATCGGGGAGAAATGTGTGCAAAAAATGAGATATTTTTTTAAAAATTTCCAAGCCCATTAACCAACCTGTCAAACAAACCACTGTAAAAAATTTCCCTTCACTAGAAAAGAGGATTGTCTTGCTTTTTTAATAGTCACCGAGAGATCAGAAGAAAGAAAAGATATGGCTTCTGGTAAGAAATTGCTTTCTTTGTATTTTTTCAATCTCAGTGACTATTGAAAAGATATGGCTTCACTTCCACACTGCTCATTTTGGAGGTACCTTTTTGTTCAATTTCTCTTATTCTTTGATGATGTTTTTTTTTCATTGTGAGATGTTTTGATTTTAATTAGATTATTGCTTCAAGACAGAATTTTGATTGCCAATTCATTATAAAGGATTTCAACATCAGAGAGTAATTTTTGCCTACCACTTTCTAAACAAGTTCAAAATCGAAGCCCACCCATTCTTCCTATTCATTTTCCCAAACCAAAGAACTACTCTTAATCTCTTTCCCATACATAAAGCCATAAAAGAAAAGGCTTATAATTCTCAATCATAAGCCTACAGGCTACATCCATCATAGCTTACAAATATAAATAATTTGTGTAGTGTTTATATGCAAGAATATACACAAACATTGTAGCACAACATAACCACATGACCTAGCAACGAAAAAAACTTCAAAGTTGCAGATCGCAGATCACTCACTAGTAGGTTGCAATTTGCAAATATAATTATTTTCCACCCAGATTGATTGATTTGCTTCCAAGAGTACAAGTCAGTGGAGATTTAGATTTTGAAGAATAGTTAAAAAAAAAAGAGAAATGGCTGAACTCTGAATGTGAAAGAGAGGCGGATTGCAGAGATGGTTTGTTACTTTGTTTTGAATTTGGAAGTTTGGATTTTGGAACGCTGGAATTGGAGGCACTTTGAGAAAAAGAGGCAAGCAATCAGGCACTTTGAGAAAGACAACGTTTTTTACCTTTTGGTGCAGCCGTGCAGTTACTGCACAGTATATAATATATTCCTTATAAACTCGTGAAACCGGATTTAAAATCATGATTTTACACGATTTCAACCGGTTTCATGATTTTAATACGATTTTGTTATTTCTCAAGTTTTTAAGCCGATTTAACACGATAACATATATTGACTCGTAAAATCGTACGATTTTATGAGTTAAATTGTGATTTTAACAACTATGATTCCATGTATTAGAAGACTAGAGAAGTAAACTTCGAGATGATATGTCCTACGAAGTTCAACATGAAAGGATCATAAACCGTCAAGTGCAAAAACTTTATTATAAAGAGATTGCATCAGTGAAAGTAATTTAAAATGTCATTCTAATAAAGAAGCAACTTGGGAGTTAGAGGAGGATATGTTTCAAAAATATCCATAATTATTTGAAAAGTTCTAGTAAGTAAATAGATTAAATTTGAAGATTGAATTTCTTTAACCAAAAGAGAATGTGAGGCCCATAAATTTATTGTAATTGTTGGCCATGAGTTAAGCTATTTATTAGTCCACTAGTTGGCCTAAAAAGTAAGTGTGTGTGTGTCTATTTAATAGCTTTTCTTGCCTGATTTTCTTTCACTGAGAACATCCATTTTTTTATGTTTTGTTGGAAAATATTTCTCTGTAAACCCTAAACAACCAATCATCCATGTAATCCTTATCTTTTGAGTAAGTCTTCTTTGTAATTTTCCTAATTGTTGTATGGTATAGCTGTATGAGTTTTTTTTTTCTAAACATAAACTTATTGAAAATTTTAGGGAGCAAGTCTTTTTTGTAATTTTCCTAATTGTTGTATGGTATAGCTGTATGAGTTTTTTTTTTCTAAACATAAACTTATTGAAAATTTTAGGGTTTATATAAGATTAGTTGATATGTTATGGGTTTGTCAAAATTAATTTATATGTGGGTAGTAATATGTGCATTTAAATATGAATTGAATTGAAGTAAAGAAGTGATAAATTGGTGTGTAACTTTGATTAATTGATATATTTTGCTTTAATTTGAGTAAATACCTTAAGGAATTTGAATATTAGAAAGAGAATAGGGAGATATAAAAAGAATTGTGTATAAAAATCAATATTGATGTTGGAAAATATACGTTAAGGTTGAAGATAATGAAATTTAATTTGGTCCTTGATTTGTGAAAATTATATTTCAATCTCTCATAATAAATAACAGGTTTTAATAAATAATTGAGATTTATTGGTGGTTTATTATAAAGTTTTTATTATTTCCTTTTGAACTGGGAATTAATTCTATTTTGAGACAAATATGTTAATGCTTATCTCGATTTTTTTTAATCAATGTTATAAATTATGAGTAAATATTACTGAATATGCCAATGAGATTAATAATAATATATGTATGATCATGAATGTGAATAATATTATATTTGAATGATTAGTTTGATTATCTACTTTTTATTTGAATTGTATGATCCTTAAATATTAGTCTAAAATGCATTATAGAGTTATATAAGTAAGAATATCTACGCTAACATGACAATGTTAGTCTATATACTCAGTTGAATCTAATTACCTAACTAGTTATTGATGACACCAGCTTATGTGAAAGGTCATCACACAAATATGTTAGTATACTCTACCTAGCAAGGGTGGTTCTTTTGCTAGGACACGTGGCACAAGCATGTTTTCTTCTCCCTCTCATTTTTATATTTGATTTTATAACTTATAGCACTATAAAAAAAGTAACATAACTTGGATTATGCTTATATATGTTCTTGGTATGCTTAATTACACCTATATCATGAATGAACCTATTGGATTAATCATACTATAACTTAGTTTTCTATTTATATATTTGATACTATTTATTTAATGAGTAGTGGAAAACTCATCAATTTATTATTTCAATCTTTTCAAGTATATAGACAGCAGGTCTCAAGTTCGAGTTAGGGCGTGCACCTCTTGTAAGAGCCTGGGACAACCGGGGTTTTACTCGCTCACCTGAGCCCACAAAGTGCGCTTTTCGGGGGGTAGGGTTTTCTCGAATCTAAAAAAAAAAAGTATATAGTGTGTTAGCTAATCAAGTACCATTTATTAGGAGGGAGTCCTTGTTTATACTTTAAGTTGGTATGCCTAATACTTCTTCTTCATTTGAGATTTTTTTTATTTTTGATACTCATTTTGTAAATATGATATATGATGATGTGTACAACTTGAATTCCACAATTACAATAGTTCTGAGGTTATTCTTTTTGGGTTATGTATGTAAGTGTATATTTATATATATGATCTAGTAATAGAGAGTAATGATTTAATTTTATATCATTGCTTTAAGTTTTTTAGTTCTAATAGAATTATGTTAAGGCACAAGGATTAGCATAGACAAGGCGGTCCTAGGAGAGTGCCTTTATCTATGTCTGATCATGTGCTTAAATTTTGGTTATGACACAAAAGTTGCTTATTAGTTTTTATAAGTCAAAATAGCTTAAAAGTGAATTTTTGAATAAAAAAAACCCTAGTTTGATTTTCCAAACACCTTTTTAGTAGTCGCAAATTAGATAATCAAATGGTACATCGTTTGTTTTTTCTTGGAAAAAAAATGGATGATCTACCTTATTTTCCAAATAAAAAAAAGTTAGTTGCGCTGGCTACCCAAGCCTAAACACCTAACCTCTGTGTATTGTGTCTATTATGCATTTTTATATTAAATTTCATGAAAATAAATAACTTTAAAATATATTTAAAATATTATTTTTTAAAATAAGATTATAGTTTTTTTTATAAAACTATCAAATGTTTTTTATAACTCTTTGTAATTTGTATTTGTTTTTCTTGTTAAATTATTTTTTGGTTTCTTTGTGATTTTTTTAATTATCGCATAATTAGATAAAAAATAAACAATTTATAATAGATTCTTCTTATATTTTCTTAATACATCTGTGACATAATAATAAAAACATTTTTTCATTAAGATTTGATTCTATGATTCCTATAATGTTTTCCTTAAAAAATAAATATTATGATAAAAAAATTGTCAAAAAAATTGCATAAATAGAACAAAGACTTTTTAATTAAAAATGATTTTTTTATTTCATATCGTTCATAATCTTTTTCATATTAATTTTTATTACAGTTGGTTTTTATTAAATGAAGTATATTATAAAAAAATTTATATATTTTTTTTAAGAAAAATAGATTAATAAAAAAGTAAACTAGGAAATCATTTTGTTTATATAGAACTTAAATTATTAATTTTTTATAAAAAAATTATTAACATAAAATTAAATAAATTTTTTTAATAATTACTCAAATATGATAATAAATATCTTGATTTGTATTTATTATTAAAATTTATTATTTAATTTTTAATTAATATAAACATCTCTTTTTAATATTTATTTATATATATAATTTCTAATTTACAATTAAACATTCTCGTCAAGATTTTATTCACAATAAAAAAAAAATTACGAGTTAAAAATATGTTGTCAATAGCCGCACTTTTTTTCTTTTTTCTCTTTTGGTTAAAAGATATATTTTAATCCGTCCCGCAGGAGAGGAAGTGTAAATTGGCTGTTTGTTAAACTAAGAGAAAAAAAAGTGAAAACAAAAAGGATGGGCTAGCTAGCTGGATCCCGTATTAAGGGAGCAAATTTCGGTGCTCTATATTGAAAAACTCTGCTTGAAACCCACCACGCTGCTTCTCCTGGTGGCGTTGGTGGTGGTGCCGGTGGCGCCCTCTTTCAACGTTGTTGGTGGCGGTGGTGCTGCTACACATGGCTGTTACGAAGCTTGGCTAAGGCTGAAGCCTAACAATGGCAAAGTAATCAAAACATGGTCTTTATTGCTAATCTTGGGTTTCGAAACTGCGAAGTTTTGATTTTTATGTAATTTGAGCTTGGTTTGATTAGGACCCATTTCTGGCCTACATGTATAAGGTTGGTTGGTTTTGAGGAAATGTTTGTCTTTTTGGATCTGAAAGTTGCCATTTTGCGTTTATTTGCCGTGGGATTCTTTTACTAGACATTGTGATGTGTGTGTTTTGGTGAAAACTGAGAGGTTTTGGATGAAGGGTTGATGCAATTTAAGAAAGTTATGATTTATTTATTTTATCTGTAATTGGATCCTTCTGTGTTTCCCTTTTATGTTAGAATCTTCCTTGATTTTGGAGTTTCAGATGGGTTTGCGTGTATTTGATTATGATTGCTGTTAAGCATTATACTTTTTAGACTTGGGATTAAAGATTCCATTAATAACATGCAACAAATGGAACTGCAGTCTTGGATTTACATACCAATGGAACAAGTTGGGTTCTTTTCTTTCGTTTTTTTTTAAAAAAATTTTAAGGGAAAGAATTATGTTTTGATTTTATTAAGTTTTGTATTGATTCTCCTTGTTTTTATGTTGTTGTAGTTGAATATTAAATGAAAGGATGTATGTGCTTGTTGTAAGTTAAGATGTCCTTCAAAAGCATCATGCGTGAATTCAAGGAAATAAAAGAGGGGATTGGAAGCATATCAAGGCGAGGAGTTGAAGGGAAACATTGGTGTGGCAGGGCGAGGTCACATATTGCACCAGATGAAACACCAGAAGAAACTGATCAGATTGACCAGGGCCAGTGGGCGAATCTACCACCAGAATTGCTTTTGGATATCATTATGAGGTTAGAAGAGAGTGAGTCCTCATGGCCTGCTCGTGTCGTCGTTGTTCATTGTGCTTCAGTCTGTAGATCATGGAGAGAAATTACAAAAGAGATTGTAAAAACTCCTCAGCAATGTGGGCGGCTGACGTTTCCCATATCATTGAAGCAGGTACTGATATTTTTCTTCTCTTTTACCTAGTGCCTTTTGGTTTACTGATTATCTCGGATGCCTCTTGCTTACTTGTCTTTGTTGCCTGAAAATAGCCCGGTCCTCGTGAGTCGCCCATACAGTGCTTTATTAAGAGGGATAATGCAACTTCTACATTTCTGTTGTACTATGGTCTGGTGCCTTGTAAGTCATGCTATTCTCTTGCTCATGCTTGCTAAAAAAAGAAGATATATTTACCTTTGTGGCTTGGCATGAAATGCTTAAGAAAAACTTCTGTAATTATTTCTCATCGCATCTGGACTGAGTCAGAAACCTATGGTGAGCAGAATGCATACATGATTGGTGATATTAATATTAAACCCCTCTTCATTGATCGTACTAAGAACCATGACATTGCAATGGTTGGAAATTTGGGAGCTTTTAGCATTTTAATAGGAAGCAAATTACCTAACTTTCCAATGATACAAGTTTGAGCAACTAGCTGCCTTGAAGTATATGCTACTCCTTCTAAATCTTTCTGTTCTATAGAACTCTGAGTGTAGAGAGCTCCATTAAGTGCTTATTGACTGGAAATGTTATTTGCTACCTTTTTTTTAAAAAAAAAAATTAACATTACTATCAATTGACAGCTGAGGGTGAGAATGATAAGTTGCTCTTAGCAGCTAGAAAGATCAGAAGGGCAACATGCACAGACTTCATAGTATCTTTGGTTTCAGATGATTTTTCTCGGGCCAGCAACACATATGTTGGTAAATTGAGGCAAGTTTTCAAATGTGAATGGATGTTAATTATTTATCCTGAATTTTCTTCTATTCTCGTTCTTAATAATTCTTTGGAAAATTTATGCCAGGTCCAACTTTTTGGGAACCAAGTTCAACATGTATGATAGTGAACCTACATTTGAAGTGCCAAGGCAACTGGCAAGCCGGACAAGTCGTAGATTCCATCCCAGGCAGGTGTCTCTGAGACTGCCTGCATGTAACTACTGTATAGCTACTATCACGTATGAGCTCAATGTTCTCCGCTCAAGAGGACCGAGGAGAATGCATTGCATAATGCACTCTATTCCAATGTCTTCCATTGAGGAGGGGGGCACTGTCCAAACACTAACATCAATACCAGAGGCATTTAACGGCCAATTTCCTCACCCGTCAAGTTCAATAGGGAAGGAATTGGTCTCAGATAATAGTTCTGCAAGCCCCTCTCGGTCACCAGTATTAGCCCAAGGCTCGGAAGAGCTCCTTGTTCTTAAAAACAAGGCCCCAAGATGGCATGAACAACTACAGTGCTGGTGCCTAAATTTCAGAGGGCGTGTCACTGTTGCTTCCGTTAAGAACTTCCAACTTGTTGCTAGTGCTGAACCATCCCACAATGTGCCTGCTGCAGATCAAGAAAGGGTAATTTTACAATTTGGAAAAATTGGAAAAGACATCTTCACGATGGATTATTTCTACCCGCTTTCAGCCTTCCAAGCCTTTGCGATCTGCCTGAGCAGCTTTGATACCAAACCAGCCTGTGAATGATAACCATGGCGCTTGGAGATATTTGCTTTAGTAAACTAAAACGTTTGCCCTAATTTTTTTGAAGCGTTTCTTCACTACATGACAAGCACACTATGCAATGCCATCACAGCTGATCTTGGCAGTTCAATCAGAGCTTTTTTGTGATCGTGGAATTTGACTTGTTTCACATTTCATCATCCTAACACTACGGAAGTAAAAGAAGTTCAGTGCATAGCATCTAAACAGCTTTGTAGTTTTTTCCTGTTGGACAATTGTATAATTGGTGAGAGCCTGCGTTTCATTCTAGCTATATTAACTATTAGATAGTGTTTGTCATTGTGTTAAATGTTTCTTTTCATAAATGTGTTAAAATATTTTTTTTATTTTTAAAGATTTATTTTTAATATTAGTACATTAAATCAATTTAAAAATAATTAAAAAAAACTCAATTTTTTTTTAAAGAAAGCATGTGTCGAAGGAAAAAGAAACATTGCCTTAGAACCACTGGTTTAGCTGTAAAAATTACCACGTAATGTAGTATCTTTATTCCTATGCTTGATATCATTATCTGGCCAGCAAATTTTATGGTTGCACTGCAGTTTGCCTTGGGGATGTACTTGTGTGGGTCTATTCATCTACTACACCACAGGATCCCCATCTGCAATATTGACAACGTCTTCCAGTCTTCCATGGACTACATTTGCTGGCCAAGTTCACCTTTTGTCAAAGCATGTCGAAAACTAGCTCCATTCTTTTGTTACTTGAAACTCCTTTTAGTCGCTTGCTTCGTGTCTTTTTACCCTGTTCTGATATGTTTGATGTTCCTTCATTGGGCTTTTCCCCTTTACCCTTCCCTGGTGGTTGAGCAAGAAAACCTTGAAATCGGCTGCTTCTTTGGGATTCTTGAGATTGCTGCTGACTAGCCTGTGCTTGCTTAAAGTAAAAAGAGGTTTGTCGCCCTAACCAGCAATGGAGAAACTAAGACCACCAAGAAGGCCTCCACTTGTACGATAAAGATACAGTGATTTATGAGCGTAGAAGATATGATTTCTTTACAGAATTGTTCTCGAAAGGTTTCAGGTCCAAGAATCTAGTTTAAAATACAAGATACAGCATCCACTAAAAGATTTGGATGTTCATTTGCACGAAAGAAATATGCTTGGCACTTTTGGCGGCATAAAGTGCTTTTAGAAAAGCTTTGTGATTTCCAGTCCATCTGGTAGGTTTTGCATCTTATTTCAATAATTTTGGTCAAAGCCAGGTTCCATTAATGTTTATCAATATTGGGAGACAAAAAGAGAATTTCAGGTGCCAACTCTAGCTTCGGTTCCACCTGCTCTCAGTACCTGGAAAATGATTATAATTGCCTCAATTTTTAAGCAGAGTAACAACATTTTATACCCATGTGATTCTCAAAATGTCAAAATCCTTATGAGGCTCAAAGAAAACCCTCTACAATACGGTCCTATATTTCAAGCTGCTTTAGATCAATTACTCGTAAGACAATCTGACACCGGATACGTCTCATCAGAAGAAAACCAATTAGTAATGCATCTTCTTTCTTCAACAATGATTGAGATATGAACACCATAGTTAATAGACATTGGAAACCAGGAAGAAACTCTTCATCATTCTTCGATGGTCTGGCTACTTTTAGCTACATGCTTCACCTCTCCTCTTGAGACAGTTTCACAATTCTTCTCCTTTGTTGGCAAGGTCATATTTCTCATCTCACAGAGGAGTACATAATGAACTCTCTTGAAGTAAATTGAAAAGGCTGATGCGGAAAAGGGTTCCTGAATTGAGCATTTGAAAAAAAAAAAAAGGGGGGGGGGGTCAAATCAGTATACTTGTAATCAGAAACTGGTGAACAAAAGATTGTGCACAGATAAGTAGAAGACGCACGGTCGAGGTCCATAAACTTTGATCTGGCGTACATGGGTATCCCTTCCATTAAGATGATTCGATAGCACGGCAATTTGCAACATAAATGTGTTAACAAATGTTTCCCTGCCAAAGATACAGTTCCACTATTAGGAAGTCAAATTGCTCATTTCATAAAGTATTAGACAAGATCAAAACATCAATCCAGTCTCCTCCAGCTGACTGTTGCTTCAATGTTCAGTAAATAGGAGACCAAAACGATCTCATGGTTCAATCACATGTGATTGAAATCAATTCTCTATACAAAGTTTCAAAATACCAAACATGTATTATGTATCTGTTTTGTCCAGCATGCTTGATCTAAGCCCAAGGTCAGAAAAGAATACAGAACACGGTCCTATAGGACTACTATTTCAATATTAGACATAGTCGCCGAGTCATTGCTGAATTGATGTAATTGAACTTGAAACTTAGATCCTTAACTTTAAAACAATTAATTGATGGCAAATCATGGCCGCTTACTTGAAAAAAACAATAACGTGGTATAACAAAACACATTTTCATGTTGTATACGATTCTCAACATAGGATGATAGGAAAATTCCAACGACTCAAGACCATCATTCAGGATTTACCCTCGGTTGAAATGAACCCATAATCTCAGTTTGGACAAGCCTGTAAACATTTCCAACTCAGTTGTACTTCAACATTCCTCAAAACAATTGATGACTTGACATCAAGAAGATAAAAAAGTAACTAAAAGTTGAAGGAAATGGTAGTAAGAATAAATATTCTATCCTCTGCCTTTCATCTCCCATAAAGGAAAGGAAGAAACTCAATCTTTGATTCTCGATTTCTAGTGCTAATAACAACTAACATATATCAATAATCATGATCAACACAACAGGTTATTAGCTTTATATTTCACGATGATAAACTTAATTTAGTAGCAGCCAACTAAGTTTATCATATTCAGAAGAGCTAGATTTGGGCAAGAACAAAATGAAATGATGAGAGACTTGGATAATGCCTATTTAGCATCACTAAGCAAAGAGAATTAATACAATCATAACAGAGGCATAAATATAATGGCAGTACTTACTAATTACCTAGGGTCATTTCCAGATAAGGACAGATAAACCCACCCGGTTGGCTTCACAAGTTCCATAGTCTTAATCTCCTAAAACAAAATTTATACCAAAACCAAAATGAGCCGCCACAAAAATGATTTTCAATTACAAAAACACAACAAAGTACAGAATACAACAAAATACCTTCAAATTATGAAAACCATCACCAGCACGAATCGAAATCTTACTAGGTGTATAACTCTCATCCAGCTTAAAATCCACGTAAAGAACAACTAACTAGAAAAACACAAAATTCCCACGAATTAATCCTAACACACAAAAACCCAATTAACCAAAATAAAATTATTACATACCTGCAGCTTCACTTTCTTCTGAAATTGAATATTAACCAAATGCGGTTGTGCTCCATCTGACCTAAAACAACAAACAGATGAAAAAGATTCAAACTTTATATTCAGAAACTCAAACCTTCATTTCTTCTTTCAATAAAGACTCAAACTTTATCAGATAAACGGAGAGACAAAAGGGTATGTTCGTTAACTGCCAATAAGTGTCAAGATTGTCATCTCTAAGAGAAGAGACCCCATTTCCAGGTTTGCAAGAACTAACACTCCAAGCAGCTTTTTTTCCCATTTCTCTAAGATCATCTTCAATTACCAAGTGCTTGTTTCCTCCTGTGATCTTCCCTTCTTCTTCTCCTTCCGATGATTCTGTTGCCATTCTTCGTTAACCAGTATCAGGAAGCACTGTAGGAAATGTAAACTTTATGCCAAACCAGAATTTGAAATCTTGCTTCTGGTGAAAGGAGGTAAGAGTTTTATAATTGCTAGACGGCTTGTCGCTTGGTTTTATAGACGGCTTGCCGTAGTTCTCAAGTAACTGGCATTGCTAAACTACCTGCCGTTGCCGTTTAAAGGCATGTGGCTGTATCTATCAACTTGTTGGGCATCAAAAATCTCAGATAGGATCGAATTACAAAATAACTTATTCTTAGCGTATTGTAAAATACCTGCATGAAAGGCTGCTAAAATTAATAATACCAAATAGATTTCTGCAAATTGCTCCAGAAGAGGTGGAGGATATAGTGAGAAAATTGGATATCTCTTTTCTTGTCATGCAAAGACAAATGTTGTCATCAACGCGAGAGCAAAACGTATGATATATCAACTTCTTTCGTCAAATGATGGTAGCATCAGAATTCTTTCACCAATCTCATTATTATTATTAACTAGAAGTAAAACCGAAGAATGTTTCACTTTAGCGCGGGATATTATTTATTATATGTGAATTTATTATGGATTGTAATGTTTTGCACTGTAACGCGAGTACTGTAAATTATAAGTGTTTTTACTGTGGATTGCATTATTTGGTGGGGCATGAGGTGATGCTACAATCTGCACGATCCAAGCGCTAGGCTGGAGACACGCCCGCTGGAGCTGCGAACACCTGGCGCTAGGCAGACCACGCCCGCTGGCCACACCCCAGGCTGAAGCCACCTGGCACTCGATCTGCCCAACCTTGGGCTCTTGGGCTGTCTGCCTGTGTGTTGTACAGACCAAGCTCACACGTGGTGTTTGGGTTAACTACTAGCGTGTTGGGCAAACTAAGCGCACATGTGGCGCCTGGGCTGATTCCTATGTAAGAAATATTATTATTTTTAGTATAATTAATATGATTAATAAAATAATTAATAAATTTGAAAGATAATATTATTATTAATATTGAAAACATATTATTATTTATATTCTAAGTTTTTATGATATTTTTTTTAAAAATAAAAATTTATCATGTGGCGTAGTATTATTAAAAATACAATTCTAAGTATTAATATAAAAAATATTATAATTTGTGTTGTAAATATTATTACTTTTTTTATAATACAAAGTATTCATATAAAAAATATTATTATTTGTGTTCTAAATATTATTATTTTTCTTAGAATACAAAGTATTCATCTCAAATATATTATTATTTTTGTTATAATATTATTATTTTTGTTATAATTCAAAGTTTTAATATAAAAAATATTATTATTTGTGTTCTAAATATTCTTGGAATTAAAAATAGTATTATTTGTGTTGTGAATATTATTATTTATACTATAATCAAAAGTATTAATATTAAAAATATTATTTTTTGTGTTATAAATATTATTATTTTTATAATAATCAATATTATTAATAAAATAATTACTAAATTAGAAAAAAAATTATTCTTAATATTGAAAAACAACCAAAGATTTGATTTGACAGGTAAAATAAAAAATTACTATTAGTATTATGATTATCATCATTAATAAATTTTAAAAAATTGTTATTGCTATCAAAGAAAAACCATGTGGGGACACGTGGCACTTGAGCTCCTGCTTGGAGGCTGAGCACGCCCCCTGCACACACGTGGCGCTTGGGCTACCTACTTGTAGGTTGAGCGCTCCCCAGCGCACACATGGCGCTTGGGCTACGCTGGGTGTGCCATAATCGCGTCCCATTGGGGACAAGTGGTGCTTAGGTCATGGCTCTAAACTCAAGGCGAATGGGTCGGGCGTCAGGACCATGATCAATGAGTCTAGCGTAAGAATCCAATTCTATTGGCTCTTTTATCAAGACTCAATGTTCCTTGATCCTAGGATTCTAAATATTATTATTTTTTTTAGAAATATTATTATTTTTATTATAATTAATATTATTAATAAAATAATTAATAAATTTGAAAGAAAATATTATTATTTATATTATAAATTTTTATGGCATTTTTTATAAAAATAAAAAGTGAGCCCGCGGCGTAGTATTATTAAAAATATTCAACAATTCTAAGTATTAATATAAAGAATATTATAATTTGCGTTGTCAATATTATTATTTTTCTTAGAATACAAAGTATTCATCTCAAAGATATTATTATTTTTGTTATAATATTATTAATTCAAAGTTTTAATATAAAAAAATATTATTATTTGTGTTCTAAATATTATTGGAATTAAAAGTAGTATTATTTGTGTTATGAATATTATTATTTTTACTATAATCAAAAGTATTAATATTAAAAATATTATTTTTTGTGTTATAAATATTATTATTTTTATAATAATCAATATTATTAATAAAATAATTACTAAATTAGAAAAAATTTATTCTTAATATTGAAAAACAACCAAAGATTTGATTTGAAAGGTAAAATTAAAAATTACTATTAGTATTATTATTATCATCGTTAATAAATTTTAAAAAATTATTATTACTATCGAAGAAAAACCATGTGGGGACACGTGGCACTTGGGTTATGCCTCAGTGCTTGGCATATCCCAGCGCACACGTGGCGCTTGGGCTCCTGCCTCAGTGCTGGGCACAACCTGCGCATACATGACGCTTGGGTTGTCTGCTTGTGGGTTTGGCCCTCCCCAGCGCACACGTTGCGCTTGGGCTGCACTGGGCGAGCCATGATCGCGCTCCGGCTGCACTGGGCGAGCCATGATCGCGCTCCATTTAGGACAAATGATGCTTGGGTCATGGCTCTAGACTCAAGGAGAATGGGTCGGGCGTCAGGACCCATGATCAATAGGTCTAGCGTAAGGACCCAATTCTATTGGCTCCTTCATCAAAGACTCAATGTTCCTTAGTCCTAGGATTCTAAATATTATTATTTGTTTTAGAAATATTATTATTTTTATTATAATGAATATTATTAATAAAATAATTAATAAATTTGAAAGAAAATATTATTATTTATATTATAAATTTTTATGGCATTTTTATAAAAATAAAAAGTGAACCCACGGCATAGTATTATTAAAAATATTCAACAATTTAAGTATTAATATAAAAAATATTATAATTTGCGATGTCAATATTATTATTTTTCTTAGAATACAAAGTATTCACTCAAAGATATTATTATTTTTATAATAATTCAAAGTTTTAATATAAATTTTTATTATTATTTGTGTTCTAAATATTCTTGGAATGAAAAATAATATTATTTGTGTTATGAATCGCGTCCAGGTCCAACTTGGGGTTGGGAGTAGACGCGTTCAGGCCCAACTTGGGGTTGAGCGTGGAGGCATCCAGGTCTAAATGGAGTTGGACGCAGTCACGTCGAGGCCCAACGTGGGGTTGGGCGTGGACGAGTCCAGATCCAAATGGAGATGGACGCGGTCACGACCAGGCCGAACACGGGGTTGGGCGTCGACGCGTCCCGGTCCAAATGGAGTTGGACGCGGTCGCGTCCAGACCCAACATGGGGTTGGGCGTGGATGCTATGCCTCAGTGCTGGGTACATCCCAGCGCACACATGGCGCTTGCGTTCTTGCCTCGATTGTGGGCACACGCCTAGATTGTGGGCACACCCCTGCGCTAACATGACGCTGAGCTATTACCTCAGTGCTGGGCACACCCCCTGCGCGCACATGGCGCTTGGGCTCCTACCTCAGTGTTGGGTATACCCCTGCACATATGTGGTGCTTGGGCACACCCCCAGCGCACACGTGGCGCTTGGGCTCCTACCTTTGTGCTGGGCTCACCCCAACGCACACGTGGCGCTTGGGCACGCCAAGACCCAATTATCCTTGGAGGTCATTGGCTGTGCAGGACCCAAAATAGACTTGTACCCAATTTTTTATGAAAATAAAAGGTGAGTTCGCTGCGTGGCGCGGGCCACCTAACTAGTACATATACTAGAAACACACACATCTAGTAAAAATGATGCAATTGAAATTTTCTATGTTCATCGGTACTGTTTTTAATTTAGAAATGACACAATTAAATTTCTTTTTAATTTTTTTCACTGCAGCGATAACTGATTTATAAGTTTTTTTTTTTAAAAAAAAACAAGTTTTTCTTATATTTTTTTTCTTTATACTTGATAATTTTATCATTTTACACTTTACCTATTCATCACTATTTGTTTTTTCTTATCTTCATTTTTAATTTTTTTTTGTTTTTCCTTCATTTTCTTTACAATTTGTTTTGAAAAAAAAATATTTTTTATTCTTTACACTTAAAATATTTATCACTCTACATGTAACTTATTTATCCCATTCTTTTTGTTTTTATTTTCATTCTTTTATAATTTGTTTTATAAGTTTTTTCTTTATACTTTTTGTTTTTCAAAAAAATTCTTATACAAAGACTAAGGAAATAGTGATTCAATGTAGTAATTGCAACTTTGTTTCATTTTTCTACTATGTTAAAAATAAGTTTGAGATCTTACATATCTTTATTAACGTATATGATCTTCATTATATTTTGTAATATGTGAGCATCAATTTTTTGATTCATGGTTATATTTTTTACTCGCGGTAAAAATACACGCTAATAACACCTACATATTAATTCATTTGTGTTACAAAAAAAGTATTCGACCTCCAGCCAGGCGAGTTGAATAGATGTTTTAACATTTGTTTTTGTATTTATTGATATAGATGGGTCTTAATTTATTTAATTAAATGCATGAATTAGCTATTTTATATATAATTCATATTTTTATTGTAAAAAAATGCATTTGAAAATTTTGCATATTTGTTTTTCAAAAACTATTATTGGACCACAACTAACCGCATGTCAAATAATTATTAATATACTAAAACTCCCTGGCATCACACTGTTGTAGAGTGAACAGTGAAATGTCAGGATATTTTACAATTTGATCCTAAAAAATTTGAGATTTTTTTTTTGTTTTTTTAGTTTTCAACCTTCTTTTCAATTTCAACATCCAATATTAAATTTACTAGGTATTAAGACTTCATAATTTGTTTTGATTTGTTTTATATAGAGTTATCTTGGTTTTATGACCTAGGTCGTGAGTTTTGCGAATTAACCATATTGACTCGGGTTTTTTTCCTGTTTTTTACATTTATTTTTTCTCAACTTTATCTTTGAACATTGAGATTGAAAATTAGGTTTCATAATCATAGTTATTTTTTAATTTACTTTCTATAAGGTTATCATGATCTCATGACCTGAGTCTCAAGTTTTACAGGTTAACTAGGTTGACTCATTTTTTTTTCTTTTTTTGAACTGGATTCCTTTCTTTTTTTTTTCAATTTGATCCTTCAATATTGGATTAATTAGGAATTATACTTTATAATTTGCGTTTTTATGGAGTTATCTCGGTCTACTCACCTAGGATTGATAGGTTAACCCGGGTTGACTCGGATCATTGTTTTTGTATTTTATTTTATTTTCAATTTAATCCTTTAACATTGAGTTGATTAAGAATTAAGCTTCATAATTTATTTTTTATTTGATTTTATTTTCAATTTAATCCTTCAACATTAGGTTGATTGAGAATTGAGCTTCATAATTTTTTTTTCTATACGGTTATCACGATTTTATAACCCGAGTCGGAGGTTAAGCTAGTTGACTTGGGTTTTTTTTATCTCTTCTTTCAATTGATTTTTATTTTCTAATCTCATCCTTTAATATTAGATTAACTAGGAATTATGATTCATAGTTTATTTTAGTTTGTGTTTTATATGGTTATCTTTGTCTCATGACCTGGGTGACGAGTTTGTTTGGTGAGTTGGGTAGATTTTTGTTTCTTTTTAAAAAAATTACATCCTTCAACATTGGGTTGATTGTGAATTGAGTTTCATAATTTGTTTTGATTTGATTTTTATGGGGTTATTCTAGTCTCAAAATCTAGGTTTGAAAGGTTAACCTAGGTCAACTTAACTTGTTTTTTTGGTTGAATTTCTTTTAAATCTCATCCTTCAACATTGAGTTAATTGAGAATTAGGTTGAATATTTTTATTTACTTACTTTCTATAGGGTTATCAGGATCTCATGATCTGGATAGAAGATTTGGCAGGTTAACCTAAATTAATTTGAGTTGATCTAATATGTTGTTGTTTCAATACTTAAAATAAATAATGTCATCTTTGATTATTATTTTTTATACTAAAACTACATTTTTATTCTTCATCCAGGTTGTCTTTAGATCTGCCAAATCAACGAGGCCACATTAAGTCAATCTCTATATAGTTTTAATCTTTTTTTTTCTACTAAAAACACATTAACAACATCTTGATATTTTTATATTAAACAAATTTATTTCAAACTGTAACGTAGCGCGAGTAATTATCTAGTAATATGCTAAAAGTCCTTGTCATTTCACTATAGCGAGACTAAAAACACATCAACATCTTGATATTTTTTTTATATTAAATAAAATTATTTCAACCTGTAACGTAGCGTGAGCAATTATCTAGTAATATGCCAAAAGTCCTTGTCATTTCATTATAGCAGTGAATAGTGAAATGCCAAGGCATTTTATAGTTTAATCATAAAAAATAAAATATTTTTGAGATTTTTTTTAGTTTCAATTTCATCCTCCAACATTAAGTTTACTAGGTATTAGACTTTATAATTTGTTTCGACTTACTTTCTATGAAATTATCTCAGTCTTATGACTCAGGTCAAAAGTTTTGCAGAATAGTCGAGTTGACTCGAGTTTTTTTCCCTGTTTTTTACATTTGTTTTTTTCCCAACATCATCTTTCAATATTAGGTTGATTGAGAATTATGCTTCATAATCATAATTAGTTTTTATATTTTATTTTATTTCAATATGGTTGTCATGATTTCATGACTCGAGACGCGAGTTTTGCGGGTTAACTAGGTTTACTTGTGTTTTTTTTTCTTTTTTTTTAAATTCCATCCTTCAAAAATAGGTTGATTTTGGAATTTATAATTTTCTTTCAATTTGATTTCTATGGAGTTACCCCAGCCTCCTTACTCGGGTTTAACAATTTAACCCGGGTTGACTTGAGTCGTTGTTGTCCTTTTTTCTATTTGATTTTATTTTCTATTTAATCCTTTAAAATTGGGTTGATTGAGAATTGAATTTTATAATTTATTTATTTTATTTTATTTCTGTGGGGTTATCATAGTCTTATAACCTAGATCGCGAGTTAAGATAGTTGATTTGAGAGTTTTTTTAATACTTTTTTTAGTTGATTTTTTTAAAATCTCATCCTATAATATCGGATTGACTGAGAATTAAGCTTCATTATTTGTTTCAGTTTGCATTCTATGAGATTATCCTTATCTCATGATCGAAGTCACGTGTTTGTTTGGTTGACTTGGATGGTTTTTTTTATCTGTTTTTAATTCTTTTTTAATCTTATCTTTTAAAATTAGGTTGATTGTGAATTGAACTGCATAATTTGTTTTAATTTGCTTTTTATATGGTTATTTCGATATCATGATCCAGGTTTAAAAGGGTAACCTGGGTTGACTCACCTTACTTTTTTAGTTGATTTTTTTTTCAATTTCATCCTTCAATTTTAGGTTGATTGAGAATTAGGTTAAATAATTTTTTTTATTTGCTTTCTATAAGATTAGCAGGGTCTCGTGACCCGTGTAACAAATGTTTTAGGTTAACCTGAATTGATCTAAATCACTCTAATATGTTGTCATTTCATTACTTAAAAAAACAATGTCGTCATGATTTTTTTTAGTTAAACTACATTCTTATTGGTCATCTGGATTGTCTTTAGACCTACCAACTCAACTAAGTCACATGAAGTCAATCCCTATATAGTTTTAATTTTTTTCTACTAAAAATACATTAACGACACCTGGATATTTTTTATGTTAAAAAAAAATAATTTTACCCGAAGCATAGTGCAGATAATTATCTAATGCAAGACTAGTTGATATTTGCTATGCTGGATCGTTATCCCTTATTATTTACTTGAGTTTTGAGGAATTTGGTAGTTAGTATAAAGCATTCAAGACGTGACGTCTCCTAGAAAAATAGCAATTTGTAAAGAAGTAAATATGTTTTCTTCCTTTTTTTTTTAGATGGAGTAGACCTGCATTTACTTGTTTAATCATGTCTTGTTATTGATCTCAAGGGATAAAGAAATTTACTAAAAGAGCGGATTATTGGCCTCAATCCATCAGAAAAGGTTTTCTAGATTTTCTATGTGGAGAATATTTTTTTTAATAAGAGTAATTGTATTAAAGGTAAGAAACTGTACAGAGTATGAGGGGCATACCCCAAGAAGTACAAATGTTTGTTACCCCGGTCAATCTAACAAAAAATAACAAGGAAAAGAAGCAAAAGCTAAAAAAAATTGAAAAAGGATAAAAACAGACTAAAAAGACAAATAGTAGATGAGTCGGTCGATCGATTTATGGAAATTCCTTAGCCAGTCAACCAATTAATGACATATGAAACTATGCTAAATAGAATCTTAAAATTAGTAAGAGCAATAGTATCCCATGACTCTAAGAGGTGCCAAATGAACCTAAAAGTAGTTGAGATGTGAAACCTTGGTTCGAGCTCTACCAAATAGAACCAAACCAAATAAAAAATTGTCTTTGCAAACATCCTGATAAAATCAATAAATCTAATAAAAGACTAGGTTATTTCTCTCATACCAGATAAATTTAACCGAGGTGGATAGGGCTAACCGAATAAGTAGATGTGTAAATTCCTTCTTCTTTTTTCAAGTGCATGTATGCCCACTAAAATAGATGATGCCATGTCAAAGAAGGACAACCTATAAGGGTTATTCTCGTGATAACACCCCAAACTATAGCTGAGAAAGGGCATTAAAAGAATAAATATTTACATGTTTTAATTTACGACCTATAAATGATACATGTTAAAGAGAGAATGATATGAAAAGCATGTAGTCTGTCCATGATGTTGAGATGACCTATAAAGGCAAGCCATATGATAAAAAAAGTATCTCAGGATGAAACCTAGAAACTAGAAAAGATGGTGAATAGAGTTTATGGATTTGGAATCTCTAAGAACCTTTCATACCAAGTAAATAGAGAACCTCCCCAATGAGTGACCATTCCATACATAATGGTCTAGTAAGGCACTCCTAAGGTTAAAAGTAATCGAGTCCCATATAGGCTGAAGCTCCAGACTATATGATAGAAAAACCCAACTATCCCCTTCAATTATATCTACGACCTTAAAATTCCATAACAACCCAGTAGAAGTGAGCACCCTAAAAGGCATTAGGTCGCATAACCATTGCCTATTTGGTAACCAATAGTCTAACCATAGAAAGGTAGTGGTCCAATCACCAATACTGGAGACAAACTTCCCTCTACACCAATCTTTGCTGAATAGATTCTTCCTCTATGACCAAGAGGACACTGAAGGAGGCCTGACATGCCGAAAGGATTTGCCTCTAAGCAGAACACTATAGACCTATCTCAATCAAACTAATGATCTATCTGAAAGTAATCGCCAGACATGCTTGAGAATAACTGCTTTATTCCAAGTTTGAGCCATTTTTATTCCTAGGCCACCCTCCTTAAGAGGATAACAAGCATAGGCTCATGCCACCTTAGCCCTTAAATAAGAGAGAGAGCAGTCTTTCCAAAGAAAGACAGCCAAAATACCCTCAATCCTCTTAATAATAAAGTAAGGGAGAATAAAACATGGAGGACCAATAAACTTGGATGGAGAAGAGAACTGATTTAATCAGTTAAAGACACCCAACATAAATAAAAGAAGTTGAGGTCCATAGCTTAATCCTGGAGAGAATCCGCTCCACCAAAGACTTACAATCAGAGTGAGTCAATCTAGTAGATATCAATGGGACACTCGGGTATCTTGCCGGCAGAGAAACCAGCCTAAAACCTAAAAAACATCTTGTAAAGAGGTCCCAAACTCATCATTAACTCTTGATAAGAAGACTAGGCTCTTTGCTAAATTTATAACAAGACCAGACAACCCTACAAGATTATCCAAAACCTTCCTCACAATCCTAACTAAGTCCCTATCTACTTGATAATAGATCATAAGGTCATCAGCAAAACACAAGTAAGTAATGGTATTCTGCCGGCACTGCCAATGATAACAAAAACTCAAGTTCTATGAGGCCTTTCTAAGAATGCTTTCTAAACTCTCCATAACCAAAATAAACAAAAAAAAAGACAAAAGATCACCCTACCGAAGACCCCTATAAGATAGGAATAAAACATGACTCTATCCATTTATAACCATAGAGAAATGAGCTGTAAACATGCATGTCTCAATCCATTTAATCACAGAACCAGGTATTCAAATAACTCTTAAACTCGTAAGGATAAAATATTAACTAACCGTATCAAAATCTTTCTTGATGTCAATTTTCAAAGCACATCTAGGTATAGAACTATCTAAGTGATATTTATGCATTAGCTCCTGAGTCAACAAGATAACATTAGATATTTATCTTTTCAAAACAAAAGCAGTCTACAAAGGTCCAATAACCTCTGAAAAAATCATATTCAATCTATTCACAATGACTTTAGATATGTATTTGTACATCATATTACAACATGAAATAGGTTTAAAGTCATTTATAATGGTTAGAGTTTCAACCTTCAAGACCAAGACAATCCTAGTAGCATTAACACACCTAGACAAAGTAGAGGAATAAAAAAAACACCTCATAACAACAATGAAGTCTTCACTAATAATGTTCTAACTTTTCTTGAAGAATAAGGAGGTATAACCATCTAGTTTAAGAGCTTTATCATTCGAGATGCAAAATAAAAATTATTTAATCTCATCATTAGTGATGCGTGACTCCAAAAGAGGAACATGAGCAATCCTGCCATAGAAGTATCGGGAGGCATCCTTTGTAGTCATTGTCGAATATGTAGAAAGTAGCCCCTGAAAGTAGCAACTATCAATTGACCCAGACCCTATTAATCCTAAACCTGAGATCTTGTCTCATCAGTCAACCAATGGATCATGTTCCTCGCTTGTCTATGTAGTATAGATATATAGAAGAATTTGATTTTTTTATGTCCCAAGTTTAACCATTGAATCTGAAACCTCTACTTGTAAAAAGCTTATTTATCCTTAACTAAAAAAAAACTCCTTTACAGGCTCTCTCTCTCTGCCCACTAATACTTATCAGTCCGAGGAAAACAATCAAGTACATATTGTGCTGTAGTTCATCTAGTTTTTTCCTCAATCACACGTCTAGTTATATGGCTAGTGTGTTGGTGGTGCAGAGACTTTAACTTAGGCTTTAGCAGTCCAAGTCTCTTGTTAAACTTGTACATAGGGTTACCATCCATAGAAAGTTGTCATATCTCTACAACTAAACCCAAGAAATCATCCCTATCAGCCCATAGATTCGAAAACTTAAAAGATGTTTTAACTTTGGGTAGAGGATTAATGAATTGAACAACCATAACATTGTGATCTGAGTAGTCTTTAAGAAGGAATTTAGAATAAATAACTAGTCAAGTAGATAACCAACATGTGTTAGCAAAAATCCAATCTAGCTTCTCAAGAAAAGTACCTCTGCCATGCTGGTCCCTTTCTCATAACCAAGTTAGCACCATCCTCACTTTTGAAACAAAAGATCAAGAAACCTTGTTGTGTCGTCATGACACTCTTAAGGCCATAATTCTTCCATACTCAGAATGCAATAGAATTGAGTGCATGATAGGGCATCTTATAACCTAGGAAGAATCCCACCAAGCACTAGTTCCATTTGGATGCACTATTATCAATTACATTATTCAGAATGTCCAAAATGATGTCAATTTCTTGTCATGGAAAATAGGTTATCTTGGCATGGGCTGTAGCATTTGAGACCTTTACTTTGTCCGTTTATGAAGTGCTTGGGGCTGAGTTTGGGGTGGTTATGTTTTTATAAGCTGTGGTGATGTTTTGTGTGGGGGTAGCTTGAGTTTTTTTATGGGGTTGTTTAGGGTTAGTCTTGGTGTTTTAATGTGGTTAGTGAGTGATTTTGCTTGTGGTTGTGGTGTTTACGGTGTTTGCTGTGTTTGTGGAGGTGTTAAAGGGTTTTTTGGTGGCCATGGCTGAGTTGGAAGCAAGCTATGTGGTGAACTAGTCAACCGTTTTCTAGTGAACTGGTCGACTAATTTCTGGGTGATTTGTATCCATGTCTGGGTAGTAACTTCAAAACAACAGCACACACAATAGAAATAAAAATAGTTAAAATCCAATGATCCAGTTCAACATAAACAAGTATAGTATAACATATTAAAGAACCAGAGTGATTTAACAGTTAAATCAAACATAATCTACAAAGAGACAATCAGATATGAATATTGACTAGAGGTATTCTGAGGAGTAAAAAACTTTAAAAAATGTTGGAATTTGATCTCCATTTTTTAGACCTAAGAGAACCTCTAAGTGAACGTTTGTGTGAAAAATAGATCTGATCCAATGGTGGAGCTAAGTGAACCAAACTAGCAACTATAACTACCTGAAATCCAGTTTCCCCACAAAACTTGCGACAACTGTATCTTTTAAACGACACCAAATAAATCAAATTTGTTCAGTAAAATTATATAGAAGGGTAAGACGCGGCCGGAGTTCTAATGTCGAAGAAGCCCATTCTCTCTCTCATCTCTCTTTCAGACATTCTCTCTCTTCCATTATCAGTTAAGTTGAATAGTGGGAATTATTTGGATAACTTTCAGGACCATGTACTGTAATTTGACAATACCAGCCGTATAAGCCAAAAAAAAACGTTCGATTGTGATCTTTTGGCACAAAAATAAGGCTTTTTTAGAACACAGTATACCAAATACTCATTATGGATTTCAGCTACGTACAGTTACAGACACAGCATTCTCTAGCCAGTGGTTTGTGGTCCTATAAACAAATGGCTTTCTTTTGCTTTCTTCTGCTAAGCAGCCTAAGGTAGCTAGTTCATCCGTTCCAACAACAAGCTCCTTCCCTTTTCTTTCAGCTTTCCTTGCCCCCACTTTGCTTTAATGAACCAACCATGGTTCATGGCCCTCCATCATTTTTATTTCCTACAACCTTTCTTATAGTACCAATCATGAGGTCCTTTTTTCTTTCAACGTACAAGAGCACAAGAAGCATATATTAATTACCAAGTGCATAGATGCAGACATATTGGATATCTTTAGTCTTGCAATGTAAGAAATTTGATTGTTTGGTTGGGAAGAATTAATGATGGTTTTTGCAACATCCATCTATACGTGTGGAGGGAAATATTTACAGTGCCCGGAATTATCAGAATTGCTGAATTATTGAATCTGAATTCTTGAGATGCTGATTAGTTTCCAAAATTACTGATAGAGTCCTCGGGAGACGCCTGGAAAAAAAAAACCATGAATTAGAAAATGCAGAGTACAGGTAGAAGCATAGTTTATTACAGAACTAGGAATGTTTGTGTCTAGCTACCTGTGAACGTGGAAGAAGAAAAGAGAAGTTGATTAACTTTAATTGAACCCCAGATTTTGAAGGTTTTGTGAGTCAGCATCCCAAAAAGGTTGAACTTGCTGCATTTGATTTATTATATGTCAGGATCAAGGGCATGATACAATGCCAAGAAAGGAGCAAAGGGTTTAAATCACCAAGTGTAGATGCAATTACAGCTAATGGATCAAGACATAGGTCATTGATGAATGCTGAAGAGCTTGTAGTTTTTACTGGCACAAGCTGGGGAGGATTTGTCAAAGCTTTTGGCTCGCTGCTTGTTGCCTGTCGTTGCATTAGATTTGGTTGAATGTGGGTCAAATTGGAAATTGTTGATGGCATACTGGCTGCTGGAAAACTCTCTACGTAAGCAGAAAACTTCATTGCATAATTATTTAGAAGAACAAGTTAGCTCTAGGAGAAATCAAACAATCTGAATTCCCATTTATAACATTCCAACAAGTGGCTAAAACCTTACCTCTTTCCCAGAAAAGTTGTCGATATTGAATTCTGGCCTTGGGTTTAGAGCAGCAAGTTTCATGGATAAGAACTGTAAGTAAATGGAAATTTGATTATTTGAATTCTCAAAAAGAAACATCTGATAGAACAAATTAACTAGGATGGTTATCTCTACTTGTCTTTGAAGAGATTGGACATAATTGATGATTTCATCAAGCATTCGGGCCCTGCCTGTTATTTTGTTGCATCCAGGGACTAGATCTTGCAGACTTTTCATTTTCTTACTAATCTTTTCCCTCCTGGCCTAAAATATATCAAGGATACATAACCGATCTCAGTGGAGGTGACAGCATTAATTTTGACGAATAACTCTACATGTAACTTGTATGAATTATGCCCATGAAAAATGTTCCTACTTACTCTTTCAGCTAAGCTGTGACTGTCAGTAGCCTGGCCACGACGTGCCCGGACATGAATATAATCTGTCTTTGGTAAAGCTGAAGTCTTTTGATTTTCCTTTGAAGAATCTGCAGAAATCTCTGGACTGCTTTTCTCTTTGACCTTGGAGTCGACTTCTACTTCTTTAATCTTATTGTCACACTCTTCTGCTGCAACAAACTAAACAAACAAGGAAAAAAATGCAGAGAAGTTGAAGATCTTGTCAATGATCATATGATTTAGCCGCCCAAATTCATCAAGCTGATTAAAGTAAAGATTTTGTTTAAAAGATAAAGCCACTCTGATTACACAAAGGCTGAAAAGGACAGGATTGGCTTGCGTTGACCAGAGGTACAAAGAAAAGCTCATTCTCTCTTGAATTACAAGAATTGAAGATTCATTTTCAACTCCTATTCTGATACTGATAAGTTCATATACTTTTGCTAAGAAAATTTGTTTTCTTATAAAGTCTTGATCATGTAATACTCCTGTTTGAGAATTGAATTGAATGAACTTGGAGTGAAGATGAAGAGACATACCTCTGCTTTTCTCTTATTTGAATTGTCTCCATTACCATTGTTGGATTGCTTATTTTCCATCAAGGTCAAATCTTCTGCCACCTTTATTGCTACCACCTCCTCCTCTATTTTCGCAGCCTCCACCACCCCAATTTGGCAACTAGAAGTCCTTGAAAGACAACGATCAATCTCAACAGATCCCGCTACCTCTGCTTGTCCAAAATCCATCCTATTATTAGCAACCAACCCAGTGCCATTTAATGAAAAACCACCATATTTTGGCAAATCATTGTTCCCCAGATACATTTCAGGCTTCTTCTTCCAATCAATTATATCTCCATTCATTGACTCATGATCAACGAAACCATGAAACTGGTCAGTAGGCATCGAACATGATTCAAGGGAATTGTATTGGTTCACATAATTGTTCTGCTGTTTGAACCTTGCTTGCTGTCTTTCTAACACAGTCATGTCCGTGCAAAAGGTGTTTTTGAGACAGCATAAGTTTATGTGATACTATCGAACGATGTCCTAATTCCTGAAGGCTAAAAACCTTTGAACAAAAAACTTCAACCACTCCACTATGTTACTAGCCCTAAAAACATATGTGCTAGAAAAGCAATGGTGGGTATATTTTGGTATTTGTGATAGAATTGGGTAATGAGCTTAAAAGGAGAGATGTCAAGTCTCAATCTAAAATAAATGTGAAGATATTTATAGCAGAAGATATATATAGGGAATGAAAAGATAAGAGAAATGAAGGAGAGAAAGAAGAGAGATAGCCATAGGAAATCACAAAGGAATGCACACCATAAACAAGATCAGTGGGCTATGGTCCCCAGTGACATAACCGCCATGTGGGGATGTCTTGGTGGAGGATCTTTGTTAGATACTGCACTCGCTAAACAGAGGAAACTCTTGGGTTTTTTTTTTTTCAAGTATAAGCCTAAGCTTCTAGTCAAGGACCACAATCTTTAATCAACTGAGCGATACTCCAAATTTCTTGCTACAATTTGAGCTACTTCAATTGCTATTTACTCATTGTATGCTACTATTTGATATGAGGAACACCCTTGTGGATAAATTTTAGCTCATCTAGGCGAGCTTTTTTATTTTTCACGAATGGGGTATTCTCGAATTAGGTTTTGTATAGTGAGAACAAATCTATTTTCGATATGATTTTGGACAAATTATTCATAACAAATACGAGATGGAGCAAATCTATTTGTTGTATGTAAATGAGGATTTGAATCCAAGACATGTGCATCAGCATAGAATGAGGGATAATTGTTGTTGGCAACAACTATAAAAGTAGTTTTATGATGATTTTGTAATGTTCATTACAAAAATAAAAATAGTGAATTTGCTCATAGTCTGCCGAGTAGAGACAAGAGAATCAATCAAGCCCTTGAGACGTTGCTCATAATAATAATAATAATAATTTAAAAAGCATATATTTTAATCTCTGTCATGCAATCTTCTGATCCACTACAGAAAACGACAGCAAGCCATGTAAATCACCCTTGCATTTCATTAAAAATTCATCATTTGAGAATGCATCTTGATCACCAGAAGAGAACATTGGCCTGGAACATCATGGAGGAGGACTCAGGGGAGACATGAATTACAAATGATAAAGATCTTTGTTTTCCATGATAAAGATACATGCATGGATAAGATCATGAGAAAATGATAGGGTGCCCCACCGGCAATTTGTGCCAAAAAAGGCCAGCAGAAAACAAAAGACACCAAACCTTTGCTACCCATCCCAGCAACTCAAATCACACTTTCCAGAGATGACATTATGACTTCAAGATAATATTACTATTAAGTTCCAAAACAAAAGGGTTACAATTAGAATATACAAGATAATATTCTATGCCAAACACATAGGTGTTGGTCACAAGGAGACTACTAAACTAGAATATGCAGGCAGATGGCAATCATCAGCTCAGTCATTCAAGCCATTTTACATCTTATGAAAAGACTTGGAGCTAAATCTTATTCACATCCATATAAGAGAGGTTACCGAAGAGGCAATTTTGATTCTTGAGGGTTGCCATAGTTGCAGGATTTTCCTTAATGGTTCCTATTTATGTAGTAATTCAAATGTTAGGAAAAATATACATGATGACTAAAGAAGGAAAAATTAGTTACATGTCGAAGATGATAGTTGATGATCCTCCAGAATCCAATATTCTAAGAAACTCATTTTTAAACGTTTAGAAAATAAATGATTACACATTTATATCAATCTTCTCTTCTCCAGAACTAAGAGCCTAAAAGGTTGATGACAGAAGCCTAGATCCCTACAAAATAATCTTTGTTTATGAGATTTTAAAACCCTCCAGCGATTACATCAGTGACTTTATAGTGAGGAGTTATAATAAATGAATATTAAATTCTAAAAACAAGAATGTTTGTTCTTAGTTTGTTCATGATAAATGCTGAGAATATATTGTAAGAGAGTAAAAATTGTGAACTTCTTACCTAGATCGTTAACTCATGTACCTTGAACTTTCTTCTTTTTATTCGAAGGGTCGAAAGTCTTTTCCTTTCACACCCAAGTGTGGAGGAAATCCCTTACATCAACATTAAATGTTGATGTAAGGGTCTTCTTACACAACATTAATTATGATGAGAGTACCACTCGCTTATTAAAGACAATTTTACATCATTTCATACACAACATTAATGTTGATGGGATCAACCCTTATAATCAGCATTAATGTTGATAAACATATAATCAGCTCTTTGAGGAGTTTTACACAGCTAGGGTATAAGAAGATAATAACCCAAGGATATCAAGTCTAACATCCCTCTAGATCCAAAGGCAACTAGGTCAAGGATATCAAGTCTAACATCCCTCTAGATCCAAAGGCAACTAGGTCTAGCACGTAGCCGAGCCTAAGAGAATTGAGTCTAGCATCTTGCCAAACCCACAAGCGTTTGTGCCTAGTCGAGCCCAAAAGAGTTAGACATGACATCTTACCAAGCCTAAAGTGTTTGGGTTTGGAATATAGTCAAGCCTAGGAAAGTTAGGTCTGGCATCTTACTTGACCCACAAGTGTTTGGTCCTAACACGTAACTAAGCCCAAAAAAATCAGGTCTAGCAACAACAAATACTTGGGTCTTGCACATAGCCGAGTCCAAACGAGTTGAATCTGACACAAGCATTTAGGTCTAGCACATAGCCATACCTAAGAAAATTAGGTCCAACATCCTGGTAGCTCTCTTTTCCATGGGTTTTGACCTCCAATGAGCTTTTACAATGGGTCGTCTTTCTTTGGGCTCCTCTATACAAAATACTTTATCCATCAACAGTTAACCATTGTCTTAAAGCTTTCCTTTTGGCCAAGAGGAAAATATTTAAAACAAGTTGGTGATAAACAAAATCATTACAACATATATCTCACAAGATAAGATGAGAAAGACATAGCATTGAGATCTAAGGCCTCAATATATAATTCATATTATTGAGATAAATATAACTTGAGGCATCTTTAAAATGATGGGTATCAAGGTAAGTGATGGGGGTTAGGAGACCAAGGGTTGGCAAAGTGTTGGATCCTTGGAGAATCCCCACCCACCTTCATATGCTTGTGTCTCCAACAGCTTCGGCCATCAAAGCTGCTCATTTATCAAATGTTCAGATCAAATTCACGCCTGAGCTCCAATCCCAGGTTCAAGTTTAAGATCTATCATACTCCATGTAATCACCTCCTCTCCCTTTAACTGCTGAACTTCAGCATTTAATTACATCAGACCAAAGAAAAAAACTCCATCCCTGAGGCACTGCCATCAGCAAGACACGGCGGCAACCTCATTAATCTTTCCTGTCAGAGATTGACACTTGGCAACCAAGCTTTCTAAATTCCTCAATTCAGCATGCAAATGAAAAAATAATATTTGCAAAGTCAGTTACTAATTCACTACTGACCTCAGCTTTGATTGCCTTTGAAAAAAAAAAGACAGCAACAGAGCTATCAATGGTTGCCATTCAACCAGTTCCCAGAACATAGAAATAATCTCATAAAAAGAACATTTTATGATGCGAACAAGATTAGTGAAGTTAAGAATGCGGAGTCAGTAAGAAACCAGAACACCAGAAAAGCATAATGCCTAAATTAGAAACAGAAAAGGGGCAAATGCAAACCATAGTGAAATGAAATAATAAATCAGTGTGCAGTTGAGAAGCAACAAGAAGATCCTGCCCAATGAGAAGGCAAATCAGTTGCACCTGGGCATAAAACTATATGCATCGTCTGTTGGAATTTGCAGCATTAGGTTATTGTATGGGATATAAAAGCATTAAAGCTAGATCCCAAGGAATTTGCAGCATTAGGTTATTGTATGGGATATAAAAGCATTAAAGCTAGATCCCAAACTAAACACGTCAATAGAAATGCATAAGAATGGAGTCTAACAGATTTTGTAATGGTCAACAGATATTTCAAATACAATCAAGAAACTAATAAAAATTCTTCCACTTTGAATTTTCTCTAAATAAAAACACCGGTGTGGGCTCATAATAGCTACTCATTTGCACAAGATAATGCGGATGATGGATTGAAATGAAATCAACAAGAATAAAACATGAGGGAAATGCAATTGACTGATAATTACAGGAATATGGTCTTGTTGGCCAGAGACTATGACAAAACTTCATGAATTTGTAGAATAAAAGGATGGGAGGCAGCAAGAATTAAAATTGTCATTCATGGATAAATTTAGCTTGAATTTCAGAAATCAAAATCAACTTCCTAACAACATATCAAACAAGACTAAAGAATACACATTATCATACATGGATAACTGCAGCTTATTCCAGGCAATCAGAATGATTTTCCTAACAACATCAAGCAAAACTATACATTGGTATTGACAATACAGCAGGAACATGTTCCTGCAGCAGATACAGCTTAGGAAATCAAACCTAATGAACTCTGCATGCTGGGAATTAGAGTATTTGAGAGAAACAAAACCCTTACCAATTAAACATAAAATATCTTCAGTTTGATGCTATTGCAATTCCATTCCAGACAAGAAGAGTAGCACCACAAGGTATGAGAAACAGAAAACTGCCAAGGTTGATTCTATATTTGACATTAAAAAGGATTCTGAGTCCCAAAAGATCAGAAAAGGGAGTGGTTTGAAGTGTCATCTCTTCTTTTTTGATGCAACAGAACTGCGTACAGGGAACACTGATAAATTCTTGAAAAATCCAGACGTCTTGGGAGATGATTTCTTTTCTCTTGTTTGGTGTTCAGCATTTCTATCAGTAACAAGATCAGAGCAAAAGCTTTCTTGATCATTATCATATTCGATGTCTCTTAACTGCCGAAGCAATTCCAAAGCACTTGCTCTCCCTTTGTCAGTTCCATTGATAGATATATCAACAAGGGAAGGGATAACACCTTCATCCATCACCAGCTGGCAATATTGAAGACGCTGAGAGCATAACAAAAGCAGAATGGCCACTGCATGCTCTTGTTCCTCCCGACTACCACTCTCAAGTAGCTCAGCAATAGAAGCAATACATCCATTTGTCTCAGCAACAGAAACCCTAGCCACTTCAAGATCACACAAATTTCTTAATAGAACTATAGAATATCTTGAAAGATTCCCATCCTTCATCAAAGGAACCAATTTTGGGATGCACTCCATAGATGCAATTTGGGAACAAATATCATCATTTGAGGACAAATTATGTAGAATTTTAACGGCCAGTTTTTGGAATTCTTTGTTATGGGAGTCAAGCATCTTTCGGATAGAAACAAGAGCACCACATGCAGTGATTTTAGATCTGCAATATGGGTAGCCAGACAGCACTTCAAATATGGCAAGAACCTCTTCAATTACTTCAGAATCAAGGAATGATGACAACAGATTAAAGGCCTCTTCATGCAAGTATGATATTCCACTTCTGCAATAAGCAAAACCTAGCAATGAAACTACTAGCCATGGATCCTCGTATAAGAGATGCATGAACTAGACTTGTATCAACAAAGAGAATTAAAAGAACTATTGTAGCGTTTAGCTTGTCAAATGTCATGCAATGCTTTGGTGGAAACAATTATCTGTTACATCAGAGCATGATCCTGCCCAATTTAAAGCGAAGTTTTCAATGAGAAAGTATTAACAAGTCATTTTCTATACATCCTAGAGCAGATAATTTCTAAATTTAGCAGAAATATAAGATTAAATAGATCAAGTGACTTTTTTTACATCAGCGATTGTCCTACCATCCTTCAGCTAAGGCTTGGGCATTATAGAATACCATTCATACAGTATAAGGGTAGATAGCAGATAAATAGGTCAAGACACCATAAACAATTGAAGAATTCCTATAACTGGTACCACAAAGAGAATAAATTACCTGTTTTTGCCGACAAATGAAAGCAACAAGTGAAATCCAACTCTCTGAGCTCCTATATCTTGTTGTTCATGTGCATCTCTCAGGAATCTAAATAGAGGTTCGACAAAATTCTCAGATGATAGAGAAGGACAAACTTGATCATTACACTGCAAACAGCCCTTGACATCTTCAACCATCTTGCATTGAGAATCCCAGGGAAGCTCAGCAAGTCCAGACAGAAACTTCAAGTCTTGCTGATTCATATTTGTATAAGAATGGCATTCATAGGAATAATCATTGTCCTGTACCGAAATCAAATTTGACCCATTTGCAACCTTAGATCGTGAAGCATCTGAACTGTAACTAGCATCTAAAGACCCCAGGGATATATTGCTAATATCCAGTGGAAGGTTTAGATCATTCATGGAACTGCTTAAACTAGCGATCGAATTAATAGAAATGTCCAATAACCTCAATGCTCGAATGCTTGGGTCATGAATAGTGATTCCATACTTCACACACCACTTTGATATTAGGTCTTTAATGGCTGTGTTTGGAGTCAATGCACAATGAGCTAATTTCACTTTGGTGTTTGGGCATGTATCATTACCCTCATCAAACCACTTCTGTATCCACATCCTTTCAAATGTTTGTCCAGAAGCAATAACAACAGGATCGTACATCACTCTCATAGATATAGGACACTTAAACTCTTCAGGGGTGTAGCTCTACTAAACATGTCAGTTTGAGTCTCATACTGCTCACATCCTACACAAGACTCTACTTGATTGTATTGTCGATGGAAAGAAGTATCACTGGGGTTCTTCTGTGAAAATAATCCTTCATGCTGAGCTTTGGGAGTCTCTGTTTGCTCTTCAATGAGTAAGTTTCCATGCTTCTTCAATAGAAACATAAGGTAATTTAAGATACTCTTTTTTCTGGGTTCCTTGCCACCATCCTTATCTAGCTGCTTCTTAATAGATCTTTTCTCTATCAGTATGGCCTTTCGAGATGTAATATGCAGTCTCGAAGCTGCAAGTTGAATAGCCTTGATTTCAGAATTCACCATATACTGAGATCCTAAATTGCCCTGCTGGAGCAATTCACGCATGGCTTTACCAGCCTCTTCTACGGAGGAATCCGGCATAAACATTGCTGCCCTAAGATCATCAATAATTTGAGATATCTGCAAAGAAAAACCGCTTATCAACCCTATAGAAGAACAAAGAGACAAGAGAAGGACAGGATAAAAAAATAATAATGAAAATAGAAAACTGACAGAAAAAAAAAGGTGGTCTAAAACAGTTTTAGGCCCATAGCAGTTTTGAGTATTAGATGCCCAATTTTATTATTTTTATTTTTTAAAAAAAGATACTGGTAGAAGTACTTGTAACAAAAGAATTCTAAAAAAGCAACATAAAATGAGCAGGGATTCACAATAACTTTTGCCAGATTTAATGATTTAATAACTAGATCGAAGAAGGTGACTTGGAAATAAGTTATTGAATTCTTCTTCACGCGCTTGCAATCTCAAAATTTAAGCAATCATCAATCAGATCATGCCAGTGACTGTTTTAAGGAAAAACCATGTCCTTATTTCAGAAGAGCAAGTAATAAGCAACCAGCTTTGTTACTGACTCTGAATTACTATGCAACACAAGAGCGAAAATTGAAAAAAAAAGAAGAGAGAAAAGAATCAGGGAACAGGAATAATTACATATTACAGACAATATAGCTAAAGAGTTGCTGAAGGTTTTATAGTTTTCTCATGGACCATGTTATCGTCCACATCACCATCTAGTTGAGACAAGAAAAAAGAAAAAAAGCGAAGGGAAGCCCTGGAGCCTGTAATGTGACAAACCTCGGCAGCCAACATTACTGGAACCATTGTTTGCAATTGGGCTAAACTCTGTTCCAACAAGTTCCTTAATCTTTGACATTTTGAGACAATAGCATCCCCCGTTATTGCCTGAAAGTAATGCAGACCAGAAATTATCTTTAAATGGATTGTTTTATTAGGTCTTTCTCTAAATGGGTGTTAATTTAACAGATCAGGAAATAGAAAGGTTGATAAAACCAACAACAACAAAACGCTGTTAATTTCATCATTTACTGCAGAAAGATTAAATATTCGTCCATAGTGCAAACATATGATTCATACCTTTTATACAAAAATGATAGCTCACATGGATATAACAAAATGCTGAGACAACAAATCACCAGATCCAAGGGATCCCAGAACAACCAGTATGTGTAGGTGGGGGTGTGTGGGTGTGTGGCGGGCATTATTGTTGATGATATTCTTATTACATACACTTTCTTCATCTGAAATCAATAAAGGATACCAACCAAATATAGTTTGCTAGAGTCGCAACAGTACTGAAGATGTTGCCTGGCTTTCTCAAGTGCTTTGTCTAACAAGCATAGTGCCTGTATTCCTGACGAGCATCGAGGTCGAGCTGCTTCAATTTCTGGAAATTTTTTTGAAACTCTATCGACCAACTTCATCAACTCTGTACACATGGAGTGATGCACCTGAAAGCATAAAGTACATTGATTTATCTAGAAAATGGAGTTGAATAATCAGAGAAAAAAAAACGCTTAGAAAATGTAGAAAGACATAATAAACACAACAAGGACTTCTTTGCTAAAATATTAGGATTTTACCAACCATCGTTGATTATTCTCTTAATAAACACTAAGGCTATTTCCATATACTTCTCAACTCAATTGAACGAAATTTACCCAGTCAAAATGGCAAAGAAAAAGAAATAGTGTACTTTCACCGCAAAAATGGCACAAGCGAACTGGCTGCATACACAAAAATTTGTGTGATGGACAATGGATGCACATAATTTACTTAGATATATACTAATTTGTTTATTAGTACATAATTAGATGCTAAATATATGAAAAGGCATCACTGAAAATGTGTCCGGGATAATCTATAAGAAATGATGATACTGCCAGTACAATATAACTGTGTAATTGAAGCAAACAATTCCAACTGTAGGAGAAAATCAGGCCTTGGCTCATAGGCACCTTGAAGGAATAAGGAAATGGCAGTGTCTCCACTACTTCAGCAGCATCGGTTCCCATGCAAAGGGAGTATGCTGGATCTGCACAAAGCACAATCTGAGCTTAAGCATCATTTCTATAATGCATAAGAGTATAAGGATAAATTCTATATGCATAAACTAAAAAATACAATATTTACAAGATCAAAAAGCAGAATGTAATCGCCAACTGTAAAAAACAAATATCAACAGCATAAGTCTAGCAATTAGCAACCAGGATTCAATGCTTATCCAAAACCTAAATGCACTGATGTAAAAGCAAGGATGGAGGGTGACCACGTTCCCAGTGCTTAAAGAAACAACTGCATGCCCATAGATTACCAAAGTTAACAATAAAGCTTAGATATGATTTGCACAAGCATATTTCAACTTGTACATAAAACAAGACCACAATAAACAAGACGGCAAAGAAGCAATTACTGGAAATCTGTAGCGGCTCTGGCAGAGCTGCACTAGCTTAATCATCTCAATTTAATAGTGAAGAGTTAAGACTGCTTGCAACAGATTAGAATTCTTGTATAGCATATGTATTATGTGATGTCTAGGTTCAAGATTTCTATTTCCACCCCAAAGCTTCATGTGTCAACTTTAGTGAATCTAGTATCTGAATAGTCTCATAAGCGGAACCGTAACATGTCCATCATCTTCTGCACTCCCCCTTTCTTCCAGGATTGCTGTGAGTTCCAATCACACAAGCTCCCCACCCCCAAACAACTCATATCACTCCTCATTAACCATGGCCTAGGAGTTAAGTGTTACATCTTGGTTAGGCAGGACTCTATCTCAGTAGGTTTTGGATTAGTTATCAGACTATGAGACATGCCCTTTTTCAACCACAAAGAATCCATCAACCGAATAGCATGATTGTCCATGATAAAACTTTATCATTAGAATTACAGTTGAATAATGCATTGATGTTCTCCCGGGCATACAACTTCGAAGAAAAGGGAATATTTTGTTTAACCCATCATAGTAACACTACAATGACTAAATAAACAAAGAGAGAGACTCACCTAGTGATTTGGAAACCACAACAGATATAAAAAGCTCCTTCCTTTGCTGATAAGGAATCAGTCCAACCACCGGTTAATCCCAATAAGCAAAATGGCCAATTCTAATAAACCCCAAAATTTCCCTCCGATAAACTTGCCTTGACAACATACACAATTCTAACAGTATCTTTAGAGCACCTTAAATTACAAGCAGAATTCAAGTAGCCAAAGTAGCCTCCTTGCAGCCCTGGAGTAGAGAAGCAAAGTAAAGAGGCAGCAATATTTAAAAGCAGCACATGTTGATGAAGGTTAACACCCCACAGAGAATCTCTGTGACTAAAATTCTTATTCATCAAAACCCACTTCCCACTTCCTTGATAACTACTAGTGATTGAAAAACCTCAACCCCACGATGTTTCCTTAACTAATAAAAGAAAGAAAGAGCGAGCATAACTCAGAATTGGATTTTCCCTTAAAGAGCAAAGCAAGAGAAGAGGTAACAATTCTGTTACAAAGTTTTGAACTTTAGCTTCAAAACAAGAAGATAACACAAAAACAAAGAAAACCCACAAAGAAACTCGGTATAATTACAGTGAAAATGAAGTACGCTTTCGAATATTAAAGCTTGTAAATAGTTAGATTCTCAGGGCAACAAAGTCCAGGCACAAAATAACGAAATAGATAGTTTATCTCATTGTGAAGACTTTATACTATAGAACCAATGAGAGAGACAGGTCAACCAGCAATATTTGCTGGGCAATTTACAAAGTTGAACAAGACTAGTCGTCAGTCGTATCAGGTTTTCTTTCTTGTCTGGCCATGAATAACAATGAAAAAGTTAACATTACATTTGGTTCCTCTACTCTCAAATGTTTCTTTAGTCTAATCCCTTAACTTTTCCTTATCCTTCAACTCTCTATTCTGTAACTATTGTTCCATTAATAAAGATTCTTATAGATCACGCCATTAAGGGCCACATATGATGTACCATGGAGTTAATTCTTGAAATATATGCAGAAGCTTAAATGTACAAGATAGATGGAAGGACCAAATGATTGCAGAGTAGAGAGGAGGTGATGATATTAGGACGAATAAGAGTAAAGGGACCAAGATTAAGATTGAATTGAGTGTAGAGAGACAAAATTGTGCCATTAAACTAAAAGGAAACTTCGAGGGGTTTTGCTACTTTGGTTTGTCTTTCTAGCGTTGTATAACCATTAAGAACGAACGTCGCTACTCGCTATAGCTTCTTCTCATGGCTTTGATGATCCTAGACCGTCGGATTGTAATGGGTAAAGTTATTGAATGATGGCCCCACTTCAAAATCTTTGGTAATTAAAAAGGGATTTGGATGCCTGGGTTAGGGATGTCTGTGATAATGGCAAGGAGAGGCTGACATTCATGGCTCCACGCGCAGACTATCTTGAGAAATTTAATAGTTCTAACAAACGCGTGCTAGTTTTCATTAATGGGTAATAATGTCTTTTTCCTTGTTTTCCCCTTTGGATCCCTTCAATTATTTCAAGATTATTTTGAGAATTTTTTGTTTTCTTTAATTAAAAAATGTTTTCAAAAGATTTCCCCAAGATTATTAGGTCTTCCATCATTATTCTTTATTTCTAAATTCTTAGAGCTATTTTCATAATTTTAAATAAAAACCAGAAAATAAGACATAATACCAATTAAATAATAGACACTAGGTTTATGGGTTTGCGCCATGCTCGGACCATAACATTTTCTTTATTAGTTAATGAAAAGATGCTCTAACGATGCAAGTGTATTTTACAAAAGGTAAAAAAAAAAAAATAACTTGAGATATAGACCTAACCAAGCAAAAAAGCAGGTATAATCTAATCAGATAATAAAAGAACAAACAATGATAGTTAATGGACCAATTTAAACAAAAAATAATCATGGAAGCCTGCAAAAAAGAATTGTCACCGAAATGAAAAAAACAACAAAGTTAAGATTCCAGCCAATCAAATGAAAAGGAAAAGAAGAAAAGAATTGAAAAAAAAAATAACCTGAGTCAACCTAAGTGAGCAAGTCACATATGTAAGTCAGGTCATGTAGACCGAGATAAGACAATAAAAAGCAAAAAAAAAAAATCAAAGTTCAATTTCAAACAAATCAAATGTAAAATGATGAAATTCAAAAAAAATAATTAAAAAAAGTAAAAAAAAAAACCTAACAAACCGAGCAAGCCAAGTAAACTTTGCTACCTGAATCATGTGAATGAGATAAGTTAATAGAAAGCAAATTAGAACAGATCATGATGCTCAATTCTAAACCAATTCAATGTTGAAAAATAAAATATTACACATATTAAGTCTTTAAAAAACGATCCTAAAAAATCCAAGTCAACCTAGGTTAATTCGTCAAACTCGTCATCTAAGTGATGAAACCAGGATAAACAAATAGAAAGGAAATTGAAGAAAATCATGAAATCCAACATAAAAAAAACATCAACCTTGAAAGATGGAATTGAAAAAAAATTAATTCTAAAAAAAATATCAATTTTAAAAATTTACCAAAGCAAATTTAACAAAGAACGACAAATAAAAAGAATTGAGATAACATGGGTCAATTTTAAAATTAATGAAACATTTAATAGAAAGAAGAAAAATAACATAACTCAATCTTCAATTCAATAAATGTTGAAAAATAAAACTAAAAAAATAAGTTTAAAAAAAGACAAAAATTAAGAAACCGGTGAAATTCTAAACTCAAGCTCAATTAAAAAGCTTAAATTTCCAATCTATTTAATATTAAAGGATGAAATAAAAAAATCTAAAAAAATTATCAAAATGAAAAAAATAGCAATAAAAATAAGGATCAAATTTGATAAGAAAAAAAATTAAGGAGGATGAAATTATAAGAAAAAAGATCAATTTAAAAAATCATCTCAAATAAAATAAATATCAATCAAAAGAATAGAAACCAAATTTGAAAGATGAAAAAAATTAAAGGGAGATGAAATTGAATGAATTCTAATTTTATAAATTATTCCAAATAAAACAAATATTAATTAAAAGAACATGGATCAAATCTAAAGGAATAACAAATTAAATGGTTGTTTTGAATTTTTGAAGGGACGAGCTCAAAAATAAAGACAAAAGAAAAATGAATGAGAAAAAAGGATTGTCAACACCAAACCAGAGCCTCATTGGCCACACGCCTCATCTCATCACGGAAGGTACATCGAGACAATTCAAAACGCCGACATGAAAAGTGGTGTTTGGTTGTCTGATAAATTTTTTTTAATAATATTTGATATTTGTTGAAATACAAAGATACTCCTAAGTCAACATGATGTTAACAAAAAAAAAACCATAATGTAAGGATAAAAAAAGTATCGGAAGAAAGTTTAAAAGATTTTATCTTTAAAGGTAATTAAGTACTAAAAATATTAAAAGGACTAAAAAGCGTCTAGATATAAGTTGTAATTTTTTTATTTTAGGGGTAATAAAATTATTTTAGTTTTCGGAAAAAAAAAACTAATATCTCCTTGTATAATATAAAAATAACAATTAAATCACGATAAAAAACCGTATTGTGTACCTAGTTTAATAATTTTATAATTGAAGAGTAAATAATTTCATTATTATACTATTACAATAAGTAATAATGTTACATGTCCAGGTGTCCAATAATTCTACGAGGAGATTTAGGTTTATGTTAATGTTTGTGAAGTAAGCTGAGACGAAGTAACTTCCTTCCTTATTCTTCGTGAAACAAATGGATCGGCGATCTTTATGATTAATATAATTGAATTAAGGTCTAGTTTAGTTTTATCCTGCAATTTTTCACCGTGGAGCCTTTCGATTAATATGGATTCCTTTCATGTCAAATCATATACAGGTAACTACACCACCACACCATGTTATATCCTTGCCAGTATTTTTTTATTTTTTATTTTACATATTCTTGACAATATTGACACGGAAGTGTTCAAGTGCTTGGTCAAGGAAAAGTGATTTGACTTCGGGTGTAGGGTCTGCCTCGAAGACTTTGCAACACAGGGAAAAAAGTTAAGATCGAGCCGAAATATCTACAGCATAATTAGTGTTAAGCAACCGAAACACGTAGTAGAAAGTAACTAGATTAATTGTCCGCGGCGAATACTAGATTAATTGTCCGCGGCTTCGCCACGGGCAACTTTGGGCTGCTTGTAGATCACACGTGGAGATAAAAGTAAAGTAAATAGATGCCAAAAATAGTTGGAGATGCAATGTGCTTCATTGTAATGGAAATAACATCCATGGAAAAGAAGAGATTGCCATGCAATGAAAATGAAGATTGCAGCCATGTTTAGTATCAAAGGTTTGATAATCTTATTGAATTTGGTCATTTTTCTATCATAGATCATAAAGCAATGCAAACCATGTACAACTAATTAGGTCATTTGGTCTATCAAAGGACTGAAAACAAATTATCTTGTTGAATTTGGAATTTGATGATATGAATAGGACCGGAGACACATGCAGCTAAAATTCCAAACCTCCTCATAATTTCTTTTAAAATAGACACACCTAGTGTTTATATTTCTTGTTTTTTTTTTTTTTTGGTAACGTGGGTGTTCGAGTCAACTTACGCGCACCTCGACTAATCCTCGATACCCCGAAATTAACGATCATGTAAGTCTCCAGTGGCTCTAAGGTTTGTAGTGTCAAAGAACCATCTCAACCCAATAGCTTAAACTCGTGACTGCTTGGTCATCAAGACTCTGATACCATGTCAAAGAACCATCTCAATCCAATAGCTTAAGCTGTTAGGTAAGGTTCCAATATATAATTTTATTATTCTCTAACATGTTGCACTCGAACTAATAATCTCTGGGAATCAAATTCAAGACCTGACTAATTAAACTACACATCTTAAGGTTAAAATCCGAATATTTCTGTTAGCATGTAAAGAAGAGAAGACATAAGCAATTCCCTATTGATATCAACATTTACTTTTAAGAAAGATCCAATGACAAAGATTAGTTAAAAGAACCTCATCAATCACAAACTGTGTAGAGAGCAGAGAGAGATAAATGCAAAACCACAAAGCACAGATACAATCAGAAAGCAAATAACACAGGGAAGGCATGTTGGATGCATTGGACAATGATTTGTAAAGTAAAAACGAGCAAAAGGTTGCAAGCATATCATCACAAACGATAATAAGAAGCAAGGAAAGAATGTGAGGTTAAAAATCATTGTTTTTTCAAGAGGCAGAATTGAAAGCCTAATTTATTTTATTGACATTTCAGGAAACATAAACACTGTATGAATTTGCAAGCAAGCCATGGAAAGCCATTATTATCACTCACTAATTATTAATCTCTTGTTCTTATTTGCTTGCCCGTGTGTCTGCGCATCACTGGTTTCTGCAGTCCCTTCTATTGCTTGAACATCTAGAATTAATCCCCGAGCAATATACTCTCAAAAATTTGAACCAACATTTCATTGGTAATTTGTGAAACATTTACATTCATCTTTCACTGTCCTTTGTTGACCTTGATTGAAAATTCTTTTTAATGTCATTATTTTTGTTCCTCTCCTCTTTAGCGAGCCACAAACATACAATAAACTCTAGGAGATTGTTACTTCTAGTTTTCCCTCGATCGCCTAAAGTTTATTATTTTCAATATGTATACAAGCACTCAGTACTAATATTTAATGGAAATACAGGCTAAAGAGTAGTGGTGGTTGAAATAATTGGATGATATTGTAAGTAAACTAATATTTTTTAAATATTTCACGAAACTTCATGAGTTAAAAGTATTTTTCAGTAAATAAATCAAATTTGAAGGTTGACTATAAAATATTTTTATTGACTAGTTTTTTTTTATATAAAATACTTTACGAGAACAAACACATGAAAATATTTTTTAGAAACAAACATGAAAAAATCTGAAAAACATTTTCCTATAAAATATTTTATGCAAAAAAAATGGACCCTAAATTAGTAAAACTTTGATATAATATCAAATAACTATTTTCAATGGTAAATGTAACTTATCTTAGCTATCACACTTAAAACATTAAGAAATTTTATGATGTTTAAGGTATAATTAATTACATCCTAGTTATTTTTTTTAATATTTTTAATCCCCTCGACACCCTGTCTCTGTAAATTTTCCTCCATAGTAACAGATTTACTCTTTGAAATTTTACGAAGTTTTTGTAGACCATCGAGTAATAAGTTTACTCTCTGAGATTCAACCAAAAAGACAAAGACCATAGTATCTTTCTGCTTTGTAATCTTCTGCTTTTAGTATCCCTCGATCTTTCACCATATTCGTAATTTATTCTTTAATTACTTGTATTCTTCCATTGATAAAATCTAAAACAGTACCCATTTTGTAGAAAAACAAAAACCCATTATTATTTCATATAATTATAATTGATGTGTAATAGTTGTATTGGATTTAACAGAACAAGTGCTCTCAATTTCTAGGAGAATTTTAAAGCAACTATTTGTTAAGAATTTACAATGGTTTCTGTTTTACCTTACGGTGTGGTGTGGTGTGGTGTGTAAAAGGCCAGATAGACTCTTGAGGTGAATAGTAGCTTTAGTGAGAGTTTAAGGAGTGCAATAGCTATTATTGTTTTTTTGTTTGTGTTTAAAAGAATGTTTTACTTGAAAAAACTATTAAATTAATATTTTTTTAATAATGTTTTGATAATTTTAAAGTGTTAATGTCATAAATAAATAAAAATTAAAAAATTTAATTTAATATATTTTTAAATAGAAAACATTTTTAAAAAGCACCGGTCATGATGAATTATATTTTTTTAATTATTATTTAGAGATCGGGAGTTAGAGGGATGATGAGAATATATATTTTTTAGATTTTTTGATGTGGGAGTATGACATGATAAATTAATAGGATTAAAAAATAATTAATAAAATGTCACTAAATGCATCAAGCACCATAAAATTTCTCAAAAAAACCAACCCAAAAATTAAATTTTAGAAAACCCAATAAATAATTTTATATTATTATTAAAAACATCTAACAAGGATATTAAGTGTAAATAAATTTAATAACGATTCATTCACCAGAATAAACAAGTTAAATTTACAAACCCAGCCTGTTGCATCTGGACATAGACCTATGAGAACATCTCTGAAACCAAGCCTTCACAGTTCACATCCTATCAATATTAGTTTTTCCTTAAACAAAGGGCCAAGAGGAAAATATTGCATATACTTGTAAGAGCATCTCCAGTGGTAAATCTTATTTAGAAAATTCAAATGGATAAAATGATTTTTTAAATAATGTAAATATAACTTCTTCTTTTTTTATGCATATTTAAAAAATTATTTAGAAGAGCCAATTATATTTTAATATATTTATACATAATTATTTTTTAAAAAATAAATTTTAAAAAAATCAAAATAAAAAAACTGAAAAAAATACTATTACAATAAATAACATTTTAGTATTTTTACAAGACATGTAGGGATAACATTTCTGCAAGAGAAATGGTAAAATAACATTTTATTTAACACTTCTCTTAAAGCATATAAAATAAACTAATTTTGTAATTTTGTTGGGATAGCAAATCAATAATTTGTATGGTATTTTGATGTGCTGATATTAAAATAAAAAAATATTATTTTAATATATTTTCAAACAAAAAATATTTTAAAAAACAATATTTACCGTAATCACAAACAATGCAATCACTAGGTTAAAGAAATATATCATAACACATCAACATATGATGAGGAGATAGAGCTCCTAGGCTTATAACACTATCAATCAGGCTCTGCGGATTAGCAATACACAGAATCATTACAAACTGGTATTATTAACTACACATACATTTCACAAATAAACTTGGAATTAGCAACGTGTGTATTTGGTTAAATGGAACTCACCTCCAAATAATGGAATATGCCGATCTCAAGTTCAAGTCGTGCCTCTCAACTTATTTAAATAAATAAAAAAAGGGTTGAAATTCATGATTCATAATTGTTTTATAATGACTATAAGAAAATAGAGGAATATAGAGGCTTTAATTAAGACCAGGGGTGTGCAGCTAGAAAGTTGATGTAACTGTGAAAATTCCCTGCCCCACATGATCTTTCACCGAAGGCTACAAGACAGAAACCAGACTAGAGATTAGAGTGCAAGACCAAACATTCAGAACAGAAGCCCTGGAAGCTATGGTCAAGATCACAAGTATATGCATCGTATCTTATCCGGATAATTCAAGCCACACATCTTCTATCTCTTGGAGCTTATATGGTTTGCTTGCTATTTCACGTAATCACAGTATTTAATTTGTCCAATCCATAGACTACAATAGATACTTGTGTTTGCCAGAAGCAGATTCAGGCATCAGTAGTATTATGTTTTTGGCCAATTGCTCTCTTTCAAAGATTCTCAAGAAAATTAAGTGGTTTGCACTTCGCCTGCTTAATTATGCAATCTCTTCATTTGCGACCCGTAAGCAAGAGCTCCAGCGTTAGCAATCACATGTTCTCTAAAGGCTAGCTCTGTGTGACTGTGGAGACGTCTTACACTCACAAAACCTTTATCACCACCTTATTAACACCTTTCCAAATGCGAGGTTCAAATTTGGAAATCAAAACGTGCTCCACGGGACTTGAAAAGAAAAGAAAAGAAAATATTCCGTGGGATTTTCTTTCATGCAGGTCGATTAGGAGTCAAACATAATATATAGAGATTCCCTTGACAGTGTCTATAATAAATAATAGCTGCCATAGAAACTCGTGGCAAGTATATATATATATATATATATATATATATATATATATAATAAACCTGCTGGACATTTGAAATGCCCTTCAACGCTCGTCAAAGGCATGGAGTTCAAACATCCAGTACGTTCAACGCCATTTGCTGACCTTTTCAATCCCTTGTAAGAGATATGGAAGAATTTATCCCTCGTAAATAATAGCTTAATTATAGCGCAGGTCTTTAGAAAATATAAAACATAATATTACATGGCTATCAACTAAAACGAACAGCCTAATAAGACAAAGCATGGGGAAGTAGCTAGAAATCTAATTTCCGTACTCTTTGGTCCAGAAAGAAATTTCTGGTTCTTTGCTGTGAAACAGGACAGGACAGCTCCACTTGCAAAAGGTTGAGAGGCAACTTGCTTGGTAGGCAAACGAGGTCCTCAGTATCTGGCCAAGATATTATTATCTCAAGCTGATCATATACCTCACATAACGATGGGCTCTCTCTCTCTCTCTCTCTCTCTTATTTTTAACTTTCTACTTTCCAGTAAGAAATTCATTTAATTTTGGTGCAAGTGGAAGCATCGAGTTATAAATTGTGTACTGTGGTAAAAAAAAGAAAAAGAAAAAGAAAAAGAAAAAGAAAAAAGAAAACATGAACTGATTAGGCATATAAGAACTATCAGGAACAAGATCTTTTTAGATTTTAAAATGGTCCAGTTAAATGAACACTGACAGAAAAACCAACTTGAATGGTTTACATACCAACCCATCAATAACTCACCAAACAGCTGGATGATGAAGCAAGTTAATAGCCACGAAAAGGTGCAGGAGGACTGGGCACTAGTGTACTGAGATGAAGCTACAAAAAGTGAACAAACAAACAAAGAAATAAATAATTGCTGGGTTTCTCGATGCATAATTGCATATACATACATGTTGTAAAAATGATAAATTTAAATTTTTTTTTTGAAAGCCATAAAAATTTTGTTAAATAGAATTGTTTTGAATTTATATAAAAATTATCTGAAAATTAAATATTTTTTTCAGCTTTAAAAAATTATTTCAAGGCTAAGTTGTTGCAAATCACAAGTCATTTAAGTATTTGACCTCTAATAGTAATCCACACGAACCACTAGTTATAAATCTTCTAAATCCTTTTAGGAAAGAATGATTATTATACCTTTAAGTACTAGCTATTTTATTTTGTGTTTAGTTGTTTCTGTATTGTACTATCATATTTAAAAAATAAAAGGTATAACATTCTATTTATAGGAAAATCTAAAAACTATATAAATGATAAAATATCAATTTGCCCCTTAAATAATATCACATATATTATTTTAGGATAATTTTAGAAATTTATTCAATCAAGTCTCTACTTGATTTTTTCTAGGTCTAAAATTGCAATCCCTTATATTAATTACATTTTAGTCCTCAATTTTATTTACAATCAAGTCACAATTGATTATTCATCCCATTTTAATTTATGACCAATGGTTCTTATATGTGTGATCCATTAGATTCTTTAATAAGTTGATCTAAATATAAATCACAATCCTAAATAAAATAAGATTAAGTAAATTAAATAATTTAATTTATTATCTATTCAACAATTAATTGATTTATATTTCAACATTAATTATAATGTCTAGCAACCTGTCATAATTCTTTAAATACTAGAAAAGTCATAAGAAGTTTGACTTAACCTTTCAGTAACTAGTTTTTCAATTTAATTATTATTTCTTCATCAAGAATGTTTTGATTTAGATATTATAGCATGAAACATATTTGCTTTATTAAATCATTTTTGTTCTCAATATTATAATTATTAATTATTTGAATAAGATTTGAAAACTTTTTTCAAATCTCATTTCACTTTGACCAAAGATTTCACAATCAATACTATTTGAGAACATATGAAATATTTTTCTTGATTCATTTTGGGTGGTGAATCATCTCTTGATTACTCAAATAGATTTATATAGTTTATATTATATGCAATATATGTCTGTTTGTTACCCTTAATTAAAATAGCATGTGATTAGGATCAAAGCATAACACTTTCTATATAAGATAACTTAGTGATCTAAGTCTAAGAATCATTTACATAACTATTACATGAGTCTTTCCATATACATAAGTGATTTATCCATATGAAATTCTCTTGCGGGTTAGGTCAGTGTATAAGTCATCTAATAAGCACTTGCATATTAGTTTCAGGTATCCCTCACATCTCAGTTTATGAGAGCAACCTTTTCCTTTCATAAAAGAAGAAATATAATATGAACCGGTTTCAACAATTCTAATTAATGTTCAGTCTTAATAGAATATTGATCAGGAACATTTATAAACAATGATTTGATGCAATATGAATCTCATAATTATAATAACTTTATAATTTTTTATGCGAATCATTTTTATTTCATGAATTTTATCTTTACTTTAGATTTATTCATCAAATATTAGATTTATTAATCAAATATATAAATGAATATTTAAGATAAAAAACATTTATTAATTATAAATATATTTTATATGAGTAAAATCAATATAATATGTAATCAACATATTTATTACAGAGTATATTCGCTAACCATGATTACACGAGGATGAACAATTTTATAACTCTTGATTCCACTAAAATATTTTGTTTTTCTTAAAAGGGAAATCCATCCTATTAATAACTATCCTTTATGACTTGACGTAGAGTTTAAGACAAATAAAAGTTAGAGATTGCAACTTTATTTTAGGTCCATTGCCTCCGCTTAATCTATAATATTATACGGTATAAACTAAAAGAAGTGGTAATTTACTATTTATCACTTCATAAAATATTATTTAATTCAATAATGTTTTATTTTTCCCCCCCTCTAAATTTGTATTTTCTTTTCCTTAATTTCATATTTAAAAATTTAGTTTAGTGGTGATTGAGTTTCATAATTTATTATGATTTATTTTATATATGGTTAACATGGTCTCATACACCGTGTCATGGGTTAGCAAATTAACTCGGTTGACTCGAGTTTTTCTTTTGTATTTTTTTAATTGACTATTTTTTTCAATTTTATCATTAAATATTGGATTGATTATTTTGATTTGCTTTCTATAAGGTTATCCCGGTTTTATAATTTAGATCACATGTTTTCTACGTTAACTCTTATAGACTCAGGTTTTTTTATTGTGTCTTGTTTTTAGATTGATTTTCTTTTTCTAATTTCAACCTTCAACAATGAGTTTATTGAGAATTGAAGTTCATAAACTTTTTTGATTTACTTTCTATAAAGTTATTATAGTCTCATGAACTTAATCGCAAGTTTGATAGGTTAACCAGGATTGATTCATGTCATTTTTTATTTATTTTCTATAAGGTTATCCTGATCTCATGACCTGAGTCACGAGTTTAACAGATTAACTCAGGTATAATTTTTATTTATTTATTTCAATTTTATCTTTCAATAGTTGGTTGATTTAAAATTAGGCTTCATAATTTGTTTTTCATTTTGCTTTCTATAAAGTTATCTTGGTCTCATTACCCAGGTCATGAGTTTTACGAGTTAATCTGAGGTGACTTGGTCATTTTTTCCTTTCTTAATTTCATCATTCAACATTGAGTTTGCTTTTCTCGGGTTGTTGGTTAACTTAGGTTTTTTTGTCTTTTTTTTTACTTGATTTTTTTTCTCAATTTTATCTTTCAACATTTGGTTGATTTGGATTTAGGGTTTTGTTTTTCTTTCTATGAGGTTATTATGGTCTCATTAACTAGGTCACGAGTTTGATAGATTAACCCGGTTTGACTCAAATCTTTTTTTTTTAATCTTTTTTAATTGGTTTTTTTCATTTTCATCTTTCAATATTAGATTGATTAGAAATTGAGTTTCATAATTTGTTTTGATTTGCTTTCTATAGAGTTATCCCAATCACATGACCTGAGTTGTAACTTTGACAAGTTAATCCGAGTTGACTTGAGTTGTTTGATTTTTGGTTTTTTTAATTGATTTTTTTTAATTTTATCTTTTAATATTGATTTAATTGAGAATTAAGTTTCATATTTGGTTTTGATTTGTTTTTTATAGAGTTATCCCGGTCTCATGATTTGAGTCACATATTTGACAGATTAACCCAGGTTGACCTAGGTCAATTTAATATGTTTTTATCTTAATAATTTTTTTTTAAAAAAAAGTCGTCTTGAATTTTTTTACTCAATTATATTTTTTTATAATTATCCAAGTTATTTTTAAACTCGTCAAGTTAACTGGGTTACGTCAAGTTAACTCCATACAATTTAAAATTTTTTTTTACCCAAAAAAAAACGTTATACCGTAATGATCTAGTTTTTTCTATTTGGCCTATTCTTGTAAACTTTTTTTACATTCCAAATACAAATGAAATTGATGTCAAAATCGACTTTAAGAATGAAAAGGGAATTCCTTTACCATTTTCAATCTTTGAACAATGGAGAAAAAAACATATTAATCATGTCAAAATCGACATTAAAACTGAAAAGAAAATACCGCCCCACCCCCTCTGGCTTTTCCCTGAGGGAACTGGGAAAAAAAAGGGAAAGGGGAAAAGCTCAAGAGGGTGTCTGTCTTCCTACTCCTACAGTCACAAAATAAATTTGTGATATCTCAATCTACTAGCGCACACGCACACGCACACGCACACGCACATCCCTGAGGCCCTGGTTAGATTGGAAATATTCATTTGTATGAAGGTATTATAGCAACAAATACTGATAGAATTATCTGAGAATCAAGCAACAACAGGGAAAGGCGTTTTCCTTCCTAACTGGGAGAGTCAAACCTATGTTTATTGTGACTGCAGCTATCACACTCCCATAGAAGGACAATGAGCCCTACTTGCTGAAAGTTCTCAGCGCTCAGCTCCAATGATTGTGCGACCAAACAAGGCCATCCAGAGTTATTAATAGTAGCAGCTAACGAGGACATGAAAAAGAATCCATTCACAAGCATAGGGTTTTAATTGACAGAAAATATATACATAGTATCGGAAACAACTATCTGTTCCACTTCTCTGTCTCAGAAATTCCAGGTAGGAATTCCTACACAAGTTGCTTGAGCTTCCATTCGACAAAGTACCCTTTGGAGACGACATAAAAGTACCATGTTTCTCGTTTAAAAGAGAGATCATGTCTTGAATTGCCACAGTTAACAGCAGAGCAAAGAGGAGTGTAATCATAACATTGTGAGAAGACAACAGGTTGTAAAATGGCTCCAGCTATAATTACATTACATGGAACATCTGATCTTAGTATCCACCGACCAGTAAAAAAAGGGAAATCCCACTTGCCAATGATAAAAACCCAGAATATTGTTTGGTTAAGAAAATAAAGAGCCTGTCCTTTGATACTGATTCTTCCCTCTCACTCACTGTTCCTTGTCCTGCTTCATCATGTGGTTCCTAGGTGGACGAGTCACGCTATATTCTGCTCTTTTGGAAGATATATTCTCCCAACTGTCTTTACCCCACTACTCTTTCCTGCTTATAAGAAGCTCCCTCTGTGATCCCTCTCCCATACCTTCCCTTTTCTTCCAAGTCATCTTCCTTGACTTAACAAACCATCTTTACCCTCATTTCTCTTTTGTGGAATTCAAGCATATTGGGGTTCTGAGCTAGTTTTTTGCCTTTTTTTTTCCCAGTCAACCCCCAAAACCTGTCAACACCCTTTACCTTCAAAAGTGCTAGGACTGCACTCGATTTTTTCACTAATGGCATCCAATTCTCTCAACTCTTCACGTAACTGTAGTTCCTCTTGGACCCCCAGGCAAAACAAACTATTCGAAAAGGCCCTGGCTTTGTATGACAAGGACACCCCTGACCGCTGGCATAATGTTGCCAAAGCTGTGGGTGGGAAATCTGCAGAGGAAGTGGAGAGGCACTATGAAATTCTCATCAAGGATGTCAGGGAAATTGAGTCTGGTCGGGTTCCATTTCCTAATTACAGGTCAAGTGGAAACAGCAACTAAGGCATCGGTGACAAGCTCAAGGTAATTCGCCACTAACTTTCAGCTATCAAACCAAACAAATCCCATCACAGCTTGTATCCCTGATTTTAAACGCCATTTAATTATTGCTTCTAACATTTAAGATTACTGTCAACGTGCTAGTTGTTATCATACAAGTGCTGCCTGCAGTATCATTTAAGCCAGGAAACTGGAAATGTAGAGTTCTGATCTTTGAAGATATATTCCATGGGGAATAATAGTCCATCAAATTCTGCACCGCCATTAAATTCTTGGCAATATGAGACCATAGAATAATCCAAGAAAGTGAGGATGGGAAACTCGTGAAGTGTCAGATTCTTGTGGTCAATTAACTTTCCCAGCTGATCATTAGGCCAACAACCTGTTCACTGAACTGCTCATCAATATATATTTAATTGAAAAGGCTATGCCTGACCACCATCTGTTAAAACTTGTTATCCTGTCTCTCGATAGCCCACATGAGATCTAATCCGACTCTTTATTTGCAAAGAAAAATAGTTTATTCAAATCTTTTTAATTCTTTATTATGCATCAAATTGTCTTTATTCATGTTAGTGCTTTTCCAACCTACCTGGAACTTCTAGCTGCTCCAGAGATTTTAAACTTCATAACTAAACCACTACCCATTACTTGGATCTTCAATTTTCTGTGGTCTAAAATTTCTTACTCCCTACTGCCTTCTTGCAGGCTCATAAAGTAGCAAAAGCTACGGCAAATTACAAGATGCAGCAGAAACTAGCTCAAGTAATTGAAAACACTACTTGTCCACCACTACTATTTGCAAAAAAGTGTTGGAAAAGTCAAAATTTTCACCGAGTTGATATTTCCCTGCTCTTACTTGTTTATCCTATATGTTGCAACTCTCCTTGTAGAATTAAATCAGTGCAATGAATTTACTATATAAGCAAAGTTTATTAGAAACGTGCAAAAAAGAGCATGGAACCCTAAGCTCATTATGAAGGAAATACAATGAAGAAACCCACAAGAAGAATTACCATTTACCTAGGGCCATGATCAAAACTTCATCCGAAAAGTGTAAGGAAATGGACCCCGAAAACATATATTATTGAGCTATTTTCCCAGAATAAAAAGACAATTCCCAATCATTAAATGTAGGCACAAGTCACCTGAATTGCTTCAAATCGAATTGATACAGTATATTTAAACAATGGATGGACCACAACAACGATAGATAATCGCACCAAACACACTCTCTCTCTCTCTCTATATATATATATATATAAGCTCACAATATGGTAAGAGGCCATAACCATTACCACCCTCCCAACTACCAAACACCTCCATATATAGCCCTAATCATCAGTAGTCCAGTTAACGTGTTTGAAGGTTTAGCTTTTGTAGTTGAGGTTGTGATTGGGTAGAACTTAATTATATACAAAACTCAATCATAAAAACTAATATTTCTTGATTTTTATAATTTTTTAATAGATTCTACACCCAACCCTCAACCTTTACCTCTAAAACAAACACCCTGCAACATGCAAGCCCTTTACTGTACAGGATGATTGATTCTCTAAGCAAGCGTTGCAGAAGCAAATACTAATAATTAAGATTCTATTTTTCAGTTAAGGTGAAAATGACATAAACAGTACAGAGCTGATGGAAGTGGGGCCCCTTCAAGTTAATTGGTGTTTATTGCTCTAACGCAACCGGACATCATAAGATTATAATATCGTCGAACACAGTGAATGCAAAAAAGTCCATGATCAAATATGGTAATAAGAGGCAAAGAAACTAATGAAGTTTAGGTAGTGTTTCTTTGGTAAAAACTTGAATATTTTTTAAATTAATTTTTTTTTATGTTTTTAGATTGTTTTAATATATTAATATTAAAAATAAATTTTTAAAAATTTTAAAACATATTATTTTAATGTATTTCTAAACAAAAACTATTTTGAAAAGTAATCGTTATCACAATACCAAATGTTAATTTATATCAAAGAATCATTTCACTCAATAATTTAAACGGTTAGGTAAGACTTCAAAATATGATTTATATAATTATCTCTAATACATTCCCTCAAGTGAAAGCCCTTTAGATTTGAAACTTGCACAGACTTACATGATTTTGTGTTTAATTTTTATATAATAAAATAAAAATGGTGAGATTCGAACTCGTGAGTGTTTGATCAATAAGACTCTAATATCATATCAAAAAATCATATCATCTAATAGCTTAAACTATTAACTAAGATATAAAATATGATTTATATAATTTTTATTAACACTTTATAATATTATGGACTTGATTACACTAAACTAGACTTAACACTTTATAATATTATTGGACAAGATAAAGGAGACTTTTTGAAAAGGGTGATTTTGATCTTTGAGATTTTTTCAACAATTTATTTGCATTCCTATGTTTTTTAATTATATTTTAGTCCTTATTAGAATTTTTTTTGCTCCTCTTGAATTTATGGTATGTACAAATTAGTCTTTAAATCAATTCTTTTATAATTTAGCCCCTGCATGTACGAATTTTTTTAAAACTATTTTTGTCCATAATATTGGACAAGCTTATTTCACTTTTCATAATGAGACAAGAATTTTTCTTTCGAAGATAACTTTGGACAAAACAAATATCAATCCTTATCCTTATCAAAGTTTAACAAACTCAATCCACTCCCATACTTTGGGCTATATTAGGGAGCTTCTATTAAGAGAGATGTTTACAACATCAAATTTATACGTATAATTGATCATCTTATTTGAAGATATTATAATTATAACAATATGATATTTACTTGTGGTATCTTAAAAATCCATCTCATCATTTCATAATTTAACCAATTTATAATATATAACTACACAATTTAAGTATAATTTTAACTTTTTTAGGGGTGTAACTCAACTGATCAATCTCTAGATTTGCTTCCTAGAGATCACCAGTTCGAGTCCCACAAACTTTAGGACCATTAAAAACTTACATAGTTGTTAACTTCAGGACCCGTGAGATTAATCGAGATACACGCAAGCTAACCCGGACACCCATGTTAATAATAAAAAAAATATAATTTTGACATAAAAAACATCTCGTTGTATTAAATAAAAAGAAAAAAAATATTCGTTATTATAACAACATAAAACAGTGTTCTTAATTAAATCTTTTTATTTTCAAAATAAATATAAGATGTTATAAGCATACAATAATTATATTACAACATAAAAGTGATTTTATTTTTTTAATAAATAAATATTCAATTTTTTTAACATATTAGTTTAGAAACAGAAATATGATAAAAAATTTACTCATATATTTTAAAAAATGAAGTTATGTATAATTCTTCAGAAAAAGAAAAGGAAGAAAAACAATGTCGTAATATTGTTTTTACTTTTCACCCTGACTCGGCTCTTGCGTTAGCCGACTCCTCATTTCGCTTCAATCCTTTCTCTTCTTCTCCTTCACAGCAGCAACAACAAGCGGGTCAAACAGCGAATCCGAAATCCGATGCTAAACCTGAACCTGAAGACCCGAAAGGGGCGGGTTTTGACCCGGAGGCTTTGGAGAGAGGGGCTAAAGCTCTTCGTGAAATTAATAGCTCTCCACACGCTAAACAGGTTTTAATTATTATTTTTTATTTCAATTTCGATTTTAAATTTTTTAAATTTATTGTTTTCAAATTTGAGGAAATGAAATTGAAGTATTTGTTTTTGGTTTAGATTATATAATCAATTATTTTTACCTGAATTTAGAAACCCAAAATGTGAATTTGCTGTGGTGGGTTTTTATGATGTTTGCCTTTTTAGGTTTTTGATGTTAAGAGGAAGCTAGAGCAGTCACGATTGGCAGAAGTTGCGGCGGAGAAATCTCATTATGAAGTAATTCAAGCTCAAATTGATATTGGAGTGATAAAGTTATCTTGCACGCATTTTTTCTTTTGAAGTTTACTGTGCTTCTTGGTTTCCTTTTTAATGTGTTTGTCTTGAAATTTATGTGGTGATTGATTGGCGTGTTTAAATGGGTTTAAGATTGGTATGTTGTGAAAATTTGTGGCTATTTTGGCTTATGCTATGAGTTTATGTATTGGCAGGACAGGCAGCGGAAATTACATGAAGAACAAAGAAATCTGATTCAGCAACAGGCACAGGCAAAGGTGCTAATGTTGCGGCACGGGGATGAGTTGGCAAGGAAAAGAATGCAGGTTGGGATAACCTCTCATTCTTACTTTGGAGAAAGTTTTAGGACTTTATTTGAAACCTTTTTTGCATTTTCAGCTGCCATACGAAAAAAAATGTCTTGCTAGTGCAGTTAATGTCACTGAATTGCTAAGGCTTAGGTCAACAAGTATATTTTATAAGAATGCTGAACACTCAGATTTGCATATCTGACTTGTATATTATTGTTTGTGAAAATCTTTCAATGATACAAGCAAGTGTAGTTAGGTTAGCTCACTTTAAGTCAGTTTGAAGTTGTTAGCCAACATATGTTCTTGCAAAGCAAGTTACATTTATTATTTGCTTGTTGTCATTGTTTGCAGACAGATCATGATGCTCAGAGGCAACATAATGTTGAATTGGTTAAGATGCAGGAGGAGTCTTCAATACTAAAAGAACAAGCGAGACGGGCTACCGAGGAGCAGATCCAGGCTCAACAATGTCAGACTGAGAAAGAGAGAGCTGAAATAGAACAGGAGACAATTAGAGTTAAAGCCATGGCCTAGGCTGATGGTCGGGTCCATGAGGTGAAATTGACTAGGGAACATAACAGACGAATGCTAATTGAACACATAAATGGTGAAAGAGAAAAATGGCTTGCTTCAACCTTTAGTCACATTGAAGGTAAACTGCTGATTAGCGTGTTTCTCAATTTATTGTTGTCTCAATTACAGGGCTGATCTGTCGACATTAAGTATGTACCTTGGATGAAAAATGGTTTGGTTATGTGTGGAATTAGACACTTGTTCAAAAGTTTACAAAACCACTGATGAATCACGGAGTTTTCTCTATAACAGCTGAAATGGATTTTATACTCAAATATCACTGTCTCTTGCTTTAGTTTTCTGCATTCCTGTAACTCAAGAGTCTTGGCATGTTTGTTGAACAGTATTTAATTATTGGATATAAATTGCTTCTATAGGTGGTTTTAGGACTTTATTAACTGATCAAAGTTGATTATGACTGTTGGAGGAGCTACCACATTGGCTGCAGGAATTACACAACCAGGTTTGTATAATGCCTTTTTTCATTACATCTGCTCTGTTTTCAGTCACTTAGACAGCAAGAGTACACTCCAGGAAGTTTATTACTGTGTTTCTTCATAAAAAGGCATGACGCTTTAGACTGGGCATTATGGACTAGTCTGAAGCTAGGGCTTTGTTTGACTCTCTATGCAATTTGAGGTTCTTTTTGGAGGATCTAATTAAAGCCAAGGCTTGTTGGAAAATGGATGGGATATATCAAAATCAACACAACATGTGCGTAATAATCTCTATGGTATACTTGGAATTGTCAAGGAATCATTTAAGCGTAGAAACCATACAATTCTTACTAACATGTGCTCCGATTTTGAATTGAGTGATTTCTTCTTCCACTTTACCGATTGGAACCGGTATAAGGATATAAAGAACATTCTGAAATATATATATTGTGAACATGATGCTTGGCTCAAATCTACATGATCATTATGCTTCTTAAATATAAAAATAAAACGATATGACATGCTTTGTTAGGATTTAAAGGTTTTGAAGCACCTTGGTTTCTTTTTCTTCATATTTTGTTTTTCTTTTGCAAAGTTATGTTTTCCAATTCTCTTGTCAGCCGTTTACCGTTTTTGATCTCTGTTCTTCTTGTATAGGGTTTGGGTTATGCCATGATGACAGGAGGAGACGTTGCACCTCTAGGCGCACAAGCTGTTACTAAAATCCATAAGATACTTGATTAGGCTAAGAAGTCACAGAAAGGCTTGCTGCTTTTTATTGACAAGGCGGATGCTTTCCTAAGCGAGTAAGTTAACATCATCTTGTTGCTCTAAGTTCCTGGTAAACTGAAATCAAGTGATACTCTTGTTTATAGATGGTGTGTAATCTTGCGTGTATCATATAATGCATGAAATTATCAGGGTTTCATGGCGCTCTGAGTTCAACTTGCATTTGCAGGCATTTCACCCATTTGAAACAAAAACCAAATTAACATTTTGTTTTCTATAACTTGATGAATTTCTGAAATAGTTTGGAAGAATGTTAGTCTTGTGGGATGAAGAATTTAGACTTTTGCTTTACCTTTATGGTTCCGAGTAATTTCTTTGTAATCAGGATGATAATGGTATTATTGATCTGATGCAGGCGTAACAGTATGCATATGAGCGAAGCTCAGTGAAGTGCTCTAAATGCATTGCTCCTCCACACTGGGGATCAGTCAAAGGACAGTACTTGTCCTTGCTACAAACAGGCCAGGTGATCTTGATAGTGCTATTACTGATTGTATCGATGAAGTGATACAATCAGTTCCTGTTACCTGGGGAAGAGGAGCGGTTTAAATTGCTCAACCTGTATCTGAGCAATTATCTTTCTAGTGAAGGGGACAATGGGTCTAGTAGGGAATCTTTGTTCAAGAGGCCACAAAAAATAACCGTCAATGATATCTCTGAAGATGTGATCCGAGAGGCTGCTAAAAAAACAGAAGGGTTCTCTGGACGTGAGATAGCCAAAGTACTCATGGCCAGCTGTCTATGGACGCCCTGATTGTGTTTTGGATTCACAGCTATTTAGTGAGATTGTAGATTACAAGGTTGCAGAGCATAATCAAGTAATCAACGGTTAAAGCTGGCAGCAGAAGGTGGTCTCCCAGTTTAGCTGGGGAATACGTGCTTCAGAATTTACTTCCCTGATCTCCCCAGAAATTCAATGGGAATTTTGTTCCTCTATATTTTTGAATACTTGAGATGTTATTTATATCATTTTCCTTGGTCGATATAGAAGATTTATTTCAAGAAATTCATAATAACACTAGCTTTTGAGATTTTTGGCCAAAAAGAAAAAGAAGTCTGAAGTGGGTCTATTAGCCAGTCCACTTCATCCTAAATTCACCTCACCTGGATAATGGAAACTCTTCTAAATGCCCCTTTTCTTGCTCCTTGAAAAATAGAAAGAAAAAAAAACAGAGCATGGGATTCTCTCCCAAAATCTGCTTCTTCAGACCCAACGATTCGTACCATCTCAAAATCAATACTGAATAAGAAGAATTCAACGAATTCTATTTTGTTCATATAGATATTTCAACTATTTTGATTTGACAACTCTAGCATTCATTTCATTTGAAATTAACTCATCACCCATTTGAATGATGTTTTAAGGACCCATGTTGTAAAATATTATGGTAGATTGCTGAAGATTGAAAAGAACAGTAGAATTACAACATAAATGCTATCGAAATCGGTGGTATTAACCCGGGAGGTTGGTCGAGTGGTTAAGCATTGGTGTGGGTTTGAGGTTTAACCTTATGGGTGGGTGGACTAGCCTGGTTTTTACTGGGTCTATGGGTCGCCTCGATAGGTAAAGTCACAATAGAAGCCGACGTAAGGTTACGTCCAATGGATGCTTTTTTAACTCAAAAACAACCGACGTCCCAACTCTCTGTTGACTGTTCCTAACATGGCAACATGTCCATGGCGAGTTTGGTGCACCGATGTTCCGGTCAGCAAGGAGCAGGGACCCCTCTACTTTTTTCAAGGAGCAAGACTCGTACGTAGTAAAATCAGTCACCCACACCTGTTGTCCATACAACTACAAAAATTGCTTGAAAAGAGGGCCAGAAACCAGGTGGCATAAAACGCGGCCAACAGTAGCCTTTCTTAAACAACACATGGCATCATACCAGAAAGAGTCTTCCCTGCTCAGGACACGTACTCTCCTTGCTGCCACGTTTTGATACCACCAGTTTTCCCTGGGGCAGTGCTATCTTCTTTAATTTGCGTCTATTGGTCTTCCATATATAGTTCACATATTAGAACGATCAACAACATAGTTGCAAGATCTTAAAGTTTTTGCTTGAATAATTCCATCTTGGGCTCTGTTTGTTTGTGACATACGAAGTTGAAAAACACTCGTTTAATTTGGAAGGAAAAAGAGAGCGAGATCATGGAAAAGAGAGTTGTGGTGACCATGATCATGGTGATGGTGCTATGGGTGGAGGGGTGTTGGTGTTGGAGTGCCAGTAGCCCTACTGAGGACTTGATGGAGAGCACGAAGGAGAGAGTGAGTTTGGCAGCGGAGGATGCAAGGGCCAAGGCTGAAGAGATGAAACATGGTGCGGCAGAAACCATGCAAGATGCTGAGGAGAAAGGAAAGTCCTGGACTGGTTGGGCTTATGAAAAGTTCACTGAGTAATCAATCTAATCTTCCCTTCTCTTGCCTTCATTTCTCCCTATTCCATATCTTAATTTGTTTCTATCTATGAGTAGGATAATACAAGTAGGATATTGCTTAATTGTGTGATATTTCTTTATGAAAATGTTTGAACGTACAACGGTTGATTGCTTGTATGCCAATAATTCCCAGTAAGATATGCAATTGGCAATGGAATAAGAAGGCCTTTATACAATGGACTTATGGTAGTGTGCCAATACAATCCTTTTGAAATCTTGAAAGGCGATTTGTTGCATAATGTTGAAGATTAGATAACTACATTCTTTTCTTACATTTTATTTTTAGGAAAAAGACATTATGACACTCTACTAACACAGACTCATAACACATTAGTGTCAAATTATATATTTTGATCTCAAAGTTTATGAGTTTATGGCTTGGTCCTAAACCAATAAAAAAGAAGACCATCTACTCATTAATTACCCTTCAGGAAATGAAGAGGAACCAGATTAAGATCATGTTTCGTATTATGTCCAAACGTGATTTTGAAAATTTTTAAATTATTTTTTTTGATGTTTTTAAATTATTTTGATGTTAAAAATAAATTTTTAAAAATAAAAAAATGTTGATAAAAACAAAAAAACAAGAATTTCTGAAGAGTGTGTTACTCTCATGTGTTACTGTATCATGGTCTTTATTTTTATTCACTAAATATAGTAATACCTTTTGTCATAGCTTGTGTTTTTCAGTGATTTCTTTATTGGAAAATCTATCTTCATTTGCCGTTTAAAGCCATAAACAGTGATCTTTTCCAAATTTAGTGGCATATGTGTATGATCCTTTCTGAATAGTACTTATAGGCATGAACAAATTAATGTAAAGATCTTTTGCATGTCAGCAATTCAATTAACAAAACATTAGTGACTCAATTTCATAGTTTCACCATCTATATGCATATCCCAATTGTATGCATAAGAGGCATAAAATAAAAAGAACAAAGGTTCACTATAAAGATTCGAAGTTGCTAATTTTCTTGCCAATTCTTGGCGTGTTTTTTCTATAATTATGGCTTAATTTCTGCTCCTTTTTAATTCCTATTATGCTTTTTTTCTTCTTTTTGATGATTATGCCTGGTAGCTAAAATTTAGTGGAAGATTAAAAGGCCATGGCTTATTTTGAATGTTATAGAACATTATTTCCTTAATGTGTCTATTTTTCACCCTAATGCTCTAATGGTGTTAATAGTGGAATTGGATTGGATCAAGAAAATGCTAGAGATGGGGCTCAAAATCTGATGGATAGAGCTGGAGATGCTGCCTCAAAGACCACAGATACTATGAATTCTGTTGCATCCGGTAATTTTTTTTTGTCCTTGCTCTCTATGCCAATATTCCAAACTTGAGTAATCTTCAAACAAGAATTTTGTTTTCCCTTCTTCGTTTCATTTCTGTTTTTCAGAAACTGCAAGGTATGCCTCTCAAAAGGCTGGTGAGGCAGCAGAGATGGCCCATGAGAAGGCGGGTGACATAAAGGACTTTGCCTCAGAGAAAGCCGGCAGAGCCAAGCAAATGACTTCCAATATTAAAGCTAGTGATGCCAAGGAAAGATTGTCTGGAGCAATGGAATACGGAAAAGATAATCTTGAGGATGCCTATGATGAAGTTAAAGAGAAGTGGAGCATTGCTAAAGACAAGGTTTTAGATGGAGCAAATAACATGGAAGACACGGTGGGTGAAGCATTACGAAATGCGAAAGATAAAGCAGCAAATGCCTATGGAGATGCTAGCCAGAATATGAACACAGTCACAGATGAGGCTTATGATGCTGAAGAAAGAATGGGGGAAGCAGTGAATTACGGAAGAAATAGAGCATCTGATGCCTATAACAAGGCTTCGAATATTGCCTCGGATTGGGCGAATGATTCCAAAGAGGCTGTATCAGGAGCAATGGAGCACGGAAGAGATCGAGCTGCGGATGCTTATGATGAAGCCAAGAAGTATACAAAAGAGGATTCAAATATGGCTTCAGAAAAGGCAGGTGATGCAAAGGATGCAATTTCAGAAGCAATGTGGTATGGGAAAGAGAAAGCATCTGATGCCTATGATGTAGCTAAAGAGGAGATCTACAGGATTTCAAATATAGCCTCGGACAAGGCTAACAAAGCCAAGGAAGCTTCGGCAGGAGCAATGGGGTCTGGAAGAGGCGGTGAGAGAGATGCTTTTGATGAAGCTAAAAGTCATATCGGGGAGGCGTATGTGTCAGCCAAGGACACTGTGACCGATCAAGCCAAGGCCAATTATGAAGCTGCCTAGGAGAAGCTGTCAAAGGCCACTGGTGATCTTGGAGATAAGATGAGAAGGGAGTCTGCTGATCTATGAGCGGAACCACCAATGAAGCACAGTATCTTCATCTGTGAGTCATTGTCATTACTCTTTAATTAGTGTTTTGTTTTTTCTTTGTTTTCTAAAAACATGTTTTCCTGAACATCTATTAGAGATTGTACCCAATAAATTTAATAGTGTAATGCTTGTTTTCTTTTCTTATCAATTAATTAGGCCTCTTTACTTCCTAGCATTCTAAATAAGATCACAGCTTGTTTTCTCATTTTCTTCTCACCCTAGATAATGATGCTTAAATCTACATTATGTTGAATTTTCAAGTCGCAGTAGAATTTAGGCTGAATAGAGCAGTACAATACCACTTTCCGTTTATGCATACACGTTATGGTTCAGGATAAATACAGTCAGGATTATGCATGGAGCCCTTTAATATTGTCCTTTTTCATTATACAGTAATGTCCTTTATCCCTTACATTTACTTAATTCGGTTTGTAAATGATCCAATTCCGTGTGCAAATACATTGACTGATGCCAATGCACCATATTTTTAAGGTTTTTATGAACGAGAAACTGGATGGACACTCCATTTTCGTAGAAAGCGAACACTGTATTTTCGTTTATTGATCATCATGTGGATTTCTCTCACGGGCATGCACACAGTACCCAACACCAGACTAGCTACACATCCTTGAGAAAAAAACAAAAAAAGAACTGTTTTGGCAGAAGGGTGTGATTGTTCCTTGATTTACATTGAACCCTAACAATCCACTGCAAATACATAAATTAATTCCAACTCCATTGTACCGTTACTCAAGAGTGATCATTTTCTAGATTCCATTGATAAGGATGTCGTCTTCAATTAATCAATGCTGCTGTATGCACTGTTCGACGAGTCTCAATCCATATTAACACACGAAATTCAAAACCAAGACATGTATCAAGCAAAAATAAACGCGGCTTGTGAAAAATGGTAAATGAGGGGAAAAAAAATAAAAATAAAAAGCCTTAGGATTTGAATGGCCAGCCAGCTACTTCATCCTTGTGCCCTAAAATTACATCCGCTGGTTCCGGCTCTAAAAAGTACCTTAACGTTTAATTTTCTGGCAAGGTTCAAGGAATCTAATTTTGAGGGGCCATATGGAATAATAGTAAACATTACTTGCATACAATTCTAAGCACACGCAAGAAAATAAAAAATAAAGAAAGGCAAAGCGAAAGAGGAGACATACATGGAAGTATGAAGCATGCCCTCCATGTTCATGATCATGCCCAAAAGATGTTTCATCTTTCTTTTCCCCCCTGTAGCTAGTGATGGCAAAGATACAACTTGAAATATTTATTCTGTACTTCGAAAATGACATGCTTTGGCTGCCAAATCTTTTTCAAGGTATTGGTGATCACTGATCCGATTGTCTAAAGAAGAGCTCAAGTTCATGTTAATAAACAACATTACTTGGAACTTGAGAAAAAAAATAGCAGTGAGTGCTAATCTATCTTCTCCTCTCTATTTGGTTATTCACACTAATCTAATTATTGGCTAGCTACATCTACCTTCATCTCCAGATAACAATAACAGTATTAATTTATAAGGGTTTGATTTCTCTTACGTTTGCTTCTTCTTCATGGATTGTTTATTGTTGTGCATCCAAACTTTGAAAACTTTTCTCTTTACACTCACTTGGGAGCAAAACTGCTGCACCTCTTGCTCATCTTGCTTTTGTATCCTCCATCCCAACTTCTCAGCAAATTCCATCATCTTGTCCTTCTGTTCTTCGCTGAACCTTGTCCTAAACCTCTTTTTCGATATCAATGGCTGCGCCGACGACTGCCCTTGCAAATCTGATTGATACATATTAAGATCTTCACTTGATGATTCCGCTGCAGCCCCGCCGCCGCCAAAGCTCATCATCATCGGCGCAATTGGAGTGGTGTAAGTACTCAATGTGCCATGATGGTATCTCTGATGCGGATGAAGAGAAGCTGATTGTGGTGGAGCATGTGAAGTGACAAGTTGTTGAGGAAGCGGTAGTATGTTTCTTTTGCCATTGCTGTTTTTGTAGCAAGTGCTATTGGCTACACATTGTGGCGCTCCGTCAATCTCTCTTCTGTGAAAACTCCTGTGACATTCACAAGCTGCACATTTGAAGGTTTCTGGGGTACCCTCCTCACCGCCAGGCATGAATTCTCCACATCCGTCCAAAACGTGTCCTCCCATGCTCGCCGCATGATTCTTCAAACATTCTCGATATCTTATTGATGCCGATGATGCTGATGTTGGTGGTGGTGATCTCGAAATTGATCTACTTGGAGTTGGTGCTGTGTTGGTTGCACTTGTAGTTGCCACGGGGGTTGTAGCTTGTGTTGGATCTGGAGTTAGGTCAAGATCTCTTGTGGGTTTGCAAGCTTGGTGTTGCGGATTCAATTGCTGCTGCTGCTGCTGCTGCTGCTGATAAAGAGATTGGTGCTCGAGGTCAAGGGTATGAGGCAATACTGTATCAGTGTGACGATGATCTCTTCTTGTAGGAGCAGAAGGGATTCTAGAGGAGGAATCTCTATTATTTGGTGGATTGAAGGATCTTGGCATCACTGTTTCCTTCTCTTGGCCTCTTAGTTCCATGTAACTTAATTGCTATCTAAACCCTGGACTCAAATCTTGATCTCAAGCTGCCTTAACTCATATCTTCTTGAAGCACTGCATCTAATTAGCTTCCAGCCGATCGATCTCAAAATCACCGTGGATCTTCCTGTGATAATTTCCAACCCTAATTCAGCTAGCCCATCCAATCCAAAGAAACAAAAATGATGGAAGAGCCAATCACTAGGTCGCAACTGAATAAGATTATTACTCTCTGCTCTCTTATTCTGATTTTGACGTTAATGGGTGCAAAACTCACCAACCCATTTCACTAATTTCAACTCCTATTCCTAAAGACGTAAGCAAGTGAGGGAGCAGTGGATATACTTATGATTAGATGACTTAAGAAGAGATTAATATAAGAAAAACCCTACAAGAAAACAAAGTAAAGGGATTTTGAAACTCAAACGGAAGGGGGGAAAAAGGGACTGTCTAGTCTAGTAGAGTAGTAAATAAATTGGGCCCCTATAAAATCACACAATAACCAAGACTTACCTTGATAAATTAAGAAGTATAAACTTGAAGTAAGAAAGCTGTAATTGCACCACTAGAAGTGAACTTCATTCATAAGAGGGAGTGATAGATGTAGAGAGATCAAAAGAGCTTAATATTTTAATTTTATGTGAGAAGAGAGTGTGTAAAGAGAACAAAGATGCCTTGGAGAGTTGTGTTTCCTAGCACCCCTTCCAATCCCATGAAATCTGTCAATCCAAGGAACAGGTCAGGTTGGTTTTGGGTTTTGTACTAAAAACAAAAACAGTTATTACAATTAGAGACTGAAAACACTCGAGAGAGAGAGAGAGAGAGGGAGGGAGGGATTCTTACAGTCTTGCTAGACAACCGACAAGGTCATGTTAGTTTACTTCCCATAGCCTGCATACTGGTCCAGTTCCTAATTATTGCCTCTCCCCACTCTTTGGTTTTGTTTCTTGTTTATCTTCTCTTCTTTTCTCTCTTTGCAGCACCATCATACATGTGTGTGTGTGTGTGTATTATCTGCAGAACCCTAAACCACCTCAAATCAATATTTGTTAATTTGTGTAAAACATCAAGGAAGAGAGAAGAAAAAGGTGCGGTCTTGACTTGACATCTGCTTTGGCTTGCCTGGAATCTTCCTGCAAGACTAGGAAAAGAAAAGCGGTTTCAGGTTTTGTGGGTGGCTAATTTAGCAAAATCTGATTAGAGAATATCTTAAAGAAAGGATTAGCCTAAGATAATCAGTGAGCAAGAAAATGAGAGAGAGAGAGAGAGAGAATAAACCATAGTCCAAAGAACTATCCCCATTTTCTTCTTTTTTTGTTTAAGAGAATTATAGTGCGTGTACATGTGTATGTGAGAATGCTGGTCCACAACCCACAGCTACTTGTCCTTTAAGATGTGTCAGACTCTTTCTTTAGTTTTTTGTTTGTTCTGCGCCTGATATATCTGCAATCTCTGCAACTCCACTCTCTCTTCCTTTTCCTGACCAATGACTTTGGTCTTTCCCTCATCCAATCTTATTTCACATTTGCAATAGATGCTCTATGCTTCCTGCTCTCTCTCTCTCTCTCTCTCACACACACACGCACTCACTACGGACACCATTTTGTGCTGTTGGTTGCTTTGTGGTCTTCTGTCACCTGAGCCAGTAATCCAAGTAATGAAGAGCCTCAGCACTTCAGTATTGGCTAGCTAGGTTACTGTATCATTTGACTCTTTCTTCTTTTCCCCTTTAGGTATTAATTCTGTTCTCTTCTGGTGTATCATCTATGATTTGCTATCTATAGCTAGGTTGCAGTTTCCCTATCACTCTCCAAGTTCTTTTTTTTTTCCTCTCTTCAAAACTGAAGCCTGGATTTATGGTCAATATTTTCTACCAAAAGTGGACTGGACCCTTGATGCAATAATTTCCACAGCCTTAACATGTTACCTCTCAAATGTTAGGCCTCACGTTTAACGGATCCTGCAAGCTAAGCATGTACCAAAAGTCACTTAAACCCTCCCATCTTGAATTGTTGCATCCGGACTTTCTTGATAGGGTTGCAGCTTCTCATAATGGATTTTGATATGTTTATGAGCCGACAGAGGGGAATAAAAGATAAAAGACAAGCTAATCAGAGAAATCAATCCTTAATTATATTGAAATTAGGGAGAGCATGGAAGGATTAGTCACATTGGAGACTTTAAAGTATTGGAAAATAGGGGCTTCTAAAGGTTTAATCTAATCGTCGAGTGAAATTAGATGCAATTTCTCTGCGCTCTCTCTCTCGACACCATGGTTGTCTTGTAACTTTCGTTTGCCAAATTAGGAAACTGAACTTTCATAAATGTCATAATATATATATCTGTTAATTATAATTAATGGCCAATGGCCACATGAGCTTCTTAATCTTACTAAATTGTTATGTCTGTCGCACGTCAAAAAAATCCGCGCGGCATCGGCTGACGATTTTTTCGTCTTATCGTTTTTGCTTTGATTACATCGTTGGGAGTCGCCACCTAGTAATTTATTGAGGGCTACTAGGAAACCTCGATGTACCGGTCTTGTCGAGATTCAAGGGTAAGGGACCGGTTGTGGATAGGGAAGGTATTAGCACCCCTAACGCACCCTACCCGAGGTAAGCCGCCATGTGGATTTGATGTGTTAAAGAAGTTTTAAAAATTTCGTTCTTTCATCGAATTTTAGAAATACGACTTACATGTAAGTTCATAATTCTTTATCCTTGAAGAAATCAAAATATTAAATTCTTCTTTATTCTTACAATTTTATCATAGAAAAAAAAAAAAAAACATTCATTAATAAAATTCAAATCACACATTCACTTTCACTATACTTTTCTTTTTTTCTTTTCTTTTCCTTCTTTTTTTTTGTACATTCACATTACAAATTAAAAAAATTCAACACCGAACAAAAATTACATTACATAATTTAAAAATTACAAAATGGTCCCTAAAACTCCGTAAATTGCAGGGAAGGACTTCGCAGCTTAACAAAGGCTGCCTCTCGGGAATGGTGGCGGTGCGTGAACCGAAACTCCAAAATACAGGGGGTCAATCCACGGTTTCCCCTCTTCTTCCCCTCACCTAAGGGAGGATCAATGTTACCCGCAAATAAAACAAAAAACACACAAGGCAAAGAGGTTTTAATTTCTTTCCACTTGTCTCGGATCTGTCTCTCTTCTTCTCCGTTTGGGCGCATCTCGTTAGTTCCTTTTTTCTTTCCTCCTAATTTCCTCTCGTTTCGTGGCCGCCGGCTTCTCTCCGGTGATGGCAAGCGGGAGGCCGCCGGAAGGAAGCAATGGGATGGAGAGGGACGGCGCGCGTGGCCGGTCTCGTGGGTTCTACTCCTTCGTTGCCGTTGATGGTCGGCCAAGGGAGAAGAAGGCGCCGTTGCGGCCTCCGTCGGGTGGAGCTGCTGCTGTTGTGGTGCTCGCTGGAGGCTGGTCTGTGGCCGGATGTGGACGGCGTGGAAGGCACCGCCGGCTCCTACGGGGAGGGGCCATCGCCGGAAGAAGAAGAAACCGAGAGGAAAAAGGGGAGTGGCCGGGTCTCTGTTTTTGGAGGAGAAGACGATGGAGAGGAAAAAAGAAGAAGGGAGGCTACTGTGGCCGGTTTGTCTCGGTGGAGAAAAAGATGGGGATAATAGGGAAGACTGAAAATGGCAGGGGGAAGGGACGTGTGGCTTCGGTTTTTTTAGGAAAAAGGGCCACCGCCTTAGTTGAGGGGAATGCTCGTGTTCAGGGCGGCTTAAAAGGGATAAAGGGGAGTCCGAAATGGCACAACTGTTTCAACAAAAAAATGAGAGGGGGCGCGCTGCCGTTTTGGAGTACAGTGCCGTGTGCAAGGAAGAAAAAATCTCGGCGGGCGGTGGGCCGAGAGTTTGCGCTCGGCGCCTCCCAGCGAAAGAAAATCAAAATGGAGGGGCCGGTTTGGTTCCTTTTTGTGGCCGGGGAGGGGGCCTCTTTGGTTCTTTTTGGCAGCCCCTCCCCCTTTAGGTTTAGGTCTTTTTTCTTCCAGGAGAAGGGGGCGGCTGCAGAGAAGATAAAAATTTTTAGGGTTTCTCTTTTTGTTGCCCCCTTTAATTGCCAAATTGCCTCCACCTTAAAAATTCAAGGTGTAGCATGGTATTTATAGGAAAAGTTTTGCTAGGTTTTCAAACTAGCCCCTCAACTTTTCCTTTCCTTCTCTTTTCCTCTTTTTTTGTAAATTTTGATTTTTCTTATTTTTTTTGTATTTTTGAAAGCGAGCAATATCAACGTCAACTCAACAAGGAAAATCGGTGATCATAAAATTTACACGTTAAAAGTTGAACGCGTTCCAAATACCTTTGAAAATTTAAATTTTTTTGAGATGACGTTGAAAATGCTAAAAACGATGCAAATATATCAAAAATGCATTTTTTGGGTTTTCATTGTTTTTTTGCTATTTTTGGTTTTTTCTGAAAAATTATCAAAACATGGGTCAAAAATTGGGTAGCAACAGATGCCCCCTCTTTACAATGATTACGAAGCAAAACCCCTCAATGTTTTGCATAGTAAGCTTTGTAAAGAAAAGAAAAAGAAAATGATCTCATTATCTTGGGCGACCCGCCCCTTTTGAAGAAAAGTGGTCTATTTTCGGGCGACCCGCCCACACATATTCAAAGTGGTCTATTTTCAGGGGCGACCGACCCACACACTCACACTCGGTCTATTTTCACGGCGACCTCCCCACACATACTCACCGTGGTCTATTTTCAGGGGCGACCCGCCCACACACTCACACGGGTCTATTTTCACGGCGACCCGCCCTATTGATTGGGTTTACTCCGAGATCCCATCTCGCGATCTAACAAGAATAAAAAAATTGGTGTCTAGCTCGGTCAACTCTGAAATCCCATCTAGCGATTCCCTTTAACCAAAGCTAAATTCTCGCGTGGTTAGGCCGAACCGAGACCCCTTCGCCAATCCCCTTCAACCGTAACCAAAACTCTTGTGTACGGTTAAGATAGACCGAGATTCCTTTCGCCAATCCCCTCGAACCGTAACCGAAATCGTGTGGTTGGGTTGAACCGAGACCCCTTCGCCGATCCCCTTCAACCGAACCGATCCCCTGTGCGGTTAGGATAGACCGAGAATTCCTTTCGCCAATCCCCTCTAACCGGACCGAAACTCCCGTATGGTTAGGATAGACCGAGATTCCTTTCGCCAATCCCCTCTAACCGGGAACCAAAATCTTGTATGGTTAGGATAGACTCGAGATTCCTTTCGCCAATCCCCTCTAACCGGAACCAAAACTCCTGTGTGGTTAGGATAGACTGAGATTCCTTTCGCTAATCCCCTCTAACCAGAACCAAAATCCTTTTGCAGTTAGGTTAAACTAAAATCCCTTCGCCGATCCCCTTTAACCATAACCAAAGTCTCTTCGTGGCTAGGCTAGACTGAGATCCCTTCGCCGATCCCCTCTAACCAGAGCCAAAATCCTCTGCCAGCTAGGTTAAACCGAGATCCCTTCGCCGATCCCCTTTAACCATAACCAAAGTCTCTTTGTGGCTAGGCTAGACCGAGATCCCTTCGCCGATCCCCTAACCGTAGCCAAAATCCTCTGTGGTTAGGATAGACCGAGATTCCTTTCGCCAATCCCCTCTAACAAGAACCAAAACTCCCGTATGGTTAGGATAGACCGAGATTCCTTTCGCCAATCCCCTCTAACCGGAACCAAAATCTTGTATGGTTGGGCCGAACTAAGACCCCTTCGCCGATCCCCTTTAACCAAAACCAAAACTCCCGTGTGCGGTTAGGATAGACCGAGATTCCTTTCGCCAATCCCCTCTAACCGGAACCAAAATCCTTTGCGGTTAGGTTAAACTAAGATCCCTTCGCCGATCCCCTTTAACCATAACCAAAGTCTCTTCGTGGCTAAGCTAGACCGAGATCCCTTCGCCGATCCCCTCTAACCGTGAGCCAAAATCCTCTCGGTTAGGTTAAACTCGAGATCCCTTCGCCGATCCCCTTTAACCATAACCAAAGTCTCTTTGTGGCTAGGCTAGACCGAGATCCCTTCGCCGATCCCCTCTAACCAAAGCCAAAATCCTCTGTGGTTAGGATAGACTGAGATTCCTTTCGCCAATCCCTTCTAACCGAACCAAAACTCCCGTATGGTTAGGATAGACCGAGATTCCTTTCGCCAATCCCCTCTAACCGAACCAAAATCTTGTATGGTTGGGCCGAACTAAGACCCCTTCGCCGATCCCCTTCAACCAAAACCAAAACTCCTGTGTGCGGTTAGGATAGACCGAGATTCCTTTCGCCAATCCCCTCTAACCGAAACCAAAATCCTTTGCGGTTAGGTTAAACTAAGATCCCTTCGCCGATCCCCTTTAACCATAACCAAAGTCTCTTCGTGGCTAAGCTAGACCGAGATCCCTTCGCCGATCCCCTAACCGCAGCCAAAATCCTCTCGTGGTTAGGATAGACCGAGATTCCTTTCGCCAATCCCCTAACCGAACCAAAATCCTCTGTGGTTAGGTGAACCGAGATCCCTTCGCCGATCCCCTTCAACCGGAACCAAAACTCCTGTGTGGTTAGGATAGATCGAGATTCCTTTCGCCAATCCCCTCTAACGGGAACCAAAATCCTTTGCAGTTAGGTTAAACTAAGATCCCTTCGCCGATCCCCTTTAACCATAACCAAAGTCTCTTCGTGGCTAGGCTAGACCGAGATCCCTTCGCCGATCCCCTCTAACCGAGCTTCTGTGGTTAGGATAGACTGAGATTCCTTTCGCCAATCCCCTCTAACCAGAACCGAAATCTGTGTGTGTAGCTCGGTCAACCTGAAATCCCATCTGGCGATTCCCTTTAACCAAAGCTACGTGAGATCCCATCTGGCGACCTCCTTTAAATCAAAACCAAAAAAAGTGCGTAACTCGATCAACCCGAAATCCCATCTCGCGATTTCCTTTAACCAAAGCTACATGAGATCCCATCTCGGCAACCTCATTCAATCAAAACCAAAAAAGAGTGTGCAACTTGGTCAACTCCGAAATCCCATCCGGCGATTTCCTTTAACCAACGCTACATGAGATCCCATCCGCGACCTCATTAAACCAAAATAAAGAATATGTGTAACAAAATGGTCTCATTGTAATGGGTGACCTACCCAGGTGGAAAGAATATGGAAAACGGTCTCATTATGATGGGTGACCTACCCAAATGGAAAGAATGTGAAGTGCGGTCTCATTATAATGGGTGACCTACCCGAGATGGAAGATAAAAAAAAAAAAATATGAAGTGGTCGTGTTATAATGGGTGACCTACCCAGGTGGAAGATAGAAAAATGTGAAGTGGTCGCGTTATAATGGGTGACCTACCCAAATGGAAGATGGTGGTCTCATTGTGATGGGTGACCTACCTAGAAAAATGATGTTTTTTCCAAAAAAAATGGTCTCATTGTTACGGGTGACCTACCCAAAGATAGAATGTGACTTACCCGGCAAAAAGACTTGGTTGGAGCAAATTCCGGGCGGGATAAGGCCGACAAACTTGGCGCTTTCGGTTGCAGGGTTGACTTGAAGACTCCTTTTGATGACGGGGCTAATCTCCTCGTTTTTTTGAGATTCTCCTACCGCGGTGGTTCATCTCATTCTCTTCTCGTTCCAGGATCTAAACCAATTCTTTGTCATCCTCAACTCAATGATTCTTTCTTTGTCCACAATCTTGCTGGACTTCATTGAGAATCTTTCTCGTAACAAATCACAAGTAGGTGCAATGCTTTGAGGTTAGATGACATGCATGCATCCTTACCCGATGCGAAATATAGGTCCCCCCCTTTGATGATCCATCGTCATAGGGTGCCTTTGTTTGCATTCCAAAGCTTTCTTTGTTCTTTCGATGCATTGGCTCATTTGCGTGCTAGCCTTCCTCGGTTGTAAATGCAGTGCCTATCTTAGGTTTTCTTCGACGGTATCTTGCTTCTCCTTGTTTATCAAGCTTGACTCTCGCCCCCAAGTGTGGTGTTGCTTGATTCATCATGAAGGATTTTCTCTCCCTGGATTCTTCCGAAAATTATCTTTCGATTGGTTGTGTGCATCATGCCAACACCCATCAAGATGGTCGACCAGTCATGAACTTGCCTCCAATTGAAGCAATACTTTTCAAGTATATGTTATCATCAACCTTCTTGGAAATTGCCAAGTCATCCGGACATGCATCTCATAGCTTGCAATAAAAAACTCATCATTGTAAACTCAATGTTCTTCTCCATGGATTCCTCTCAGCTTGTCAAATCGGATCATGAAAAGAACTGCACTGGCATCATCAATGATGTTCATCACCCATATTCATGCGGTGAAGTGCGCATTTGAGCTTCAAAACAAATGGCCCCACAGATCAGTCTTAGTGGGTGCAGCCTTCCAACATTCATTCAAATGCGACTATGTGATAACATCGTTCAAAAGTCATAGCTATGTTGGGGATGATAAACCAAGATGAAGATATGAAAATATCTTTTAAGTGCGGCGTTGCTCATCAATTGTCTTTGAAGTTCACTAAATCATGGATTGTCTTTGAACAACATTGCCTCCAATATGATCTGAGCATGCTCATTCTTCTGTCTATAACCAAATGGTTTTTTGTGATCGCCAGGAATGACTTTGATGGACTTCGCCAACTCATCGTTCGATTCTTTCTTTGCCCAGCTGATCTGAATACCTTTTGCTTTCCTTCTCGTGGTCCACCGTATTGCCCCCGGTGTGGTCAACTTTCAAGGAATGTCGAGAAATGTTGATGTCATTCTTGTCAAGGATTTTGCAAATTCGCCCGATGTTCTTATTTCACAATCTTTCTTGTTCTAGAATCAAATCTCATATTTCAACGGTCATATCTATTCAAGTCTAATTGTTGAAATGAAATCGAGAGATGTCGGTTTTTGAAAGTATTTTTTTTTTGAAAATCAAGTTTCTTCGGTCAAAGATCCAACACACACTATTCAATGCAAATCCTTTGATTGTCTTGTATTTCGAAAAACAAAAATGACCCGTTGTAAGATTAAAATAACTTTTTTCATGGTTCTTTGTGTCGGTTTTAATCTTTGATCTTGGGTATATCTTTTGATGGTCTCCGATGAGGTGACCTTCGTGAATTTCAAGAAACAAAAGACTCAAGTCAAAACTTGAGGATTCATCAAGAAAGATTGTTTTCTTTTTTAGCACCAATTTTATCGGCATGTATAATAACCAGAAGCTTAATTCATGAAGCCACGACTCTTATGGAAAAGCTCTTCAAGTTTTGAGATCGTCATTTATCGGTTCGTTTGCTTACTTGATTAAAAAGGGCTTTTTTAAAGCACGTAATGCGGTGCTATGGTTCATGGCTTATGAAAGAAAGGAACATTCGGGCTCAAAAGGTGTTTGAGGGTTTCAAAGACCTAGGATCAACATCAACTATTCATCAACTCTCTTTCTCTTATGGTCATTGTAGAGAAGTGACATATGACATTGTTAATCTCAAAGATCGATTTCTCTTAACATAAGTCATAATGAAAATCCACTTTTCTTTGATGAATAATCAATCTAATCTTTTTGAAGACATCGAGGCTTCATCCTAGACACACCAAAATACCCGAAACTTGATTTTTTTTTGGTGTTGACTTTTGGCATTTGTTGTGCCTTTCCTTGATTGAAATTTCATTTGCTCCTCTTAGAAATGATAGGTCTTCTCCTTCCATTCCACTCTTTTTTTGCTTTTACGTAGTCTTCCTCAACGTTTTCTTGGATGGCCCACAATCTATGGCTTTTCTTCATCTAGCCCTTTCTCAATCATTGAACTTTTGTTCTAAGCCTTTCTTTTATCCATTAATCATATCAGTGTCTTCATAATATCTCTCATTTGCGCCCAGTATGGGGTATGATCCTAGTCAGGGTTTCTTTTTGAAAGAATATTCTATCCAAATCAAAATGGGACTGCAAAGGGATAATATTTCAAGAAATGTGAAAGGATAACAAAGATGGCCTTTTCTCATTTCAAGCAAGGTCGGTTAGAACCGATAAATTTTGACCTCATCCAGTGTAATGATTGGGACTTGTAAGAGTCAATGATTCACGAGTCCATAACTACTTGAATCCACTACATGTCATTATGCATACTGCTAAAACTTAGCTACACTATATATGGTTCAATTTCAGGAGGTATGAGTTCAAAATTCTTTGGTCACCTCATGTCATTTTCAGGCATCGAGTCATTTTTGCAATCAAAATACTTTTAATGTTCATGATTAAACTTTGCATGTTGGAGTTTGATCAAAATATTTTTTCAAAAGTCTTTGAAAGAAACATCGCTTGATTTCAAAACAACAACAAGACAAAGAGAAGACATGTTTCGTTGAAGGGTGAGATGTGACCCCAAAACAAAATGCAGAAGGGCAAAAATCCAAAACAAAAATGATTGACAGTTTAACCCCTTCTTAGATCGCCTTCTTTGGCAATATCTGTGTTTTGCCTAGCAATTCTGATCACTCGTCATTCTGAGGATGCTCGGGGGTCAATATAGCCAATGACACCCTCCTTCGCAAACTCCACTCGTCTCCTGCTCACCAACTTCAGGACTCGCTTCTTGAAATTCTTGCAACCTGTTCAATTGAAATGGTGAAGACCCTCACCATGACAACACATCTCTTGTCTGGATTATACCACCTAGAAAACGGTGGTTGCATGGGATGTGTCGAGTCGTGCAAAAGTCCGGAATCTGCGCGATGCTTTGGTAAATAAACCCACATGGCAAAGGAATGTCTATCTTTGGCAAAGACATTGGAGTAGTTGATGCTTGAGCGAGACTTGACTAGGCAAAATAACTGAGGTTTCTCAATTGAGAGTCATCTTCTGATTCAACTTTCTTCACAGTTCTGGAATCCGTGGCAAAACCTTCAATCCTTCACTTCTTCATAGCTCGCTCAATTCTTTCGATGATCTTCACAACATCATGTCATTCTTCCAATGTTGTTGTGGTTGGTTGAGGTTGTTGGAAAATTTCCACCAGCTAGGTAATCTTGGCGGCGCCTAGAAACTTGCAAGCATTGTCACTTGCAATGTGTGAAATGATGCATTGTTTTTATTGAAGGAGAAACTGCTGAATATGAAACTCCTTTGTCTCCTCTTCGATCCCTCACCGACAATGTGCGGCAAACAAACACTCGTAGAGGGAGCTCGCTCTGTTGAAGTTTCAATCTTCTTCCTATTTTTCAGCTGAGGTCTGTCTCTTTTCCCTACTTCCGTGTTTTAATGCTGACACTGGTAGGAGAAACTTATAGGTGATCTGAAACTACTTCATTCCTTCTTGGATTCTCCACTTGCGAGCTACAAACAGTTTTCTCGAGAGAGCTCGCGCACGGTGAAGTTCCATATTTGCTCCTGTTTTCTAGCTCAAATCCGGCTTTACCGCCCACTACGTGTTTCGATGCTGAAACCGGTGGGGTAACTTTTCATATCGTTTGAAACTACTACATCCCCTCTTGCATTGCCCACTTGCAGAGCCATAAACGGGTTTTTGTAGAGAGAGCTCTAACACGTCAAAGTTCGACGACTGCTCATGTTTTCAGACTAGGTCCGACTCTTCGGCTTACTCCGGTGTTTCAAGTCTTTGAACCGATGAGATAAATTTTTGTAGCATATGAAAGTACTGCATCCCCTCTTGCATTCCCCACTGGCGGAACCACAAACAAATCTCTACAAAGAGAGCTCGCCACATAGAAGTTTGATGTCTACTCATGTTTTTTCTGACCAGGTTTGGCTCTTCAACCTGCCACAGTGTCTTTGGGCTGAAACTGATGAGAGATTTTTATAGCATATGCAACTAATAAATCCCCTCTTGTATTCCCAACTTGCAGAGCCATTAACGGATTTTTTTAGAGAGAGCTCGCCACATTGAAGTTTGACGATCGCTAACATTTTCGGACCAGTCCGACTCTTCCGCCTATTACAATGTTTTGTTGGTGCCACTTTGGTGGGAGAAAGTTTCAAAGCATATGAAACTACTACATACCCTCTTGCATTCCCCCATCGCGAGATCCACAAACAAATCTCTACGAGAGAGCTCGCCACATAGAAGTTCGGTGTATAATCATGGTTAAGATCGGCATCTTGTGCCGTTGAATTGGAATTGAGCTCAATGTGGGGTAACTTCAAAGAAGACTAACGCACCATGCACAGAAGGCTAGCAGTTATTTGGTGCCATTGGAAGATGTGGAGGCGATGACCAATTAACAATGCAACCGAACAAGAACGAGAGGTTGTCATTAGCTGATGATTGAAGGCATTGCTGCAATTATTCACGACTGAAAAGAGGAGGTGTAACTTCAATGGGACATGGACAAGCAGTGTTCCCACATAAGACTGTGTAGACATTCCCTTTCCCTTTGATGCTCTACACTTGTTCAAGCGAGATCGATTCTAGCTACTTCACCTCTTGATGCTCTCAACTTCCTTTTGACAATGAGCCTCTCTCCGACAACTTTCTTCGCTTCTACCATCTTTCTTCATTCGCGTGTAGCACATCTCGGATGGGGGAACCTATTTTTCCTCCCGGTACATGCATGATAAATGTATGAACATGTAAACTATATGATGAACTCGCCCTTCGAGGGGTGACATATGGTCGTAACTCTTGTATGATGAAACAAGAATCTTGATTCTTGCCCAAACTCTACAATGAAAATTTTCTGAGTGACGACCATTGGGTCACCCAAAAGTCTTGAGTTCAAGATGCTTCAAGAAGGGTTTGCCCTGATGCAAAACAATGTATACGAAGCACACATCCTAAAGGCAGGTTCTAATCTTTTTAAGTGAGACAAAAGGTGGGTTTACTACTTGGTCTCTAAAAAGGGTCTCTTGTTGTCCCAGTGATTGCCCTCGTGGAGGCAATATGGGGGCTTGTAGGCAATGAGATGGCACGTGTCCAACTATTACCAGTCTAAGCACTCAACGAAGAGTTGGGGTTTACACAAACTTAAACCTTGACTAAAAGTCGTAAGGTAAGCCGCTAGTCCCCCTCCTAACCCGAAGCTTGTGTGTGCTTTAAAAAATTAAAATATGTGATGCATGAGACAATTCTACAAAATGCATGAATAAAACAAGACAAAAAGCAAAAAATTTAAACATATCAAAAACACAAAGCTTAGTCCAATAAAGTTGAAAACAATACCGTCCCCAGTGGAGTCGCCATTCTGTCGCACGTCAAAAAAATCCGCGCGGCATCGGCTGGCGATTTTTTCGTCTTATCGTTTTTGCTTTGATTACATCGTTGGGAGTCGCCACCTAGTAATTTATTGAGGGCTACTAGGAAACCTGATGTACTGGTCTTGTCAGAGATTCGCGGGTAAGGGACCGGTTGTGGATAGGGAAGGTATTAGCACCCCTAACGCACCCTACCTGAGGTAAGCCGCTTCGTGGATTTGATGTGTTAAAGAAGTTTTAAAAATTCTGTTCTTTCATCGAATTTTAGAAATACGACTTACATGTAAGTTCATAATTCTTTATCCTTGAAGAAATCAAAATATTAAATTCTTCTTTATTCTTACAATTTTATCATAGAAAAAAAAAAAAAAACATTCATTAATAAAATTCAAATCACACATTCACTTTCACTATACTTTTCTTTTTTCTTTTCTTTTCCTTCTTTTTTTTTGTACATTCACATTACAAATTAAAAAAATTCAACACTGAACAAAAATTACATTACATAATTTAAAAATTACAAAATGGTCCCTAAAACTCCAGAAATTGCAGGGAAGGACTTCTGCAAGCCGGAACAGTGCCTCTGGAACAGTGGCGGTGCGTGAACCGAAACTCCAAAATACAGGGGGTCAGTCACGGTTTCCCCTCTTCTTCCCCTCACCGGCAGTGAGGATCAATGTTACCTGCAAATAAAACAAAAAACACACAAGGCAGTAGGTTTTAATTTCTTTCCACTTGTCTCGGATCTGTCTCTCTTCTTCTCCGTTTGGGCAGATCTGTTAGTTCCTTTTTTTCTTTCCTCCTAATTTCCTCTGTTTCGGTGGTCGCCGGCTTCTTCTCCTGGTGATGGCGCGGCGGGAGGCCGCTGGAAGGAAGCAGCTGGGATGGAGAGGGACGGCGCGCGTGGCTGGTCTGTGGGTTCTACTCCTTCGTTGCCGTTGATGGTCGGCCAAGGGAGAAGAAGGCGCTGTTGCTGGCCTCTGTCGGGTGGAGCTGCTGCTGTTGTGGTGCTCGCTGGAGGCTGGTCTGTGGCCGGATGTGGACGGCGTGGAAGGCACTGCTGGCTCCTACGGGGAGGGGCCATCGCTGCTGGAAGAAGAAGAAACCAGAGGGAAAAGGGGAGTGGCCGGTCTCTGTTTTTGGAGGAGAAGACGATGGAGAGGAAAAAAGAAGAAGGGAGGCTACGGTGCTTGGTTTGTCTCGGTGGAGAAAAAGATGGGGATAATAGGGAAGACTGAAAATGGCGGGGAAGGGACGTGTGGCTTCAGTTTTTTTAGGAAAAAGGGCCACTGCCTTAGTTGAGGGAATGCTCGTGTTCGGGCGGCTTAAAAGGGATAAAGGGGAGTCCGAAATGGCACAATGCGTTTCAACAAAAAAAAATGAGAGGGGGCGACGCATGTTTTGGAGTACAGGCCGGTGTGCAAGGAAGAAAAATCTCGGCGGGCGTGGGCCGAGAGTTTGCGCTCGGCAGCTCCCAGCAGAAGAAAATCAAAATGGAGGGGCTGGTTTGGTTCCTTTTTGTGGCCGGGGGGGGCCTCTTTGGTTCTTTTGGCGCAGCCCCTCCCCCTTTAGGTTTAGGTCTTTTTTCTTCCAGGAGAAGGGGGGCTGGCCGCAGAGAAGATAAAAATTTTTAGGGTTTCTCTTTTTGTTGCCCCCTTTAATTGCCAAATTGCCTCCACCTTAAAAATTCAGTGTAGCATGGTATTTATAGGAAAAGTTTTGCTAGGTTTTCAAACTAGCCCCTCAACTTTTCCTTTTCTTCTCTTTTCCTCTTTTTTTGTAAATTTTGATTTTTCTTATTTTTTTTGTATTTTTGAAAGCGAGCAATATCAACGTCAACTCAACAAGGAAAATCAGTGATCATAAAATTTACACGTTAAAAGTTGAACGCGTTCCAAATACCTTTGAAAATTTAAATTCTTTTGAGATGACGTTGAAAATGCTAAAAACGATGCAAATATATCAAAAATGCATTTTTTGGGTTTTCATTGTTTTTTTGCTATTTTTGGTTTTTTCTGAAAAATTATCAAAACATGGGTCAAAAATTGGGTAGCAACAATGTCTATATATAAATTATCCTGGTGAGCAGCTTATCTTGTGAGTGTTTGGAGGAACAATTTCGGAGTAATTAATGATTAAATTAAAGGAGAGAGGATCAAAGAGCGATTAAACTAATTGAACACCTTGTCTTCTCTGATTAAAGAATGCGCTCACGAGTCCTTGGCCAAGTTTTGAGCGTGGCGACAAATGGCTCTTACGATTTCTTTAGCTGATCATCACACTATCTCTGTCGCGTAATTTATTAAAGTGCAATGTGAAGTCGTTACAGACTTAGAAATTTTGTGCACTGGCAAACCAAGAACATGGTGCTTAAGCTATCGCCTCTGAAACTTATGGACTTGTGTTCCGTAAAGGTAAAGATGAACTGAATTCTGCAATTGAAAAGGGAAGGCGTTACACTTCTAATGTCTTTTTGCTGATTTTAGTGTGGTTTTGGCGAAACTTCCATTAAAAGGCATCGAATGCTTTTGCTGTAGTCATATCCACAAATGCACGGTGGATTACTTACAGTTCAGTTATTATTCTTGAGATGAGTGAGAATACAACTTGATTTCTCGACTTTTTTTTATTTGTTCATATTTGACCAATGTGATTTTAAATATTTATATTTAAGCCATAAATTTTATTTTTAGAAAAAACAACTTTAAGCATTTTATAGTTTTTTTTTTCTATTTGTATCTAAGTTTTTGAATATTACACTTTACAACCTAGATTAAAGCAGATTTTAAAAATAAAAGAAATGACAATAATTCCCCCATATATATATATATATTGAAGCAAGGAAGATAACCATTGTCATACACCAATTTTGAGTCCCCCAATATTTTCATTAAGAAAAATCCAAAAAAGACAAAAAAAAAAATTCAAAAAAATATGTTTCCGATGTATTTTGGTTATTCGCACATCCATTATGTAATTTTTAATTATTCTTCTTTTATTAATGTCTTTTAAAAAAAATCAAAGAAATATGTTTTTCAATGTATTTGCATCAATTTTGTATTTCTTAATTACTTTTTTTTATATAAAATTAACGTTGTTTCTTAAAAACAAATCAAAATACAAAATAAAAAATAAAAAAAGTAAATAATTAAAATAGAAAGCAAAATGAATAAGAGACTAAAGTGTAAAACATTAAAAATGAGAGAGCAAAATAAAACTGAGTTGCTTGATGACCAAGTAACTAAAGAGAAGATGACATAATTTGTGGCCTATAAATAGTAGAGGAATCTTGCAAGAGAATGGGGAAGCCATCATTGGAAAAAAAAAAAAAAAAAAACCTAGCTATAATTGTGCTGAAAAACAAATAGAGAGTAAAAAAGAAAAAAAATAAAAGAGAGAAAAGAAAAACACAAAAAATCCTATTTATCTTTCATGCAATTGTTTTTTATAATTTTTCATGTTAATGTACAATAGACTACAATTGTTTTTAGAAAACGTATTTATCCTTATCTTACTTCATCACATGTTTCTTATAGCAACTTAACATGACTTATGACGCTCATGATCTACTGTACATGCATCTTAACATACACGAGATTTACCATTAAAAAAAATAGCACAACTATCCAATTTCAACAAAATTTTAGCAAGCCCGACCTAAAATTTTATCCAGTATTAATACCTTTAAAATTTTATCCAAGAGAATGGGTTGACATTGGTGTTACATGACATGTTTGCTTTGAAAATAAAATATTCTTCACTTATAAAGAAGTGGTTGGTGACACTTGTACATAGAGAATTCATCAATCTCTAAGATACTAGGTGTTGGAAGGTCATTTTGTAGATGACTTTTGAAAAATTAGTAACCCTCAAGAATGTGCTTCATATTGCTGATGTTAAGATGAACTTAATGTTTGGTTCATTGTTGAGCAAAAATGGTTTAAATTGGTCTTTGAAAGTGAAAAAATTTAAACCCTTTATAAAAGAATATTGATAAGAGAGGGGTTTTTTAGTGATGAACTTTTTAAAATGAATATAATGACCATTGAAACTATATATGAGAAGGGTAATAATAATGCTTCTTATTTTTACCTACTTAAGTTTCCTGACATATGACATTGTAGGTTAGGCCATATAAATTATAACTCTATATAAAGATTAATAAATTTTAATTTATTAATAACTATGATTTTTTAGAAAAACCATAAATGTGAAATTTATGTAGAATCAAAATTCACAAAATATTTTTTTCAAATAATTAAAAAGAAAAGTAATAATAATGCCTTTTTTTTCTAACCTGCTTGATTCTTATGACATGTGACATAACAAGTTTGGCCATGTGAATTACAACTTTATATAAAGGTTAATAAATCTTAATTTATTACCAACTATATTTTTTAAAAAGTCAAAAGTGTAAAATTTGTGTAGAATCAAAATCTACAAAACCTTCTTTTCAAACAATTAAAAAAAATAGTGAATCTCTGGACTTCATTCATTTGGATATTGGTGATTTAAAATTTGTGCAAACTAGAGGTGTGAAAAAAATATTGTATTATTTTTATAGATGATTGCACAAGGTATTGTTATGCCTATTTTCTTAAAAGAAAAGATGAGGCTCTTGAAATGTTTAAACATTATAAGAATGAAGTTGAAAATCAACTGAATAAGAAGATAAAGGTAATAAAAAGTGATAAAGGTGGAGAATATGAAACATCATTTAGTGAAGTATGTTTTTAAAATGGTATTATCCAATAAACTACTGCTTCTTATTCACCATAATAAAATGTCATTACAGAACATAAAAAATGAACATTAAAATAAATGATGAATGTCATGTTGATAAGTTCGAGAGCATCTCAAAAGTTTTAAAAGGAGGCAACTCTAACTGTCAATTACATACTTAGAAAAGTATCTTTTAAAAATTTAGAAAATACACCATATAAATTATAGAAATGTGGAAGACCTTCCTACAAACATCTCAAAGTATAGGGGCGTCTTGCAAAGATAGTAATATATGATCCTAAAAAGATCAAGATATGACTTAAAATTATAGATTGTATATTTATTGAATATGTATACAATATTAATGTGTGTGTGTGTGTGTTATATATAAGTTAGGGTATTCATCCTAATACTATTATGAAATCAATAAATGTTACATTCTTTGAAAATGTGTATCCATAGAAAAAAGATGAGAAAATCATTCACTTAAGAGAACGATTGAAGCTAGCTTAAGTAATCATCATCAATTAAAAGATGATAAAGCTGAGCTTAAAAAAAAAGTAAAAGTGATATAAGGTGGGCAACAAAAAAACAATCAGATTCGAATTCTGACGTAAAATGCACAACTATCCAGTTTCACGGTAATAGTTATAATTTCCAATTCGACTATTGGATCAAGCTGAAATTTTACAAGGAGTCTTCTGACATGTTTTCCTACCTTAGGTTAAAATTTCAGGTCAATCAGAATTCGAAAAGATATCACAATATTGGTCAACATAGGCTGTATGAATTTTGTTATTTACTTTCTTTTGACTTGTGAACTTCCTATTTGGCTAGGATTCTTTTCCTACAAGGATGTGGCAGCTAGTTTTGGGGATTTTCTAGTCTTGCAAGGATATTTAATGGGCAACAACATAGTTTCTATGTGTGGTATGGACTCCATATTAATATGAAATCCTTATGGTGTATGAAAACATTTATTTTATCCTTATTATAGTAAGAATTTATCATTAAATAAGTTTTTAAGTTAGCTAAGAATACTTTGCATACAGGGAAACTAAAGAGAAGTCAATTTCAAATTTGATTCTCTTAGCTTATATGAGACTTCTAAAGAGTAGCAAATATGATCCTATCATATTTAGGATATTAAATTTGGATTTATTATTGTTATTATTTTCTTCTTAGTTTAGGTTTTATTTATATTATTTGGGTTTAATTATATCATATAAGTCCACATAAGGGGTCCATTAGGGTTTGTTTCAGTCTAGATTCAATATAAATAAAGATATAACCAGACATGTAAGTAGACAATTCAGATTAATAAAACTTCTTGTTTGTCATACTTATTATGTGTTGGTGGGATAATCTCCCTTTCTTGGTTCTCTAAAGAACTGAAAAATAACTTATCGAAGAACAACTAACTTCGTGACGTCATTCTTATACTTTTCATTCACGAATCAATATTTATTGGGTGGAGGTTTTCATTTTCAATAGTGTCGGTGCCTAGATATAAGTTATTTTTGTGTCACACTCTTATCAAACCTGATTTACTTGGCTTTCCGGGAATTGGTGTCTTTGCGTGTGGGTTGCTTAACCGCGTGTTCAGGAGGTTCGCATCAAAAGCGTAAAAATAACCAAAATATTCGGTCTTAATTTTCTAACATACTTGCTAAAAAATGAACTTTGAACCTATTATGAGGCAATGTCCTATCCTAAAGCTTCATATTGGAAAGAGATAATCAATAGTGAAATTGAACCCATTATGAATAATCATACATGAGAACTAGTAGATCTTTCTCCTGGAAGTAAATCATTAAACCATAAATAGATCTTTAAAAAGAAGATGAAAGCTAATGACACTATTGATAAATATAAAGCTAGACTTGTTAAAGATTTTAGACAACAAGAAGGTGTAGACTATTTTGACACATATTCATTTATGTCAAGAATAACTTTCATGTGAACATTAATAGTTGTTGTAACCCAATTTTGGATTCACCAAGATTTTCTTGAATGTTATTTTATTTCTATTATTATTTATAAAAATCCAAAAAAAAATTAAGAAAAAGTTTAAAATTCAAAAAAAATATATATATTGCTCGAGTCAACCGCATCTTTTCATAAGAACCGATTCCACCGAGTCAATACGGGTCAAACCATGTCGACCAGGGTAAAAAATGAGTTTCAAGCCGTTTCGGTCAAAACCGTCATTTTCGGTCAAACCGAGTCCACCGAGTCAATACGGGTCAAACCATGTCGACCAGGGTAAAAAATGAGTTTCAGGCCGTTTTCGGGTCAAAACCGTCATTTTCAGTCAAAACCGAGTCCACCGAGTCAATACGGGTCCAACCATGTCGACCGGGGTAAAAAATAAGTTTCAGGTCATTTTGGATCAAAACTATTATTTTCGGTCATTAAAATTAATTTTTAGCGGTTGAAACGAGGTTTTTCTAATACGATTTGAGTTTTTAATTTTACCTATATAAATATATATTATTATACATAATAAAAAATAAAATAAAAAAATTTGTCAAACGGGCGATTGCGCAGAAAGCAAAACGGTGATTAAAAAATAAGATTTGTGGAAATTTAAGATTTGCTTGTTCCTGTCATTGGCTATAAATAGCCGTGATAGTTTGTCATAGGAGAAAAAGGGAGGAAAAAAAAAAAAAAAAAAGAAAGAAAGGAAAAACAGGAGGAAAAATTTTACTATTCCAGGTTTTTTTACTATTTCTTCACGAGAGTAGAATATTGATTTTTTAAAAACAATATAAAAAATACCAAATATATCCTAACCGTTAGATTTAATAGTGTTTAGATCTGAACCGTTGATTTAATAAGATACAATAAGGCTTACCACACCCGTTAAAACCCGACACATCTCAGCCCTTAAAACAATTCTCCCTTAGATCCGGTGGCGCCACGTCACATGGTGTACCAAGTTTTCGGTACACCGTGACACACCCGATCACACCTCATCCCATCCGGACCGTCCGATCAACTTGCAGATCCAGCCAATCGCAGCCGCGGGATCGGTTCAACGGCAATCCAACGATTCACGGCCTTCAGCCTGCACCGGTGCACCGTGCGCGCGTTTACACCATAGCACATCTCGAGCCTCTCTCCCTCTCGCCGGCGACGCTCTCTCTCCCATCCGATCTCCACTTTCCGGCCGTTTCCAGCCTCCGTACCACCACGAAAGGTTTCTCCCCTTGTAAAGAAAAACCCCGGTGGTTTTCATCGTTTTCACCGCCTCATCCGGCCGGAAAAAGGCCGCGATTTGCGTCGGCCACCGAAGCTTCAAACCGACGACTCTCCTCGTCGGCCATCAACGGCCGTCGAGACCACCGCCATCGAATCCTCGACATCGGATCTACCAGGATCGACCGTCGGTTGGGCAGAAATCTCGCCGGAAAATCTCGCCGCCCCACAAGAACCGCGCGTGTGCCACACGCGCCGCCGTGGCATTTTCTTAATTTTTCGAGAAATCCGAGGGTATTTAAGTCTGTTACCTATACAGTGACACTCGGGTAATTTTTTGGGTTTCTACTGGTATTTTTGATATTTTTTATATATATAAATGCTTGTAAATTTTCTTGCATGTTGTAAAAAATACAAAAACCAAAGTCGACACGTCTCTTTTTTTAAAAGGACCGATGTCAAAAATGTAAATACCAAAATGGATTATGTCCATTATTTCTTTTGGTAACCCAGACGTAATTCTCCTTTTTAGGGTTAAAACGTTAGTTTTTAGACGAGTCTCCTAATTTTTAGGGACTGATGTCATTTTTAACGCGTCTCCTATTATTAGGGACCGACGTTAATCATTTAAAAAAGAATTACAAATAAGCCCAAAATATAATCGCATTTGAATCAAACAAAAAACACACAAGTAAGGGTAACCTTTCTATTGAAAGGATGTTTTAAGGGTGGTGTCTACCTTCCCTTAATCATAACTAACCCCGTACCCGAATCTCTGGGACCAGTGTCTAATTTGGGATTTCTAGTTCCCTCAAATTACTAGATGGCGACTCCAATAAAATCTTTGTTTCCCCCAATCGAGAAAAAAACCCTTTTTGTTAAATAAACAAAAAAAGCGAGAGCCGTCGCCCGACGTCGTGTATCGACGTAATGGCGACTCCACTGGGGACTTTAGGGTTGAGCCAACTGCTTGTGTTTGCTTTTCATTTGCTTTTTCTTATTGCTATTTATTTTTGGGCATTTATTTGATGTGCATTATTTATTTTATGCAATATCTACTGTGATTCTTTTCAATTTTTCATATTGTCACATGCATACATATTATTTATTTGTGTATTCACACACTTCACGGTGAACCCATAAAAGCTCTGACCCGAGCTCGTCCCGTTTAAGATTAGAAAAGAGAGATTCAAGTGGCAAGTGTGACTTATGTCCACTGATGCTCATTTGGACTTTCGCTTGGATTGTAACTCACCCTATGCAACTAGTATTGTGGAGTTTTTCTCCCCTACTCATGTTGTATAAGGTTAAGAGGCCGATTACTTCACGAGTAATTCGAGCAATCTAAGAACCAAAGAATATCTTTAAGGATAGACTAAACTGAGCCAAACCTTATGAGCTAGATCCTATCAAGTAGGATATACCCATTAGGACACGAACAAATGTCAATGCATGAACATACATGTTCATATACATTTCATATGCTCATTAAGTCTCCACCGATCCTTATAGGAAGTGTGAGATGAAAAAAACCAATACTATTGAGGAATTTTTGACCAGATCAGAATTGAGCCAACATGATGAAGGGGATTGTTTGCCATCGAATTTGAGTCTAAGTTGCCAGAGCATGTTAAATTAGATGACGGACCACTTGGTACAGGGACAACTCTGAGTAGCTGGGGAAAAGTTATCCTCTCATGATCAAATCACTTTTCAGAAACAATATGGGGATCTATCACATTTACTGAAAATTAGGGTCCAACATGCTTGTTTTGAGGCCATGATAGGGTTTTGGGATCCAGAATATCGGTGCTTCACTTTTGATACTGTGGATATGACCCATACTATTGAGGAGTATGAATCCCTGCTAAATTGTCCCAAGTCAGAAAAGGTGTACTTTTACACACCTATAGAGCATGCACTTTCTAACTTTGCTTGGATTACCCGGATAGACCGTCAACTAGCAAAATCACATGCAACTAAACGAGGAAATAGCCAGGGTTGGTTTTGGAATGAACTAGAAGCTATATTCAAGAGGAGATTACATGATGGAAGCAATGAAATTCGATTGAGAATTTTGGCTTTAGGCATATATGGTTTGGTTCTTTTCCCATCTGCCGAGGGAATGATCGATTTTGAGGCGTTAATGTATTTAAAAATGTGGTGACCCTCAAAATTAACCCTGATACAACAATTTTGGCAGAAAATTTCTCATCTTTGAATTATTGTAGAAAAGCTGGAAGGGGTCGTTTAAGATGTTGCTTACAGTTATTGTTTGTCTCGGACCGTGAGTCATATGATTGAGGGGAAGATTTCGAGTTTGGTTGGCACCCCATGGCATCTTTATTCTCACTGGAGAATTTTGATGAAAAACACTTGCATGAAGTAGGAAGAACCACATGGGAATCAATGTTTCTAAGTCTTAGTAAATCTCAATTTCATTGGAGGAGTCGATACTCTTACTTCAAATCTTATCTGGCATATTGTGGTGAGTATCCATGGGTCTCATTGATAGGAGCCTCGTCTGTATTAGTTATTGTCCTAACATGGTTTTACGACAATTTGGATTTAAGCCGTAACATCCCACCTTACTAGCAAAATATTGTCCGCTTTGGGCCTCCCGGTCTACCCATGTCCAGGGCTTCCACCTGTGTCCCCCCCGACGGGTTTGTTCTTGGCAGCCACGCATGGCCTCAAAACGCGTCTTTCGTAGTAGTGCAAAGCACATTCACCTTGTCGATATTGTCCCTTCTAGGCCCCCCGGTCCACCCATTCTTAAGGCTTCCACCCGTGTCCCCCTCGGGGGTTTTAAACGCGTCTTACTAGTCAAGATGAGCATGCACTTATAAGGCCCTAGCTCTTGACGCCGCTTCCGATGTGGGATCTTACATGAGCGGTTTATTCCAAGGACTACCGAACCGGCAACATTTTATGAAGGTTTCAAGACCTCAAAGAAATTATTGGAGTCGTGAAGAAGGCATGGAAACATCATGGTAGGGTTACTTCGCTAAGAGAGTAGAAGGAAAAACAACCGAAGGATATCAAAATCAAATTTCTCCCCTAAATCGGTTCAAGTTCCCGTAGGTTTGGAGTCCTCAGTGAGAACTTTCTTAAGAGAATCTGATCCCGGTCTATTCCTCGTCATAAGGAAACCTTGAAACAAATAACAAGCATGCATAAAACATATGGCATTTTGCATCCATTTGTGCATTTCATTCATTTATCAAACATGCACACGGTTGAAACATACGTTCCCTACCCGAGGTCTAATGGACTCGATGAAGATGGAAAATCAAGACAGGGGTTAGCTAGAGGCTCGTTATCAAAAGGAAGTTGAGAGCAGTAAAAGTGAAGTAGCTCAACTCATAAATCTGTTTGAATAAGTGTTGAGCTTCAAGAATGGAAAGGGAACGTTTGCACATTATCTTGCTGGGAACACTACTTGTCCACGTTCCATTGAAGTTGCACCTCTCCTTTTTCATCATGAACAATGACAAGAATGCCTTCAGTCATCAATTAATGACGACAACCCTTGTTCTCGTTCAACCGCACCGATAGTCGTTCAAAGCCTTCACATATTCCAAGAGCACATAATAGCTTGCTAGCTTTCATTCCTGGTGCATTGGCCTTCTTTCCAGACATCTCTATTGTGAACACCATTCCGGTCCAGCAGCATCGGATGCTGATCTGAGAAAAATAAGAGCAGACATTGCCACTTTAACAAGCATAATTCCCATTATAGGTGTTTGTTTGTTGCACTACCAGTGAGGAATCAAAGAGGAGACAAAAGGGTTTTCAGATTCATCAGTTTCTCTTCCAGTTGAGACAATGTGTGATTCCACACGTCGGCAGTGGTGGTGCTGCATGTTTCTATGCGCTACCAAGATTGCCTGGCTGTTGGAAAGTTTCTACCAATCCACAAATAACCACAACAACATTGGAAAGATTGATATGATGTTGTGAGGATTGTCGAAAGATTTGAACAAGCTATGAAGAGGGGAATGATTGAAGATTCTGTCAAGGATTCTAGAACCATGATAAGAGATGAATCAAAAGATGACTCTGACGATGGAAGCCTTAATTATGTGGTCCAACCAGGTCTCACTGTAGCATCAATTGCTCAAATGTCTTTGCTAAGATTGACATACCTCGACCACTCGAGTTTGTCTACCAGCATCTGTTAGACTCTGGACTTATTGCCCTGACTCCGCCAATTTACCTCATTTTGAGTGCGCCTTTGAGCCCTCACCTCCATTTTAAGTACGCCTTTGAGCCCTCATCCCTTAGGTAGTACGTTTTCTAACCCTACCTCCTTTTGAGTGCGCCTTTGAGCCCTCAACTCCTTTTGAGTACGCCTTTGAGCCCTCACCTCCATTTTGAGTGCGCCTTTGAGCCCTCATCCCTTAGGTAGTGCGTTTTCTAACCCTACCTCCTTTTGAATGCGCCTTTGAGCCCTCAACTCCTTTTGAGTACGCCTTTGAGCCCTCACCTCCATTTTGAGTGCGCCTTTGAGCCCTCATCCCTTAGGTAGTGCGTTTTCTAACCCTACCTCCTTTTGAGTGCGCCTTTGAGCCCTCAACTCCTTTTGAGTACGCCTTTGAGCCCTCACCTCCATTTTGAGTGCGCCTTTAAGCCCTCATCTCTTAGGTAGTGCGTTTTCTAACCCTACCTCCTTTTGAGTGTGCCTTTGAGCCCTCAACTCCTTTTGAGTGTGCCTTTGAGCCCTCACCTCCATTTTGGGTGCGCCTTTGAGCCCTCATCCCTTAGGTAGTGCGTTTTCTAACCCTACCTCCTTTTGAGTGCGCCTTTGAGCCCTCAACTCCTTTTGAGTACGCCTTTGAGCCCTTAACTCCTTTTGAGTGCGCCTTTGAGCCCTCATCCCTTAGGTAGTGCGTTTTCTAACCCTACCTCCTTTTGAGTGCGCCTTTGAGCCCTCAACTCCTTTTGAGTACGCCTTTGAGCCCCCAACTCCTTTTAGTGCGCCTTTGAGCCCTCATCCCTTAGGTAGTGCGTTTTCTAACCCTACCTCCATTTTGAGTGCGCCTTTGAGCCCTCAACTCCTTTTGAGTGCGCCTTTGAGCCCTCATCCCTTAGTAAAAGATACATGAATATCATTGGGGGATTTTGTGCCATTCAGTTGAACAGTTGCAAGAATTTCAAGAATCGAGTTGAGTTTGTGAAAAATGACATCATCGGCCATATTGTCACCTCAACATCCTCGAAATGACAAGTGATCGAAATGCTTGGCAAAACATAGATATCGCCAGAAAAGCTGATCCAAGAAGAGTGTTAAACTGTCAATCCTTTTTGTTATGAGTTTTGTCATTCTGCATTTTATTTTGGGATCACATCTCATCTTTTAACGAAACATGTCTTTTCTTTGTCCCTTTGTTGTTCTGAACGCATGAGATGTTTCTTTCAAAGGTTATTTACAAAATATTTTGATCAAGCTCCAACATGCGTTTAAGATTAGTCAATCCTGAAGATCAAAATTATATTGCTTGAATGACTCAATGCTTACTTGAAATGACATGAGGTGACCAAGAAACTTTTGAGCTCACACATGAAATTGAACCACACACCATGTAGCTACGTTTTAGCAGTATGCATAATGACACGTAGTGGATTCATTAGTTATGGACTCGTGAATTATGATTCTTACAAGTCTCAACCATTACATTGGATGAGGTCAAAATTTATCGGTTCTAACCGACCTTGCTTGAAATGAGAAAAGGCCATTTTTGTTTCATCCTTTCACAATTCTTGAAATATATATCCCTTGTAGTCCCATTTTGAGCTGATAGAATATTTCTTTCATAAAAAACCTTGACTAGGATCACACCCCACACTGGGGGCAATGAGAATCTTTTCCTAGAAAAGACGAAGACAATGTTATAGTCGATGGATAAAGACACAACAAATGCTAGAAGAAGAAGAAAAGTCCAATGATTGAGAAAGGGCTAGAAGAAGAAAGCCAAAGATTGATAAAGACACAACAAATGCCAAAAGTTAACCTGAAAAAAAAAACCAAGTGTGATGTCTTTTGGTGTGTCTATGATAAAGCCTTTACGATCTTCAAAAGATTAGATTGGCTATTCATCAAAGAAAAGTTGGATTTGCGTTATGACCTATGTTAAACAAATTTTGATTTTTGAGATTAACAAGGTTATATGTCACTTGTCTCTACAAAGACAACGTGAGGAAAAGAGATTGATGAGTAATTGATGGTGATCCTAGGTTCTTAAAACCCTCAAACACCTTTTGAGCTTGTGAAATTCCTTCCTTTCATAGCCATGAACCATAGCCTACATTACGTGCTTTAGAAAGTCCTTTTTAATCAAGTAAGCAATCTGAACCGATAAATGGCGATCTCAAAACTTGAAGAGTTGTTTCATACAAGTCGTGACTTCATGAATCAAGCTACCGATTATTATGCATGCTGATAAAATTGTTGCTAAGAAAAAGAAACAATCTTTCTTGATAAAGCCTCAAGTTTTGACTCGGGTACCTTGTTTTTCTTGAAATTCATAAAAGGTCACCTCATCACGGACAATCAAAAGATATACCCAAAATTAGAGTTTAAAATGGATACAAAGAACCATGGAAAAAGCCATTTTAATCTTACAACGAGTCAATTTTTTTTCTCTCTCTCAAAATACAAGACAATCAAAGGACTGCATTGAATAGCGTGTGTTGGATCTTTGACCAACAAAGCTTGATTTCCAAAAATACTTTCAAAAATTGACATCTCTCTGATTTCATTTCAACAATCAGACTTGAATTGACGTGATCTTTGAAATGTGAGATTTGAGTCCAAAATAAGAAAGATTTTCATACAAGAAAAACATCAACCGAGTTTGCAAATTCCCGACGTAAATGACATCAATTCTCTTCGACACTCCTGGGGGCAATACAATGGACCTCCAAGAAGGAAAAAAAATAGTGTTTAAATCAGCTGGGGGATAGAGATGATCAAATGATGAATCAATGAACTGAGGACAATATGGTTCAAAGAAAGATAATCAGTGAATGAGCACATTCAGATCAATTAAGGGCAATGATGTTCAAGAACAGGTTTATGATCCAAGTAAACCCCGACAACAATTGAGAGCAAAGATGTACCTGAAGGACATCTTCATATCTTCATCTTGGTTTATCGTCTCCAATTTGGCTATGACTATTGAAAGATGTTATCACATGATTGCTTTTGAATGAATGTTGGAAGAATACACTGCACCCACCTAGACTGACCGTGGGACCATCTGATTTGAAGTCAATGTGCACTGCACCACATGAGTATGGGTGATAAAAGCAACATCATTGATGAGGCTGAGACATTTCTTCTCACAATCTGGTTAGATGAGCTGAGAAGAACTTATTGAGAAAGAAGTTGAGCATACAACGATGAGCTTTTTACTGCAAAGTATGAAATACAGGTCTGAATGACATGACAATTCCATGAAAGTGGATGACCGCATATACTTGAAGGGTATGTTTCAACTGAAGTCGAGTTCATAACTGATTGACAATCTTGATGGGTCTTGGCACGGTGCGCACAATCAATCAGAGAACAATTCTCGAAATAATCTAGGAGATGAACGATTTGTTAAACTTCTTAATGATGAATCAAGCAACACTACACTTGGGGGCATTGTCAAGCTTGATAAATAGCGAGCGAGATAATCATCACGGACAGCCCAAGATGGGCACTGCATTTACAACTAAGCGGATGGCTAGCACATGAATGAGCCAATGCATCGAAAAACAAAGAAGGTTTTGGAATGCAAACAAAGCCACCCTATGACGATGAAGCATCAAAGAGGGGGGACCTATGTTTCAAAAACAGGTAAGATGCATTGCATATCATCTAACTTCACGAGCATTGCATATTTGTTTTGCGAGATATTTCACGAAACAAAATTCCTAGCCGCACATATAAGACTTCCTTGAGAAGCTTTCCTCATTTTTGGGATTTACAAATCGATCTCAACCGTACATACAAGACTTTCTTGAGATGCTTTCCTCATTTTTGGGATCCACAAATCGAATCCCAACCGTACATACAAGACTTTCTTGAGAAGCTTTCCTCATCTTTGGGATCCAATTACAAATCAAATCCCAACCGTACATACAAGACTTTCTTAAGAAGATTTCATCATCTCTGAGATCGATTTACAAATCAGAGCTCAACCATAGAGGTATGACTTCCTTTAGAACTTTTCATCAACCCTGAAGCTCATTGCTGAAATCACATTCATGTATTTCACAAAACTATATTGAAATCACTTTCAAGTATTTCACTATCGGGCAGGTCGCCTAGAACAATTAGACCACTTGCGAGTTTCCTCGCATCTTCACTATCGGGCAGGTCGCCTGGATCAATCAGACCACTTGCGAGCTTCCTCGTATTTTATCATCGGGCAGGTCGCCTGGAACAATTAGACCACTTGCGAGTTTCCTCGCATTTTCACCATCGGGCAGGTCGCCCGGAACAATTAGACCACTTGCGAGTTTCCTCGCATTTTATCATCGGGCAGTCGCTGGAACAATTAGACCACTTGCGAGTTTCCTCGCATTTTCACCATCGGGCGGTCGCTTGGAACAATTAGACCACTTGCGAGTTTCCTCGCATTTTCACCATCGGGCAGGTCGCCTGGAACAATTAGACCACGGCGAGTTTCCTCGCATTTTATCATCGGGCAGTCGCCGGAACAATTAGACCACTTGCGAGTTTCCTCGCATTTTCACTATCGGGCGGTGCGCTGGAACAATTAGACCACTTGCGAGTTTCCTCGCATTTTATCATCGGGTTGGTCATCTGGAAAATAGGACCATTGTTGAAATCACTTTCATGTATTTCACAGTGCCATTGTTGAAATCACTTTCATGTATTTCACAAAACCATTGTTGAAATCACTTTCATGTGTTTCATAAAACAAATGTTGAAATCACTTTCATGTATTTCACAAGACTAAGGTTGAAATCACTTTCATGTATTTCACAAAAAAATCAATTTTGAAATCACTTTCATGTATTTCACAAAAAAAATGTTGAAATCACTTTCATGTATTTCACAACATTAATCTGAAATCACTTTCATGTATTTCACAAGATCAATATTGAAAACACTTTCATGTTTTTCACTTGGGCAGGTCGCCCATAAGAATTAGACCAACTGAAAAATCTATGCCTTTTTCAACACTTCCATCGTTTTTCTTTACAAAACTTACTATGCAAAGTCAAAAGAAAATGAATTTTCCAATGCCTTTGCACCGTAAGCATTGTAAAGAGGGGGCAACTGTTGTAACCCAATTTTGGATTCACCAAGATTTTCTTGAATGTTATTTTATTTCTATTATTATTTATAAAAATCCAAAAAAAAATTAAGAAAAAGTTTAAAATTCAAAAAAATATATATTTTGCTCGAGTCAACCGCATCTTTTCATAAGAACCGATTCCACCGAGTCAATACGGGTCAAACCATGTCGACCAGGGTAAAAAATGAGTTTCAAGCCGTTTCGGGTCAAAACCGTCATTTTCGGTCAAAACCGAGTCCACCGAGTCAATACGGGTCAAACCATGTCGACCAGGGTAAAAAATGAGTTTCGGGCCGCTTTTCGGGTCAAAACCGTCATTTTCGTCAAAACCGAGTCCACCGAGTCAATACGGGTCCAACCATGTCGACCGGGTAAAAAATAAGTTTCAGGTCATTTTGGATCAAAACTATTATTTTCGGTCATTAAAATTAATTTTTAGCGGTTGAAACGAGGTTTTTCTAATACTGATTTGAGTTTTTAATTTTACCTATATAAATATATATTATTATACATAATAAAAAATAAAATAAAAAAATTTGTCAAACGGGCAGTTGTGCCGAAAGCAAAACGGTGATTAAAAAATAAGATTTGTGGAAATTTAAGATTTGCTTGTTCCCTGTCATTGGCTATAAATAGCCAGTGATAGTTTGTCATAGGAGAAAAAGGGAGGAAAAAAAAAGAAAAAAAAAGAAAGAAAGGAAAAACAGGGAGGAAAAATTTTACTATTCCAGGTTTTTTTACTATTTCTTCACGAGAGTAGAATATTGATTTTTTAAAAAACAATATAAAAAATACCAAATATATCCTAACCGTTAGATTTAATAGTGTTTAGATCTGAACCGTTGATTTAATAAGATACAATAAGGCTTACCACACCAGATTAAAACCCAGACACATCTCAGCCCTTAAAACAATTCTCCCTTAGATCCGGTGGCGCCACGTCACACGGTGTACCAAGTTTTCGGTACACCGTGACACACCCGATCACACCTCAGCCCATCCGGACCGTCCGATCAACTTGCAGATCCAGCCAATCGCAGCCGCAGGATCAGTTCAACGGCAATCCAACGATTCACAGCCTTCAGCTGCACCGGTGCACCGTGCGCGCGTTTACACCATAGCACATCTCAGAGCCTCTCTCTCCTCTCGCCGGCGACGCTCTCTCCCATCCGATCTCCACTTTCCGGCCGTTTCCAGCCCTCCGTACCACCACGTAAAGGTTTCTCCCCCGTCGTAAAGAAAAACCCCTGGTGGTTTTCATCGTTTTCACCGCCTCATCCGGCCGGAAAAAGGCCGCGATTTGCGTCGGCCACCGAAGCTTCAAACCGACGACTCTCCCTCGTCAGCCATCAACGGCCGTCGAGACCACCGCCATCGAATCCTCGACATCGATCTACCAGATCGACCGTCGGTTGGGAAATCTCGCCGGAAAATCCGCCGCCGCCCACGGTAACCGCGCGTGTGCCACACGCGCCGCCAGTGGCATTTTCTTAATTTTTCGAGAAATCCGAGGGTATTTAAGTCTCACACCTATACGTGACACTCGGGTAATTTTTTGGGTTTCTACTTGGTATTTTTGATATTTTTTATATATATAAATGCTTGTAAATTTTCTTGCATGTTGTAAAAAATACAAAAACCAAAGTCGACACGTCTCTTTTTTAAAAGGACCGATGTCAAAAATGTAAATACCAAAATGGATTATGTCCATTATTTCTTTTGGTAACCCGGACGTAATTCTCCTTTTTAGGGTTAAAACGTTAGTTTTTAGACGAGTCTCCTAATTTTTAGGGACTGATGTCATTTTTAACGCGTCTCCTATTATTAGGGACCGACGTTAATCATTTAAAAAAGAATTACAAATAAGCCCAAAATATAATCGCATTTGAATCAAACAAAAAACACACAAGTAAGGGTAACCTTTCTATTGAAAGGATGTTTTAAGGGTGGTGTCTACCTTCCCTTAATCATAACTAACCCCCGTACCCGAATCTCTCGGGACCAGTGTCTAATTTGGGATTTCTAGTTCCCTCAAATTACTAGATGGCGACTCCAATAAAATCTTTGTTTCCCCCATCGAAAAAAACCCTTTTTGTTAAATAAACAAAAAAGCGAGGAGTCGCCGCCGACGTCGTGTATCGACAATAGTCATCACAATTATTAACAAGCTTAAAGTATATTAAATAGATGTAAAAACAACTTTTTAAAATGGTGACCTTAATGAAAAGGTTTACATGGAGCAACCCGGGGGCATGTCAAATCATTATATGGTTTGAAATAAGCACCTAAATAATGTCATGAAAAATTTGATAAGATTATGTTGTCAAATGAGTTCAAAATCAACGAAGTTGATAAATATATTTATGTTAAAAACATATATAAAGATTATGTCATTGTTTGTCTTTATGTGGATGATATGCTTATTTTAGGCAATGATAATCGCATGGTCAAGTTTATTAAAAAATATATTAATTAACGAGTTTGACATGAAAGACTTGGGTGTTGCAGCTGTTATACTATGAATAAAAATTTTTAGAATATCTGATGGGTTGATATTATCCTAATCTTATTCTATTAAGAAAACACCAATAGATATAAGTGTCTATCTATCCAAAAAAATATAGGCAAAGGAATATAAATTTAAAATATTCTTGAATAATTGAGAGTTTAATGTATGTTATGAATTGCATAAGACCTTATATTACATACTTGATTAACAAACTATGTAAAGTCAAAGGAAAATATCGTAAATCCACTAACCAAAAGTTTATTGAGAGAGCTTATGTATAATTTATCGAGGGGAATAGGCTTAAAGCCTTAAAAAAAAAAGAGTGTGATGATGGTAGCCATATCTAGTTGATTGGAGATCCCAAGATCTAAGTTCAAATAAAAAAACTAAGTCATATAACATTTTTTTATAGCACTTGAAAATTATCATTTCCTATATATTCATATGATAGAAGAAGTGTGAGCTTCAACGTGACAAAGAATGAGTTGTGCTCTTAATGATTTTTATATCTTGGTACACTTAGAGTATAAAAGAATACTCTTAATGAAAGATCACCTATATGAGTGTGAAATCTGGTTTTTTCTTTGAGAGTTTTGATAAAGGTTGAATTTTCTAAAGCCCTTCTAAATCTATAAGTTGTTTAAGGCCAAAATAAACATAACTGTGAGAACAAAAAAAAAATATTGAGGTAGAGAACTATGTGAGTACTATAAACATTGTGTTCACAATTTAGCAAGTAAATCCAATAATATTTCACTAAGAAATGTTCAAAACCAAAAGGTTACCTCTCCTGATGTAGTGATCTACCAAATCCATATCTTTTTACAAATCTTCAAGTCATTTTTAAACTAGTTAGACAATTTTAATTTATGTGAGGGATTGTTGAAAAATTTCACAAAACATGGTTAATGAGAACATTTAAGGCCAAATTAAAAGTGGAGTCCACTCACTTTTTAGGCTACAACTTTGTTGAAATTTAATATTTAACATCAGCTTTTTAACATGGAACATTAACATGATTTAAACAAATTATAGATGAATGAGAAGTTGACCTCGAGGAATCTTTGGTTGGCGTGTTTTGGTGAAACCTAAAACCCTATATAAAAAACTTTATCCCATATAGAAAAGAAATAAAATTTTCTTGGTGTTTATAAAGTGTAAAGTTGAAAAGTTAAAATTAGGCCTAAAAAGCATCCAAGATTTTAAAAGGAAGATGTCCTATGCAAAGTAGGCTTTGGGCTTAAACCCATACACATACACTTGTATGCTAAATCGACTTGTTTATTGCTCAGGTTTTGGGTCGGGCCTATGTTTGGGTTTAAATTTATTGTAAGTAATATTTTATGCCATAAAAGATTTTTGTTTGCCAACTAAAATTTGAACTTGTACCTGGTCCATGAAGAATTATTTCTTCCAACCCATTGGTTTGTCCAGTCCATGAAAAAAAGAATCTGATCAATTTTTCTAAAACTCTTTCAACAATACAAGGACAGTTTTTTAAGCTTTAAAGTTACTTGATTTAAATCAAGATACATTTGTGTTTAACTATGGTTTATTGTGGGTAATCAAAGTTGTTAGCGGGGGAAGTCAATGAGCTTTTGGTTCTTAAAATCCTCTATAAAAAAAGGTTGAAAAAGAGTGTTTGAGGTTGGTTAATTCTGCATTGTTTTGATAGAATTTGACATTTTTCTTCACCTTATTTCCCAACATTGTTTTCTAGTTTTAAACCTTTGTTTTTCTCTAAAAATTTCTCATAATCTAGAGTTTAGGTTCAATCATTGTAGATGAATTATTGAGCAATATTTTGATGGTTTGTTTGACCTTGTTTAGAAGTGCTCAGAAACAAGATGATGTCGTTGGAATCTTGAGAGATTTATTGAGAAAAAATCATAGAACGTCAAGTGAGAAACAATAAAATTTAAAGACGTATGATTGATCATTGACAATTACAAACCTTAATCAAGGGATGCTAATCTTCTTATTATGCTTGCAAGTAACAATATACTTATTATATTTTATATTTATAAACTAAACATATTTTCTACACATATCTAATTTTATTTGCTAATTTTGGACAATAATACATTCACCTAGCTAAGTATATGTCCTCAAATTACAAAAATATTGTACCGACAGAGTATGGCCTTTTCCTAACAAGAATCAATAAAAGCAAATCTAGTTTTGGATTTATGGGCTCCTTCAAGTCACATCACAAACTGCACGCTTGTGGAATGCACGTGTCGTTTGCAGACTGCAATGGTGGGATCCAACAGATGCAATTCCATGCACCTCTCAAAGCATATATATATTCCTTTAATTACTGTGGCATGAATTTTCCATTTTTTTTTAAAAAAAAAAAAAAACCCTCTTCCATTTGAAGCCTGTTACCATAGGGAAAATCACTTGATTTCTGACAAATAAAAAGCCATCAAATAATTTGAATTCATATATATTTATGGTTAATTATTAAAATCAAATTGTATAACTCTTGCTTGAAGTTTCCAAATATAAATGTAATATTTGATATAATCTTATTCAAATATATAAATACATATTTTTATTACTGATAGTTTAGGAAATGGATGTAGGAATATAATAAATAAATAAATATATACAATTTTCTTTTAATAAAGTTGTACTTATACTTTGCTGAACCTCTTTGCAACAGTTATTATAATTTGATCTTTATACTTTGCTGAACTTTTTTTTATTTTTTTATTTTTTACTGTAGATTGTTATTCACATTTACTTCAGTAAATTTCAAATCTAAATCTAATGAGAGGAGGCAATATGAATTAATGAAATCTCAAATAGCTCTAAAAATGATATATACATTACTCGATCTATATATAAAAATCAGAGTTGTGTTTATCATAATTAAAATTATATTTGATAAAGTTAACTGCATTAATTAGCATAAGTAATCACATTAAGAATTAAATTTATTAGGATAATATATAAATTATATACACATTATGTTTCAAATTGTTTTTATAATTAAATTAAAAGATTTATAAATGATCAAATGATTAAAATCAGACCATTTTGCAATGGAAAGTAGACAATTAAACCAATTATATGAGTCTTTCATTAATAATTCACTTTACATCTTTTTTTAGTGTTAAATAAGTATTGTACAATTAATGTTCTAAGTTGTGTATATAAATCTGTACAAAAGGAAATTAATTATTCTAAAATGCACAAGAAATCCTCAACATTAATATTCAAAGTATCATTATAAGATATGGATCGACCCTCGCAACGTGGGGCCGACGACGACTAGCAATATGAAGCCTGTCTCGTTGCTTGAACAATCATACGGCGCCTCACCAATCCTTGTCCTTGAAGTACAAGTAGAGAGACAGGCTTATTTACCTCCCTTCTCTAAACTTATCAAGGAATTCTTGGCTTATAGAACAAGTCTAGGGTTTAATTTATGAGATGATGGGTAAAGCCGTCAAGGTATTGCTTGAGTGCGGTGCATCTATCTCCAATGGAAGCTAACAACTTTAAAGAAAAACGAACGGATCAACAAACCAATATTAAAGATATGAAGTGATGGCCTTGAGTCAAGGAATTGTTTATTTTTGCATTTGAAATTGTGTTCGGATACATTTTAAACATATATATGACTTGAAAAGATATTAAAATAGTGATTTTTAGTATTTTTTGATTATTTTATCGATCATTTTAATATGCTAATAGTAAGAATAAAAAAAATAAATAAAAATTATTTTAATGTATTTTCAAGCAATACCAAACACACAGTTAGCCATTTTTTTTAGAGCCCGTGGTAACGGTTGCTTTTTAAAATGATTTTCACTAGAAAATATATTAAAATAATAATTTTTTTATTTTTTAAAATTTATTTTTAATATCATCGCATTAAAACATTCTAAAATACCTGAAATTTTAATTTTAAAAAAATAATTATTTTAAAAAAAAATTAAAATATAAAAAAATAAAATAAAAGTGCTACCGAATGGACCAAAAATGGTTTGCCCCATCAATCACAAATATGAGGCAATGCCATTCAAATCACTAGCCCAAAGTTTGATGGGCCACTAGTCCCATCCGCAGCACTCCATACCCGGATAGAATTTATCTCTCTTTGGGCTCAGGTGCAATTAAGATTGGCCCAACTGGCCCTCCATTACAAACCAACCAAAGAGATGTCAAATTCCAATGCCCGAACTTGTCTTTTTCTTCACCTACAATCTGTACAGATGGCACTTGACACTAACGTGGCCATCGTCCCATAGTGGACCAATATAATGATGTTGAAACATGTCTATGCTATAGAGTATATCCCATATAATATGCTATATAGTATATCCCATATAATACCATTATTTCTCTATTAATAATGTAAGAACACTAAAGGGCGGGTGTTTGTGGATATAGTTGAGTTAGGTTTCGAGCTCATAATTATATTTAATTTAATTTTTAATATTTTATGAAGTTGGGAAGAAATTTTTATAAATATATTCACGGGTTTAAGAACACTAAAGGATGGGTGTTTATATTGCTACTTTTTATGAATTGAATTTAATTATAACTAAGATTTGAGATAAATAAATTAATTAAAATTTGTTATAAGCTATGACAAATAATTTATGCTTAATAGATAAACTGATGAATGAATTGACTAAAAATAGAAGAATCAATTGCAAAAATAAACAAAACAAATAACAACAAATTAAGCTTGTTGTTTTATGGTATACAAGTTGGGCTGAATTGACTAGATTTTAAAAATCCTAACCCACCACCAAATCTGTGATTCATATTTTTTAGATTTTTGACCTATTATCATCAATAATATCTATATTATATGACTTTGACGGGTCGAATTGAATCTGATAATATAAATATTGCATATGAACTAATTGTTTTAACATCCCTAAACATAAATCATTATGGCTATTATCCCAAATAATTTCTCATAAACTAGGTTAAATAGTGTTTTTATATATGTCCCCTTTTTCATGTAAGTTGTGATGTTTGATGGGTGTAAAAATTCAAGTAAACACCAAGTAAGAAGGAGTTAATTCGAGACCATTTTTCTTCGTTTTTTAATAACACCTAAAATCATCATCTTCTTCAATATATTCTGCCATATACAATACATATTCTTTAAGGATATATTTCTTATATATAGTTTAATTAGTTTAAACATGAAAGAGCACTCAAATCTTGAGATTTTTGTTTTACATGTGTTCATAAGCTTCCAACGCGCCACTTCTTTATCAACTTCACAACTCAATTGTCCTTCATCGAAAGGTCCAAACTAGGGTTTATTTCATACCTCATAAGGCTACTCTCTTAACAACTTTTCTTCAAGCGGAGTTTTATAAACTACTACAATAAGTGCCTGCAATGAGAAAAGGTAATTAGTAGCACTATCATGCTAATGCATTTTTATTTTGCGGTTGTAAAGTATTTTAAAAAAATTAATTTTTTAACTTTAAATTAATTTTTAAATATTTTTAAATCGTTTTGATATACTGATATTAAAAATAAACTAAAAAATATTATTTTAATATATTTTTAAATAAAAAAATATTTTAAAAAGAACCCATTACAACAAAAACCAGTTAAAATTTAATTATAAATTGAAGAAACTAAGTAATCAATCAGACGATTCAAATTTTAAAATTTTAAAGAAAACTAATTGATTGAGTTTTCTCTTTACCACCACATGAACAAATCCTCGTTATGATAATTGACATCCATCATATTAAAAAAAAAAAAAGTGGTTAGATTTGACATAAAAGCAACAAAAGTCATGGACGTGGCCCATTACTTAAAATTGGTGCACTATATATTATAATGGGAGATGGCTTCCATCATCATTAATTCCAAGCTTCTAATCACATTTCTCATCAATTTATTCCTTTTCACTTGATAGGTAGTTTGACCCAAAGGGGAGGTTATATTTGGATTCTTGGGTGCCCTTGTTTCTCCATGGTTCATGCACTTGCCCGCCCTCAAATTCTTTTTCTTCCTCATAAATCAATCACATCGATCCAATTCATTCATTTTCCCTCTTTATTTTCTTGTCACCGTTTTCTCCTTCACAAGAAGTGCGATTTTCGTTTTTTTACACTGTTTTTTATTCTTATAGTGTTACAAATAAATTTTTAAAAATATATATATATATTATTTTAATATATTTTTAAATAAAAACTATTTTGAAAAATCAACCATTGACGCCCTATATAAAATAAATCAATGCCAGTCTTATTATTAGAAATTCAAAATAGTAAAATTAGCATTTAGGTTGAAAAAGAGTACTCTTGCAAAGTGGAAAGTGGAGGAGACCTCTGATTTGTCTGTTTCCGCATGGGCTCATTTACGGTTGACGTGGCTTCTATAAGAAAAAAAGCGTTGGGATCCTTTTCTAGGACACGATATATGATGCTTAGATTAATATCTCTCCTGTCATACAAGAATATTAGCTAAGAATTCCAGAGAGGAATTAATGCTCTAGTTAAGGTTTCGTTGTCTGGAAAATCAAGCTTTCTTACATATAGAGTTAGTTAATTATACGTAAAAGAAAAATCTTTTACAGCAATTTAAATTGCGGTGTTTGATATTTTATATTGCAGTAATAATTATTTATTAATATTTTTTTAATAAAATTATTTTAAACATCAGTAAATTCAAACGATTATAATATACATACCTTGATAAAATAGTTTTAAATAAAAAAAATCAAAATTCTTGAAAACAGGTTGCAAAACAAACCGAAAAATTATAATATACGTACCTTGATATCAAATATATATTGTCCTAGCTAATCATAGCTTATTTTCTGATTCATGATCAGCCTAAGGTTGATGACCTGAGGAGGCCCAATGGAATGAGTACTACTGTACAGCTAAACCTTCATATCAAAATGCCAATTAATTATGAAAACTAGCTCCTTATCACTAATGGCGTCACTTCCATCATCTTATCACGTTAAAAATTCTGGAAGCTGACCGACCGAAAGCTTACTGTTATTCTGTCCAAAAATCATAATTCATATCTTATCTTAGCAAACTCCATCATTAAAAACAAATACTCGATATATGCTGTTTGAGGAGACCAAAAGCGAGAAGGAAAAAAAATTATTCTCTTGCGATAATATATTATATTGCTTGATAGATGTAAAAGCATGCAGTCTTTCGATCGCAGTGAAATGCATGCTTACAATTTTATATACGTATTTTAAATGCTCAATAATTACTTGCAATTCTTTATACTTGTGAATTATGCTTATGATTAAAAAGCTATTTATAGACCTTAAATCCTAAATAATTAAAGAATTAAACTATTTAAATAAAATTCTTATATAATAAAAAATCTAACATTCTAATAAACTAAACTATTATAAATCTTTCTTCATCAATATAATTTTTATATTAACTAAGATTTTTTTTATTAATATTAAATTATTATAAACTCTAAATTAAATTAACCAGGATATTAGTTAATCATCAGTTATTCATATTCATGTTTCAGATTAGATTTGATGTATAACCTTTGAAACATCAAATCATTGCTGGCAGTAGAAATACCAATGGTGATGTGTAATTTGTATTTACATGATCACTTGAAACAACTGTGCGATATGGCCTTTTTAAATGAAATTATTTGTGCTTTAAGACCTTTCTCTTTTAATTTATCTCACCATGCTGGGTGCATCATAACGCCATGCAGTCTGAAGATTTTCATCTCAAACAAAGATTGTAGTGCAGCGAGGAGAATAATTGTGCAAGGCAGAGGGCATACCATCTAAGAAGAATACGCACTGCCATTGAGTTTTTTTTTTTTTATCTTTTATTATTGATCAAGCAATCATGAGTATATAAACAAATGGGAAGATGCAAGAGATCCGCTTAGAAACCTTTGCTCCATACAGGGTGTCGGTATAAAACGAGCTCTAGGCGCAGTTAAGTATAATGAGCTCCTCTGCTCAGATGCTCCGTGATGGTGCTGTGGTTGGTGCTATAATAAGTGGCCAGCTTGCAGGATATATATATTGGTCGGAAAGGGGTAATAAATTTTCTACTTATCTGTCAAAATCAAATTAATTATGATTAAGGATTTGAAAGAACTAATACATTTTCGAGTCTTGACCTGTGAATTGAATCTTCGAATTGCTGCATTGTTGTGTTGTGTTGCCCTGCAATAATCATTGATGGTCGCGGCGGTGCCTGATATAACGTCTGGATGGCTAAGCATATCTTCAGCTAAAGTGAGTTATTTATGACAAGGCTGGGCTTTTCCTTGAGTGCTGTGCGCGTCTTTAGAATAATAAATAGTTTTAGTTTAGTATATATACAAGTTTTTTTGTATTTAGATCAAAATATGCACTTTAGAATAAATAGATTAATGAAATTCTAACCTCCTTTTCTTTTATATTTGTTTTTTTTTTGTATTAATTTTAACATCTTTGTTATCTGAGCTGATTTAATTATGTGTTTGTTTTATAGGATTCCTCATTTTTGTTCATGGGAAGCTTGTTGGAAGGATTTGGTGTCGGAAAAGGAATGTGGAATGCCATCGACAAGTCTTAATTTGAGCATATAACTGAACAAGAATGACTAATATATGTGAAGTCTGTAAAAGTTTTATTTCTTGCAACAGTTCTAATGAAGAAGTAAACTATTTTAATTTGTTAAACCAGTTCTTTTTTACATGATATTTAATGTTAGCCATAATTAAATAGTTCAGAAAATGAACTTTTTGTTATCATGGTAAGAAATTTGTTTTAATTAAACAAATTATGTGTAAATATAAATTAATAACACTTAGTGTTCTTAATTATATTTAGTTTTTTATTTATGGTGACTAATTAAAAGTTGATAATGGTGGGGATTAATTCTAAACTTTTTAGCTTCTTATAAAAACTAGGGTGAAGAAAGAGTTTAATCCGAGAATTTTTCAAGGTTTTACACTCTTCCTCACTTTATATTTTAGTGTTTGATTTTCATTCTATTTTTTTTTTATTTTTCTCCCAGATCTAAAGTTTAAGTTTATATTATTGAGAGATATTTGAGTTTTATATTTTTTTGGTTTCAAGATTCGATTCAAAGTGCATCTAAACTAAAGTGGTGTTATTGAAATCTTGAGAGACATATTACATATATCCTAATTATACAAGTGGGGAGCAATAAAATCTTAAAGAACAAAGAATTTTTTTATTAACAATAACAAAAAAATTATTAATTTAAAATGCTTTAACAAGTAAATACTTTTTTGTTTTAATTTGATCACAGTTGATTTAAAGGTTTTTTTTTCTATGAGTTTATAGGCTTAAATCGACTTGGCGATGGGGCGGCTTAGAGTCCGTTGTTTGCATTTGCTTTTCCTCTCAACCACAAAAACATAGTGCATGTTTGGTTAACTATAAGAAGTTGCGATTTAAATAGTGGGTCCCACTTGTTGTAACCCATTTTTGGGTCCCCGCATAAAAAAGGAAAAAATACAAAAAAAAATAAAAAAAATCTTCGGAAGAAATCAAAAAAATATATAGCAGTGAAAAGAGGATACTAGAGCGTCCAGAAAATGACTAAAAATTGGTTGAGGAGGTTCAAAAATACAAAGATTGGAATTTGACAGTATAGAGTTGACTGATGAGAGCCCTGTTGACAAAGAAAATTCAATTTGAGAAAGAAAAGTCCACACTCAGATATTTATGGACTCAATTAAATTTTATTGAAGGTTCAATTGAATTTATGGAGGGTTTGATTGCAAGAAAATTTGATTTTTTAGTCAATTTGAGTTTTAATTAGAAGAAATTAAAGTTTTGAGGTTAAATTATAGTTTTTGATAGTTGATTTGGTCAAATCAGGGGTTTAATTGTATAAATATTGAAGTTTGATGGCCAATTAGGAACTTGATTGAAGAAATCCAAAACCAAGGACCAAACAGAAAAATACGTTCAAATGAAGGGATTGATTTGAAAATTAATGTTTTGGCACCTTTTCTTTTTTAAAGAAAACAACGTATTTTATCCAAAACAGCTTCGTTTCATCAACTGTTCAGAAAAAAAAAAAGAACCAAAAAAGGGCACTGTGGGTGTTCTTCTTCCCCTGCACACACAGAGGCAGGGGAAAAAGAAGTTTTAGCCCTCTCTCTTCCCTTACTTGCAAAAAAAAACACGACTCGTCCCATACCCCCGCCACCATTAATGAAATCATGCACACCCTCACCTGCCATATGTAAAAAGAGAGAAAGAAGCCATACCCTACAGTGGTTGGGGTGGTTGTGCAGAAGCCACCCCATGCCACCGCCCCTGCACCTTGACGAGACAAGGTAGGGTGGCCTCTCTCTCTTTTTGCTTATAAATAGAGGAAGAGAGACGAAGTAAAAGGGGGGGCTGGAGAGTAAAAAAAAGGAGGGGACTATGAAAAAAAAAAACAAAGAACAACAACACAGAGAGGGAGGAGGAAAAAAAAGAAAAAACAGGGGAAAGAATAGAGGAGAGAAAACAGGGAACGACCGGAGAAAAATATTACAAGGGGAGGAGGATTTTGGGTGGAGAGAAGAGAGAACTCGAAACAGGGGGAGAAGAGGAGAAAAGCAGGAAAAAAAAATTATGTGTGAATATAAATTCTTATAAAAATTAGGGTGAAAAAGAGTTTAATCCGAGAATTTTTCAACAAAAAGGTAATTAAAAAGAAATTGATGGATGCTAGAAAGGAAGTAGTAAGAAGTATACCTAGGAAGTCATGCCAAATACATGAATGAAGATGTTTGTCAAGTTTCATGGTTAAACAATTGGATAATATATTTTTTTTAAAATTCAAAGTAATTCTTGGATATTGTTTGGCATTAACAAACTTTCAATACCTTGAGCATATCAATGCTATTCATTTCTTTATTTTACATTAGCACAGCCAACCAAGTTTCAAGTCTCTAATAACTCTAATGTTAGCTATAGAAAAAAAAAAGATTTTTTAACCGATATGTTACAAGCTAGCAAAGCAACAAATATCAGAGACAGCCAACCAAGTTTCAAGTCTTTAATAACTCTAATGTTAGCTATAGAAAAAAAAAGATTTTTTAATCGATATGTTACAAGCTAGCAAAGCAACAAATATCAGAGACCTTTTTAAATAAATTATATTCATGATAAGATTGCAACTAGTTTAATAGGACAATAAAAATAGAATCTTAGTGCTAATGACATATTAATAATCCAGTTCACAATAATGTAATTCAAAAACTATAAAATTACTATATGTTTTTTTATTCATTTTATTATTTACAATACTTTTAACAACAACAGTTTGAAATTACTTTTAACAACAACAGTTTGAAACTATAAAATATAGAGCTGTTGCATCTTCCAGCAAAAGAACAATAATTCGGTTTGCAGATTTCAAGCAAAGACGATATTGGTTTCCTTTGATGGTAGTTTGAAATTACTGTTTTCTTACCTCTGCAACTTTAGAACCCTACTGTTGATACTGGTGCATGGGTATGCTGCAGGTGGGAATTTGATTACTTGTGCTCCAGCAATTCAGTGGTATCAATGGGATCTTTTTCTATTCTAGCAACATCCTTGCAAATGCTGCAGGTGTTATGTCCTTGTACAGTACTCTCATGTCAGGACAGTATTTCAAGGATTGATTGCACATATCATTTTGATGGCTCTTTATATCACCTAATCTTGCCACGGGAAGAGCCTGCTTTTTTTCAGGCCAATCAATCCCAACTAAATATAGTTCTTAAAAGTCAACAATCCAAAATTACTCTTAAGGCTACTCTACACATTCCTTTATCTTGTTATGCTAGTGACCTAAATTCCAAAAGGTTAAATTGATGGTTTACTAAACTATCATAATCTTGACAGGAATTTCCTCAAGCAATATTGCTACATTTGGACTTGGAGCTATGATTCCATTTGCCCTTGGGCTTTAGCTTGGTGAAGTAGTGGAATGGATAGATGTCCTCTTCGATATAATCTTAAGAAGAAAAGGGAATTTGTAACTTAATTTGCAGGCATCCAAAATTTGAGAGAAATTCTTGTCTGGGTTATATGATAAGTAGCTGTTTCTTTTGTAGGTCGTAGCCACTGGGATCGCTTCATGGTTGATGGATAAAGCTGGGCTGGGCTGGGCTGGGCGTAGGAATTCCTGGTTACTATTGCTTTTTATGTGGAGGTTTGTAATACTACCAAACCTATGATATGTTTGATTCTGTGTACTTAAAGTTTATCGTTCATCAAGCATCTCACTTTTATCGTGATCAAATTTTGATTTCTTATTTTCTCTCTCGTTCTTCGTTTTGTACTAGGGCATTTCCCCACAGGATTCATATTTGTATCACAAAATGGGAAGACTTAGAGCAGTGCAGGTCTCCCTCTCCCTATGTCTCTCTCTCTCTCTCGCATAGTGTGTGAGTACATGTGTGTGGCACACAATTATTATTCTAATTTCTAACCAATGAATCCACTGCTCTGTCAACAGGGACCTTCACTATTTACACGGTGGTCAGTGCTTTCACTGTCATTTTTGTCTCTCTGGGTCCCTGAAACCAAAGGAAGAACTCTAGAAGAAATACAATCGTCGTTCAGATGGAAGTGTTTGCTCAACCATACGTGAGCTGGTTTGATTTTATTTGTGAAAACTGATTGAAATGTACATGTATTTTTTTCCTTTTTTTTTCCTTTCCAGTGTTCATTTGTTCTGTTAAAAGGAAAAAACGAAATAAACAAAGGAGAAAAGGAAGTAAAAATTTCAGTAAAACGCATTTAACAATTTTCCTTACAGTAGACGTAACGTACCTAGAACACCAACAAGTAGACAAGTAGTACAAAGTGCAGTAAATATGAAGGCAAAATGAAAGATATTTGTTGTCTTGTCACTTCTGCACTCCATTTTCAAGCAACGAAGTAAGAAATCGCTTGAGACATCTATTATAGACACAGGGACGTTCCAGGTGAACTAAGTGGCCTGCCTTCTGTATGCCCTGAAATGTTGCCGTCTCGCCTAGTTGCCTGTAATCACAAAACAAATCCATCAGTGTGCTGCACTTTTAGTTGCCTTTGCACTCTTTCTTGTGCTTGTGTTTTGACGATTGTCCTCCAATTTGCATGTGTTCGTGTCTGTATCAGCTAATCACCATATACGTTCAGTATGATTCATTGATTTGCAGTTAATATCTTCCAAGTAGTTATATATGTTGCAAGGCATACCCTTTCATGTTCTGTGCGAGCCCCAGATTGAAGATTTGGTCGTTCTCCCCCCATAAGAGATGTATCTTCTGCAACATTTATGGCAATGATCATGTTGAACATATGCATTAGGAGCAATAAACATGAGGAATTAAGTACTGAAATTACCTGTACAAACCTAGGGATTGTGGGGTCTTTATTGTTGACGACTAACCCCTCTAGAAGTTCAGCTCTCTCTTTTCTGTTAGTGAACATCACCTGTAAGTCTTCAGTTAGTGCTTGATAGCTAAAAAGTCACTGCTACTAATCAGAGCAACCAAATTGTAGGGAGAAAACAGTGCACGGAAGGCTGAATGTGCGAGTGTTATTTTTAGCAAGCCGAAACACTCTAGTTTGGAAGCCAAAGTGGTTTTGAGACAGAGAAAAAAGCTGTGCTTTGACAATTCCATCGACCTTGAATTCTTATGTAAAAATAAAAGGGCCATCTACAAGGTGCACAGTTAGAGATGGCAATGCTGTTACCACCTAGCTAGCAAGCACAGTATTTAGGCTGAGTTGGTAGAACGAAACACGTAACTAAGGTGTCCGTGGTTGGGGCTGAGACAAATGTCCCTGACGACATTAATATTCTCGCCCAAAAAAACCAGGGAAATTGAAGGGATAAGGTAACTTCAGTGATTTGGCCTCACAATTAAGGAAATCACGTAAAAATTCTTATAATTTCCTAATTAAAGTATATGTGAAAATTCTACAGCAATCGTGGGCAACACAAGGAAAAAAAAATCTGCCGAAGCATTAAAAAAGAAAGTACAAGGTAAATTCGTGTGTGGACCTAGTGGCCTGCAACTTGCAATCTCTACCTCCCGTCTTGTTTCGGTCCTCTGTGTGTGGGTGTGTGTGCATGCATGTATATATGATTGGAGTCCTGCAAAAGCTCGCTGGCAAATTAAATTGTTTATTAAAATAAAGACTTTCGGTCCAATAATTATATGCAACAAGTGCCAAAAAGAAAAAATAATAATAATGGATAGAAAATCCAATCAAGTCCCGTTGAAGATGCAAATTAACAAACCTCAAGGTAGTCTTTGTGAAGCCTATTTGGGAACCAAAGCTTCTTGTAAGTAGCAACAGAAAGTAGTGTTTTAAGACCTTTAACAGAATCAGGCAGCAAAAGCTCCGAGGAGGACTTGAACCCAAGTTCACTTAGAGTTGCTTCACTGATCGAGTCAGTCATTGCCAGGATTGAACCAGATATGACCATGGCCTGAACCAGGTCAGGATACAACTCAGCCATCTTAAACGCCACCATGCCACCATAGCTAAACCCCACTACAATACACTTCTCTATTCCGAACTTCTTAAGACCTTTCACCAATGTTTCAGCCTGAAACGTTGGCGAACGGTCTGTTTTATCAGTGATTGAGCTACCGAAGAAAAGAAGGTCAGGGATATAAACTGAATACTTTTTGGTCAAGGCACCAACTTGGAATTGCCAAGTGACAATACCTTCAGCAGCAAAGCCATGGACTAGAACTATTACAGGTTTATTTGGTTTGGTTAAGGTTGGGGTCTTGTTCTTTTCACCTTTTTGAGGTTTCTTGACGGTTTCATTTGGAACCCAAAAGTTCATGACCGTGCCAGGCTCAATCTCTACTCGGTGAGGTTGCACTCCTGCCATTTTCATTAGGCCATGCAATAATGGCGTCTGTGCTGCCACAAGGTTCACCATCTTTCTATGTGTGTGATTGTGTGTTTTCTCTCTTTCTGTTGCAAAGTTTGAGCAACGAATGAAAACCAGATGAGGGTTTTAAGCTACCATGGGAAGATGGTTTGTTATCTGCTGTCATTAAAGTGGTGATGTTTGACAGATAACCAGGGCAGATGGGCGAAGGCCCCATATCCTATGATCTTGTGGTTGACAATGCTAATCGTGCTCCTGCAAATTTCTTGCACGAAATCGAAATCTGTGCTTCAAAGTTAATTACTTTTAACTTCGTGTACAAACAACAGTTGTTTAACTTAATAAAATTAATTTATTAATATCTTAATTAGTATACAATTATCTTTAACTTAATAACTTAATTTATTATATATATATAAAACTCTAAAAAAAAGTTTTATATTATTTTGTAGATATAACACTATTATAGAATCAAACAAACAGAAGGAACACAAAATTTATGTCATCATAACCAACAAAATAAGGATGGTGACAATGGCGATGACAGTACAATAACAACATTCCATTAAATTCACAGGATTTAATATGCCAAAATTGCAAGTGTTCAGGGACTAAAATGAATTTTTAAAAAAATTATATATTGAATGATCTTGAATCTTAGCTAGCCAAATATTCAAATATACCAGAAAAAGGAAGTCAGATATACAGAAGCGATCATCAATGGCTTTTATGTTGTTAGGTATCAGACGCTGTCTATAACCAATTCTTACAGCTTTTAATTTAAGAAAGAGACTGATTGATATATCAATGGAAGAGGAAGCACGATCTTGCAATATCAATGGCCCCCGCAATGGAATGAACATCTTAACAAGACGGTGTAGTATTATAACTATAAATTTAAAGTACCAATTCGCGAAAGACAAGTATTTGTCAAAGAGAAAAGACGGCTAAAAACGAAGTACCGTCATATGATATTTGAGAGGTTTATTTAAAGTTTTGATTAAATTAAAAAATTAAATAGAATATTATAATAGAATAATTAATGAATTGAAAAGTTATTGGTGATATTTTTTGGGTTTTTGAAAATTTTTGATTAAATTAAAAATTTAAATAAAATACTATATATGAAATCACCGACGAAATGCTTAAAAATATTAAAATTTAATTATATATCGGTAAAACTATCGGTAAATCTCTCATTTCATAACAGACATGCCTCTTCTTCTTCTCCTCTCGTCATCTTTTTCTTCTCTCTTTCCCTTCTATAAAAAACACTAACGTCCCTTTTTTTTCTTTCTCTTCCCTCCTCAACTCCTTCTCTTCTCTTCTTTTATGTCTTCTTCTTTTTTTTTTCTTTTTTCTTCTCAGTTTTGTTTTTTAATTAACATACTTTATGAATTTTTTTTTCATCTTCACTCACAATTAAATTAAGGTAAGATTTTTACCTTTTTTTTTTCCTTTTCATTATATTTGTTATTTTATTTTATTTTTCAGTTCTAAATAATTGTATGAATATTGTTGTAGGAGTTATTTTCATATGAGATCTTTTTTTTTCATTTTAGTTGGATTTTTTAAAATTTTGTTGTTCAATTTCAATTAAATTAATTTATTTATTGTTGGAAGATGGGTTCTTGAATAGGTTTTCTAGGTTAGGTGAAAATGTTTTTTAGTTGATCTATTTATTTGTTGTTATTGTCTATTTTTTGTGTTATTTATTTGTTGCAAATTTATTTGAGTTGATTTTTTTTTCTTTTTTCCAAGCAACTCAGCTCCTGAGTATTATTGAGTATTGATTTATATTAATTTATTTTATTTCAATTATATTCTACATTTGTTAAATACTTTTTTAAAAAATATATTTTTAAATAATTACTGATGATATTATCGACGGATTAAGTCCGTCGGTACATTCCAGAGAGTCGATAAAGAATTACTGTAAATGCCTTTGTGTCACTGTTTAATCACCGATGGAAATGCATACAGTATTTTTGTCGCAATATGACAAACTCCATGAGAAAAATACCAACAGAATGAAGCGGGTAAAATATTTTTTATATGCTTTTATCATCAGTAAATCCATCAGTAATTTTATTATCAACGGACTCATATGTAATTCTGGTAGTGAGCGATCATTAATATTTTGGGAAAAAAATGTTTAGGGCCAGTTACAGTTTTAGGTTTTCACATTTTGTCAGCAAAGGCTTACAATTTTAATGACTATTTATATTACAATCCTTACTTAAAAAAAGTTATTTATGAGCCATTATATGATAGGATTAGGAGTAATTAGGGACTTAATTTATATAAAAAAAAGATCATAATGAAGACTAAAATATAATTTTTATAAAAGTAAGGATAAAAAAAATCAAATAAAGACAAATTTATTAATAAGAATGAAATATAGGGATTAAAATAAGTTTTTTGAAATTATGAAGAGTAAGAAACTCTGTCCAGGCCTCTATTTTATTAAAAAAGTTGCAACCAAACAAATTAAATGTAATAAATAAAATCGTTAAATTAATTAATTTATCATATTACATATTTAATTACATTAAATTATACGAAACATTCACTTACCATTTAATACACAAAATCCTAAAAAAGCCCAGAATTCTATTTTTGACTGAAGGCCGGAAGTTGATTGGATCTGTATATGGCCGGGCTAAGGAGTGTACATGGAATGACCCATAACTCATAAGAGAAGACCGGGCTGAGTTCATTAATATTCACGTATATGGGCAGGGCTCCTATTTGGTAAATTATGGATTTTTAGAATGTTTTAATTTTTAAGTTAATTAAGTGAAAAAAAAAAAATTTTTCAAATAAATATTTTTAATTTAAATAAATCTAGCTACGCAAAAGATACTAGAAATTTTCACATGTATAATTTTAATTAAATGGTTAATTTTAAGTTGTTTATATGAGTTAATAAGTAGAAAAGAGAAAAGGCATGTACTTCTCCAAAATAAATAATATTGAATTTAAGTAGATAAATCAAAAGAAAGCTTCTACGACCCTATAAAATCTAAAATTAAAAAAACCCTTTAATTATTTTTGTATTGTTTGTTGAAAGTGAAAAAAAAAACATAAAACATAAGGGGGTAATAAAAATAATTTGAATAAATTATTAAAAATAATAAAAAAGATTTCATTAACATAGAAAGATGAGTAAATAGGTGTCTTGTGCGTCACATGTTAGCTTAATTTTTTTAATATAAAAAAAAAAAGAATATCCAAATAATGATAGTGTTTTAAAAGGATTAAGGAAAATCTGATATTAGGTCATAGATTCAAATATATTCAAGAATTTTGATTAATCTAATAATATGAGTAAAACAATTTAACAAAAAAAAAACACAAAAAACTTGCCAATAAATAATTGAAAATAAATATAAAAAAAAAACCTGATGACACGGTGCTTAATTGAGACTTACTTTGATTGTCGAAACCATTATTCTCACACATCATTTGATTTGTCTTGGACTTCTTTCACTTCTTAGGCAGTGTGTGTGGTAAATAAATCTTCAATTCGATGCTGACAATCTTTTCTTTATTTTTTTCTTTATTTTCTTTCTTTTCCTAGAAATCCACGTTCATCATTTAAATTTGTAGATCAACCCTTTGAGTTTTTTTTTTTTGAATTTGGTCCTTTTTTTTTGTATTTCTATTTTTTATTTTAATTAATTTCTAAAATTATATATTTTTTTAATTTGGTCCTCCAATTTTTTAGTCTATCGGATTTGGTCTCTATTCTTTTGAATGTTATTTTTTTATTTATCTATTTGAGATGGTTTTTTAATTTGATTTTTTATTCAATTTCATCATCTTTTGTTTATTCTACTTTCAGATTTGATACTCATTCTTTTTATTTTTTGCTTTGGTAAATTTTTTAAATTGAGAATTTTTTCTTGATTTCATCCTTTAATATTAAATTAATTGAGAATTGAGTTTTTTAATTGAACTCGAGTCTACGATTTCACAGGTTGCAATTTAAAAAATTAATTGATATTTAGAAGATTAACCAAGGTATATTATTGTGGATTGAAACAATAAATTTATTGTTTTGTCCTTTAGAAAATTCCACTCACCCTCTTTCAATTACTATGTAATAGACATTTTTGAATTGATTGAGAGTATTAATGTTTTTTTACAGTCTTTTTGCATAGTTAAATTACTAGAATACTCTTGAAAACAAAACAACACTTATATTGGTTTTTTCATTGTAATAATTTGGTATTAGAGGCAATTTTATCTTTTAATTAATACTTTTTAATTTTATTATTATATTTGGCTTTCAATGTTTAGTACATAATAGTTGGTTTTCCAATTTTTTTTATATGGATTCCATGATTATAAAACCATGATGATTTTATAATGATCTCATATTCTAAATGGTGGAAATAGCACGGATCCACGTCTAATTTACATCAAACACATGAATAGATTAAGGTTGCGGATCCTACAAGTATATACATACAAATACCACTCTAGAATCAAGCCCTGAGAAATTTTGGTATTGTAAAATTCGTTTCAATAACAAAATCCAAATGATGACTGGAGTGGTGTTGACAAAATTGAATTAAATAGTTCCCTTTTCCCCTCCCATTTATTATAAAATTACATATATAAGCTCAAGAAGATCAGTTGCATGTGTCCAGAAGAAAAGGTAGGATTATAATTTATAGTGTGTATATATATATATAAAACAAATATCACAAAATTTTGCTCCATTCTGCTCCTTCACTCCTCAATTAGGAGATGGGACATTTTTAAGAAATGAATTGAGTGGAAGGGGGACTAAAAATATTTTCTTCCCCTCCATGAAAAAGTATCTCGAAGCAAGAACGATTAGTAAATTCTTCTCCTCTCTCCTCATGGACGTCTCATTTTATTTATTTTTTCCTTTTTCTTTTAATTTCCTTCCCCGGCCTTCAAATCCAATCACCCTCTTCCCAAACATACCATAAAAACCTGTCTTAGTTTGACTCAAACTTAGGGCCTAATTTACAAACCAACACGCACAATACTAGCTTTTTTTAAAAGACGATATTGGTTTGATTGCCCAACCCTAGCTAATAGTTAGCTGTCGAATACCCAGACAGAGAGAAACCGATTCAAACCGACAAGAGATTAATCCTTGCCATCTCTCATTCTAGGTAAGAAAGTGGGAGGGATATCTGCCATTTTTACAAGGTAGGTTCTGGATTCGAGACTCGACGTTGTTTAAAACATTGTGAACCACATGACAACAATTCCATCCTCGTAAATGTTGAAATCCAAGTCTTACGTGCCTCTACAACACATTGTCTGTCTCATTTACTGTCATTTTTAAAATGCCCACTTAAGATTATAATAGCCTGCCTGGTAGATCACATGAAAAGTATATCAGATGGATCGTTTGAATTACTAATATTTATACACAACTTACAGAAATATAGTGCTTGATCTCATTCTTTTAATATTTTGGAATCTAGAAATCAGAGTGTTTCTCAGTATTGACTCTTCCTAGCTACTTTATGCAGCTTCTGCCTTTCTCTCTGTTTGATGTGGGAATTAAACAAAAAAATGCGAGTTTAACATTATATTTGTTGACCCAAAAATTCAGTAAAATAATATCTCTTCTTACATAAAATAAACCAAACATATATAAACTAGGTTAATTCTGCATCAGCCAATCAAATTATTCTGAAATAGACAGATATGGCCCGTGTAAGAATCTTGCCAACAAATGCCAGGACTACAACAACAAATATAATTGTTATTTATTTACAACCATTTATCCCGTTAACACACAGTATATACGATTTGAAATTATTGAAAATGCTGCGAACAACGTAATGATATCATCAGTTATCACTGACATGGAACCAGTTTTTAAGTGCTGAGAGAAAAAGACCCAGAAAAATACAAATCAGACAACGCCACCTGGGTGTTCAATTTTCTTCATTAGAGTCCAGTTTGACGGTCAAATTTAACACAGACACTATCGTAAGAGGACAAACCCATTTCCATGTTCTGAACAAGCACAGTACTGCCTGGTTCAGAAGAGCACATTGATCCCTGATCAACATTGTAATTGGACAATCAGCTGAATATCTCTCTCAGTTGTGAAATCCATGAAAGTGATCAACATGCCACCAACACACACAGCTTCTTGTTCAGGTAAAACTTTCAGTTCACATTACATAGTCATAAGCTAGAGTACTATAATATATAGCAGTATGACTATGACCATGTACATTATTATCATCATTATTATTATTATTATTATTACTACTGTATAAATTGTTGATCAAATTAACTTCAAGGTTGCAATATTTTTTGTTTATCATGTTCATCAATCATGAAACATATGTGATGTATCAACATCTCATTTGAGTAGCAAACCTGAGAAAGAAATGAAAGTGAAATAGCAGAAAGGTTTATGTAACTGAAAGAGGGGAAAAAGTTAGAGATTACCAAGAAGAAGACCTAAAAGAAAAGCAACTAAGAACATAGAGTTATCCCGTTTTCACTCCATCCATGTAAGAACGGAGAAAAGGAAGCTAAAGAAAAGAAGAAAAATAAAATAAAACCAATCAAAGAAAAAAGAATTTGACAAGACCATTGTATATATGGTCCATATAACATAACCATCAACATCACCAACATCGTTTTATGTTTTGAAATCACTTGCCAATATTTCATGATCTTGACCGTTCGTTCTTTCTTTTGCTTTTTTGTCTTCGGTCGATTTTTTCAGTATCTTGTAAAGTCATGAACAAGCTGGCTAGGCCTATCGGTGACATTGAGTCTCCAAGAAAGGAATGGAATATTGCCAGTATCAGAATCTCGATCATCGTCTTCTATGAAACTGAATTCATTTCCTGGAGAGAAACATGGCATTTTTTGGTTCTGAACCCATGAATTGTTTTGATGATAACCATAGTGCTGCTCCATTCCTCCTGAGGCATTTGCATTTGCATTGCTTGCATTTGCGGCTGTTGCCCTTCTCTCTTCCTTCTTGAACCGAATTCCACAAGCATTGCAAAGTGACTGCCAGTCACATACATTAGAATTAGAATCCGTCACTAAATAAATTATAACTAAAATTTACAGACATTTAATTATATCTAATAGGGCACAGAATCGATAAATACCTTAGGGCCTCTTGGACCGTTTCTCCACAGAGGAGTAGAAGTTGTGTCACAATTAGCACATCGGCGAGCAAGGAGAGGATCGTTATTGGCGAAGTTGCTGTTGCTACCATGACAAGTATTATTTCCACGGCTGGTTTTATGGGCTTGAGGGGGATAAGGTGTAGAATCATTTTTGGTTTGCAAAATATCCCAACAATAGTTAGACATGCAAGAGCCAGAACGGCGTTGATCATGCCGAGTTCTTTTCTCATCGTCTTCACTTAAACGAGTAGATGGGGTTCCTAAAGAAAGAGTGCAATCGACAGAAGACGAAGGAGGCGTGAAAGGATACATATCTGTTTCATCAAAAGATTTGCGATGGTCTGGCATGGAAAATAGCATGGAGAAGGAGTTGCTTTGGCTATGATACATACCACACGAACAAGAACCTACCATATTACATTGAGAACTACTGCACCTATGCATCATGGTCACCTCACTGATCTTATCTCTCTCAATTTCTTTAAACAGTGTTTGTTAATGGCAAAACATGAATTGGGTTGGTGCCAATTAAGATGAAAGATGAATGGAGCACCAAAAGAAAAATGAAAGATGAATATGGGTTATCTTGTGTTTCTGCAAGATTGAAAGAGAAGGAGGAATGGAGAGGGTTAAGGCAATGAAGAAGTGGGGGAGTATGGCAGGTTTATTGTTAGAGGGTAGCTAGCAAGTGACAGAGAGAGTACATGCCAAAACAGTAAACCTCCCAGAATGAGAGAGATGCAATAATATAGCGTTTGAATAAGAGGAAAAACTTCGAAGAGAGAGATCAATATTTGGTGCTAGAGCGAGAGAGAACAAGCATTGTCTGATAGCTTTATAAGCTAATAAAATGGTGAAATACCAGTCAGCACCTGCAGTCCACGTTGTCGTAAAATGCAAGTGAAGATAACATATATACGTATATAGTAAAGATTGTTATAAAGACACATGGACAGACATGAACCCGATCTTACTTCTTGCAAAAGAGAGAAACAAAAACTCACTCAAAATTTAAATATCCATAAATAAATAAATACACAAGGAGTCAGCTTATAAATCACACTCATATATCTGTTAGTTTATGAGAGAAAGTTCACGCGTAGGCAGTACACTTCATCATTCTACTACTACTACTGCAACTTCTTTTAATATATATATATATATATGTCTTTTTATATTTTAAATGTGTTTTTAAAAAAATTTAAATTTTTTTATTTCAAATTAATATTTTTTAATATTTTTATATGATTTTGATATAGTAATATCAAAAATAATTTTTAAAAAAATAAAAAAATATTATTTTAATATATTTTTTAAAAAAAAACTTAAAAAAATTACTACAATTATATTTCTAAAAAGACTATAAATGATCAAGGGAACAATCTTTTTCAACTTCTTGGAGTTGAAATTTATTGGGGAAGGAGGGCAAGGCATGGAGAGATTGGTGAGATATTAGGGCGCACTTAACAATGTGAGGGGAGGGAGGGGGGGCAGATGGGGTGTTCATTGGGTGGTCAAAAGAACCCACGTGACTAGCGGGAACAGTCTTCCATGGATCTGCCTTCTCCGATCACGAGGACCCCCTCTCTATCCTGCTTAGTAATGCTATTAGTATTAGACAGTCTCCAAAAACCTCTGTCCGTATCCGTATCTCTGCCTGCCCCCCCCCTCTCTCTCTCTCTCTCTCTACCTCTGTCACTGGACTGGACTGCCAGCCTCCCAAGGAAAATGGAACAGTCCCACATTTCACATTCACTCGCCGTCTAGTTGCTCTCTTCACCACGCTCAAAGCACGCCATTAATGCTTATAGCAAATACCATACGGAATATTATTCCATAAATTAATTAAGATACACATAAACTAATCTAGATATTTAAAATAAAAATAAAAACCATGGTATATTCAAAACTTAATTAGCTTAGTATAAAGTTTGGAGGACCCACTATAATTCTTCTTGCTTGGGACGCTGCTAATTGCACTAGTCAGGTCCTTTGTGTGGAAAATTGGACTCCTAGCTTGATTAAAAGTATTTCGTAATACAAATTGCCCCCTATTGTTTTTTTTTTTTTTTTGCTTAACCATTCGGATATATGAAATGAACAAGTCAAGTACAGTTGCTATTTTCGAATCTCGAGATTGTTAAGATGTCTATGATCCATTATACCATGTATCTGACATGTCACTCTAAAGCAATAACTATTCTTTAAGAAAATAAAAGGAGAAATATGTTTTTTTTCCTTGTTAAAAAAATGAAATTAATGCTTATTATAAGGGAAAAACTAGAGCCAGCACATTAGAGGCAAAATTGAACATTTATATCCAATTTAAGTCTTTTACTTTTCAATAATATATTTTTTATTCTTTTCATGATATGTATGATTAAATCTGATATTCTATAGTGATCAGTTATTTAGATGTATAGTCTCATATACAAGAATATGTAAAAAATGATTGTTCATGCTACTTGCTTTAATAACGTATGAAACAACTTTTGTTGTACTATTTTCGGTTTGGATCTCTTCAATAAAAGCAACCTATTTCCTTAAGGACAATAAGGAAAAACATTAAGAAGTGTTCGTTTTGTATGTTTTACAGGAAATTTTTTTTTTGTATTTGTTTATTATAATATATTTTATGATTAATCTTTAAACTCATTTTATTTTTTAAAAACTATTTTTAAATAATAAAGTTTAGTAAAATATTTTTTAAATAATAATAATTCATTCAAAATATCATCTAATAATTTCAATTGTTACTGCCACCATTATCTCTACCGTTACCATCACACCTGATCACCACTACCAACCTACAATCATCATTGTATAAGTTATTTCATCATCATAATATATTATTATTTCAAGAAACACAAATCTCATATAGAACTACAGTTGAAGAATGTGATGAGTGTAAATAATTGAGATTTGTGTTTTAAGTGGAAAACTTGAGAATACATATGGTTATGAAATGTAAGAATTTGTTGTGTTTGGTTATTATGGTTATTTACGTGTATTTTTAAATGGAATAAAACTTTGGGTATAGTTTTTAAATAGAAAAAACTCTATCAAAATTTTGTTAAAATTGAAAAATTTGTTACTCTCTAAAATCATTAATTAAATTAAATGTAAGATTAACAAACTAAATATTAAATTTTATAAGAATGTTTTTTATTAGATTTAAATGCAGGGGAATTTTATTGTTGAATTTTTATTAAAAAACTAAAATAATTATTGAAATTTAATTGATGTTTCCATTGATATAATATTTTAAAATAATAATTTTAAATTGGTATCAACTACATTTCATATAAAATTTGGACTCTTCGATCATGAAATTGAATGAAAAGTGCTAATCAAATCCCATGATATGCGATTGGGGTGATGTAATATTCTCAATCATGTGTCAGTCAGTATAATATGAGACACTGACCCGCAGCACTCTAACATCCCTTCAATACCCCGTAAGTTGTTACAGGCCATCCCTTCCGTCAATCTCATAATCAATCCATGGTGTGTGACTGTGACCCCATCAAACACCCAGTTCCAATTACATCCTAGCCAGCGATCAATCAGAACTCGTACCACACATAGCAGAGGAATCACGTGAACTACAAAACCAAACAAAAGCCAAGGAAAATTTTCACGATTGTAATAACCCTGTCAGCATAACGTGCATGTGTTCCTACCATCTCCAAACCCTTCTCATCGTATTTATTCTCAGAAAAGGTTGTGTTAAGAAACAAAGATTTTCATTAGCGGACCATGAATGGATCATTTAAGAATAAGAATATTGATGAGAGATATAGTTTTTTCAGCCACCATTTCGGTGGTTGGAGCAAAAAAAACTTGCTGTGAAAAAGAAAAGAAAAAAAACACTACTTATCACTACCACCCAAAAAGCTAGCTAGTGGATAGAAGGTCACTGGTATAAGTATCGCTAGCTAGTAGTAGAAGATCCTGAAGTTTTGATTAGAGCAAAAGAAAGCAAAGAGACAGATATAAAGGTATCCACATTAGATACTCCGCAATCATCAAAGCAACAGGCAACAAGCAACAACTCTTCCTAGCTAGCTTAGAACTACAAGAAAGAAAGAAAAGTGCATGTGAGAGAAAGAGATCATAGATCTTGAGTCAAAGATGGAAACTCACAAAAAAAAAAAGGTAAAAATATATGATATACTACCACTAACAAAAAAAAAAAAAACCGACCCCACATCTATTATGGCACAAAACCGAACAAACTCCTCTGGAATATCGAGTACCCCAATTCGATCAGAAGATTCAAAAAACAACATGAAGACACAGACACAAGAGAGAGAGAGAGAGAGAGAGAGAGAGAGAGAATCAGATCGTCTAGAGATTGGTGACTTAATAGTTCGACAAACGGGACGACCACCGCTTTCCGAAAGATGCTCCTCTTATTCGCTTTGTAAATTACGAAAAAAGAAAAAAAGAAAAAAAACACATCCCCACTTGAAAACTATGATATATAGCTATTACCAAAAGACAATATGTTATGCATGTGTGTGTGTGAGTGTCTTACATTGTCACTACACATGCCAATTATTTTCTCACTTACCCACGCGACTCATTTACACGTCAAGAAACTCCACAACAAACACGTCAAACTAAGGAATTTAATAATACTACAGTAATTATAATCATAACTTCAAGTTACGGAGCACTTGCTCTCTTTACTTTAAACAAAAACAAGTAAAATGATTTTATTCGTGTAATTTAGTTGATTCTTGACGCTCTCATTGTAACTCTAACTCATGTTAGATATATAAAAAAACAGAATAATTAAGATTTATTTGATGCTGTTGATAAATAATAAATTACTTCAATTCATGGTTGATTTTTTTTCCATATTTTAAATTTTTTTTTGGTGTTTTCATATTGTTTTAATGTGTTAATGTTAAAAATAAATTTTTAAAAATAAAAAAAATTATTTTAATATATTTCCAACCGAAAAATATTTTTAAAAACAAACAATACAACATTTTTAAACACCCCTTAATTTTTGTCTTCTCAAAGGTTACAATAATATCCTCTCTCTTTTTTTAACTATCTTTCTAATTAATTGCATCCAATTTTATATATGAGCCAGTACTTCAAGCTAGGATTAACGAACCTAGCCACTGATAAATCGTTTTGAGAAGGGAAAAAGAAAGAAAGAAAGTGACAGTGATATTATAGGTTTGGTTTACACGGTTAAGGGAGGGGGAGTGGTGGTCCTCGATCGGTGGAGATGAGTATTGCTCTAATGCCAATAAATCCGAGTAATTAACGAGGATATCTGTTTAAGTGGAAACCTGGGATTTGCTTAATCACGCCAACCAAAAAATAATTAAGGCTCACCGCCTCGCAAACAAACCCCATGAATCCACACAAAATATACACAGCATTACATGCTTACTAATCATGATGTTATGTGGCTCGTTGGATTTGGTGGGACCCTTTTGGTCTTCTTCCTCTTTGGATTCCAAGGTATGTAAAGCACTAGTAATTAAGCTAGCAGAATATCGTATTTACCTCTAACAAATATAATAATAATAATAATAATAATAATAATGTCTATCACTAATCGAGGTGCCACGTGTGCATGCATGCAAATGTGAAGCGAAAAATTTAATGGTAGTTGAAAGTATAAGCAGTGACATCATATAAGTTATAATTTTGTCTCGTTAACTAATATACTATATCATTGTCAGTAATTCTAAGAAAATAATTAATTTTTCTAGCTGTCTCTCACTTTTCTTCTCCACGTCTCCTAATTTTCTAAGAAATCATTGCACATCACAACCCTATCTTTACCTCTTTACTATTACCAATCCACATATATTCTTTCAATGTAAAAAATCTGAGTTTTTTCAATTGTAACTACTAATTTGAGAACATAATAGATAGGGAAAAAGCATGGTTTTTGAATTATTGACATATATAAGAATAACAAAATCATTGTCATTCACGTTGTTATTTTGGATCTTTGTTGTTAACTATGATTATGGGTGAGCAAACAAACCGAAAAACCGAGAAAACCAGAAAAAAATAACCGAAAAAATCAAACCGTAAAAAAAAACCGATTAAACCGATTAAAATTTAAAAAAAAAACCGTCTGGTTCGGTTCGGTTTCAGTTTTATAAACCTAAAACCAAAAAAACCGTACCGAACCCAAACCGGAAAAAAACGAAAACAAATCGAGCCAAATCGACAAAAAACTGAGCCAAACCGGTTTGAAGTGGTTTTTGTTCTAAAAAACTGAACCGAACCGAAACTGGTCGGTTGAACTGGTTTTGGTTTTTTTTTTAAATTCGATTTGGTTATTTTTTTTGATAAAAACTGAACCGAACCGAAAATAATCACCCCTAACTATGATATTTAAATGGGACAAGCTAAATGATTCATGGATGAAAGTTACATGTTCATCTTGTAGCAATTAGTTGATGGGTTTCACATATAGATTTAAGGGTTTATCATAAAGGAAAAGAAAAAAAGATAGGAAGGTGTATAGGTTTTTGGTGGTGGTGGTACGTGGTGATGTAGAGTTTTGATGAGCAAGATTTTTCTGAGGAATTAGGAGATTCAGAAAAAGAAAAACGAGAAAGCCAAATAAAATTGGCAAATCTTTAAAATTGTTGGTATAAATTATATGATGATAATATGATATAGTAGTTACTGAAACCAAGTTACTCCAAATCTGTCTCCATGTCATGAACAAATGACATTCTCTATATTAGAAATACCATCAAATTTCTCGTGTGAAGCAATGTTTTTCTAACACGTAAAAGATAACATTAATTCCATAAAAGCGACAAGATACAACCGGAATGTTTGTTCCTCTCTGGGGGTGGGTTTGGAATTAGCAGTATACTCCTAATTAATTAATTTTTTTAATTGAAAGGGAATTTAGGATTGGTCTAGCGATCCTGTTGTTGGTGGCAGAATCTTCTTTGACAAAAGTTGTGATATTTAAATGGAATTGGTAAGAAAAGAGAAGGCAGGAGGCATGCAAGAACCCAGATGGACCAACAGTTAAGAAAAAAGGGCTTAAGAGGAGAGACCCCTAATAGGCCGTCCTATGAAAGATAAATTCTTACCAGCATTCATCACCTCTAAGCTGGCCTCTGGTAACCTCTGATTGTCTCCTCTAAGGTGGTGGTCTAAAAGCCTATAGCTCTGTGACTTGAAAGAGAGTTTAATTGATACTGGTTTTCTTTCTTTTTCTATATACCGGCGCTCTCTAATTAGCATCCACTTCCAGCTGGAGCTAGTGTGAGATTGTGATTTTATATAGCATATTGTTGTCCTTACTTCTTAGAGATCACCGTACGTGGTTGATATTATTGCTGCATAGGTATTTACTGTATACTTCTATTAAATTATTGCAAATGCAAATTAAAGAACATGTCATGCACTAGCACTAATGTGCTCCGAATAATTACAGTTGTTGGTACTTTTACAAACTAATTAAAATCAAACATAATCTTGTTATCCACTTTTGACTCCATAAAATATCAAGAAAAAAAATAGAAAAAAAAATTAAAATACAAGAGGATATACATAAATAAAGCTTAGAAGATTGTCCAAATTACCAGTGAAATACCAAAATGACAAGTGAAAAAGTTGGAGGATCAAAATATATAAGATTAGAGAAATTAACAACCCAATTCTGATTGACAAAAGGCTCCATTGATAAAAATATTTTTATTTGGGGTAAAGAAATACAAATTTAGATAGGTAAAGACTCAAAGAGAATTTTGTAAGGCTTAATTAATCTTACTAAGGACTTGATTGCAAGGAAAATCACTTTTGGAATTAATTTAGGTGTTAATTGAAATAAATTATAGTCTGGGGACTTAATTGATTTTTTCAAAGGTCTAATTAGATTAATCAGAGGCTTAATTGTAAGAATATTGCGGTTTAATGAGCAATTAAGAACTTGATTGAAGAAATCAAAAATCAAAAACCAAATTGAAAAGGAAGTGTGATTGTAGGGGTTCTAATTCACCAAATCAGGGGCCAAATTGAAAAAAATTAAAAGTTTGATGGTCAATAAAAGATTCAAGTGCAAAAATCAGAAACCAAGAACCAAAGAACTTTGATTTTGTTTTAGTTTAAACTTTTGTTTTGATTTAGTTTTTTAGTTCGGTTTATAGTTGAACCAGTGTCTTTGGATCGACCTGTTTGTTTTGTTTTGGGTAAAGTACTTAAAACTTTGTTTGTTTTGACATTTTTTTGTTAAAGATTTTTTTAGGGGGTTTTTGCAAACACACACTTAAGTCTATTTTGGCAGCTTTCTAAAGAAGAAAAGGATGGTTTTGCCAAACAAGGCTTTACAGAATAAATAACAATAATAAATAAAAGAACTAAAAAAATATTTTTACTTGTTACATATGACTCAATCCTTACAAAAATTATATTTTATTTATCAATAGGAGAGAAAAATGTTTTTAGCATTGTTTTAAAAAAAAAAATTGTATTTTTTTTTTAAATTTACAATAAGTTTGTAAAGTTCATTAAAAATATGGTCAATATTTCAATAACTCTAAAAATTCTATTTCATGAAAATTAATGGTCAATATTCTGGTATAAATATTGGACCTACTAGTAGGCTAATATTTAAGTACCAGGAGTTGACTAGAAAACTCTCATAATTATTTTGGATATTCACCAATTTTAATTGGGATTATTTTTTAATCACAATACACGAGTTGTAAAAAACACTTTCGCTTTACAGTATAGGTGAACCCTGTCAGGATATTTATATAGATTTTTTCAATAAGAATTTACCTGGGCATACAAGCTCATAATAAATTCAAAATGTCAGACTTATTAATGAGTGTAAATATATTTTTTTTAAGCCATAAAGGAACCACTAGTTAGGAAACCTTTAAATTACATCCAGACCACACAACACAGCTTACTTCAAGTAAGGTGCGCTAAAAGTGTTAATACCTTACCTATCAACATATAGTCCCTTACCCTAGAATTTTAGATAAAACCAATTTGTATGGGTCTCCTAGTGACTTTAAATCAAACAATTAGGTGGTGATTTCTCGATTCTAACACCGCACGCACGTATGTGACAAAGAACTTAATCTCATTTTTTTAATAAATCAGCGAATTTAATCCAAACTTGCACGCAATCAAATCAAATATAATCACTTTAAGGAAATTCTAGCAATGTAATTAGGCCAAGAAAAACTCTATTGCTCCCCCTTCGAGAAACAAAAGCTATCCTGGTTAATAATATCTAGAGACAAAAAAAAAAAAAAAAAAAACTCACGCTAATTTTGTAACTAAACTCTCACTAATTTATCTTTAGGGACGTAAAAACAAATTATGGAGATGGTCTATAATACTTTACAAATTGTTTTTGACATTCTCCAAGTTCTTTCTCCAGTCGCCACGGATTAATTTTCATTGTTGTTTGTTTTTTAATTTTCATTTCAAAATCCCCCACCAAATATATATACATTGTTCTTTTCATTTTTGTTTTAATCACTGAATCAATAAGTAATCATGCACGTCAAACACATGCATGCTTTGCAACTTTAGAACTGGACTTGTCTCTTAATTCACTCAATTGATCACTTTTTTTATTAAGCATATATACTTAATCAATCACTATTGGTTAATTAGCACCGATCGGGAGTATCTCTGCATGAAAAGGCATCATATTTAGAATTCTATAGTAACATAAAGAAAAAGAGATCTTGTAAGACTGGTCTAAACACATTTTTGTGAGGCAGAAAATATGTTAAGAATTTATTGACCAACAACATGATGAATGCTCCAAATTTGGGGGAGGTATCTTTGTTCAGATCTAGCTAGCATAGTATCTGATTGGAGGTGTGATTAAAATTGTTTTTAAAAATATTTTTTGTTTAGAAATACATCAAAATAATAAATATTATTTTTATTTTTTAAAATTTATTTTTAATTTAATACATCAAAACAATTTAAAAATACTAAAAAGTTAATTTAAAAGAATTATTATTTTTAAAAAATTGATAAAAAACCAATTCAACCAAAACCCAAAATAAATCATTAGTCTTGCTCTTGTACAAACCCTTTACGCAATTCATCCTCTCTTTTTTTCTTCTAGTCCCATAATTTCTTTTTCTTTTATACTTTGAATCTTTTTTAACTTTTTTGCAGTACTACATCTGAAATCCCGAAACAAAATTCTAAATTTCATGATGGGGCATATGTCACCGGCCGGCCTGAAGATAATGATGGTCTTTTACTATGTATTCTACCTTTATGGCTATTATTTTAATTCTCAGATTAGGGAACCAACCTTAATTTTGTGGGCAAGATTACCGGTATATATTATTGTTCTTCTTCTGAAGCAAAGCATAAAAGTCCATCTTAATTATCTTTACCTGGAAAAGCTTTGGATTGATTGCTTTATATACTGATTATGTATATCATTTATTGATGTCATTGGTGATTTACACGATTTATTTTTTTTAGTTTAATGTTCAGAAGTATCATCAAACCACTTTATACATTATTAAAAAAAGATTAAATTTAGAAGAAGTCTTGGAAATGAATTTATATATATATCTCTAATAAGAGTTTTTGGAATTTATATATTTAGATTAGTCTTTTGATTTTGCCTGGCTTCTTGATATTTTGATTTGAGTTTTTTTTTTTTTTTTTGAAATTTAGTATGCATATATATATATATATAAACACTCTCATTTCTAAGAACTTGGCTTCCTCGGTCATTTATGATTGGACCAATGCCTGACGTATGATCATGAAGTATTGTTTGATGTACAGCAGATTTTGCATTGCTTTAATTTCCTTGGCGAATCTGCTCTACCTCATATGCCAATTCCCCCCTCTGCCTGCATGTTTCTTTATATATTTCCCTTGAAGGAAAAGTCTACAGTCAGAGTGACGGCAGAAAGCTTTATAATATATAACAATGACGTACCCCGCCATGGCAGCTTGTCCTGTGGGATTTGCCGATATGGCACCTCAAAGTGTGACACATGCAGAATCAGGAATCACTCTTTAAGAAACCCACGAATATCCAAGTCATTGGGATGTCTTGCCACACTGGGATTTTTGAAGAATTGATATTTCTATTTTTATCTACCTGCGAGCCCTAAAAAGCTCACTCAGGTGAGTTCGCGATGAAAAATTACATGTTATTCTCTTCTTACAAGAAGATTTATATGTTTGAAATCCTATTACAAGAAAAGGGATAGAAAAAATGCTGTATCGATTCCTCATGGATTTTTCTTACCGCGTATAACCTCAATGTTAGGTCATGTCTCTCTAGCTCTGCGTCTTCTTATTTAAAATGTAAAATCTGAGTTTGTTAATTACCAGTAAAAAAAAAAAAAGTATAATTACCAAACCATCCCCCTTCTAAAATAATATTATATATCTAACAACCATCAAAATAGTTCTGTATCATTAAAACCCCAAAACAAATTCTAAAAAAAATAAATCAAATATGTAACTTTCATTTACACCATGAACCAATTTGGTTTTTATTTTTATTTTTTGTATGAACAAATTATTTTTGAAGTTTTATAGAAATAAAAATATTTTAACGATAATTTTACATAGAAAGTTTTGCAAGGTTTTATTATTATAAAATTCAAATATGTATAATATATATTTATATTAATAATAATTATATCTTAAGTACAATTACCTTTCGTATATAAATTACTGACACAAACAATATAATAGAAAATATTTTTTCTCTTAAAATTGCAACTATGGTTTCAACAACTAATTTTAGCAAATATTTCTAGAAGTGAATGAGTTATATTATTTCCAATAATATCTGGAGATTTTGTATTTTTATATTAAAAATAAATAATATCTTTTCTTGTTAAAAAAAGTTTTTTAATATTTTTTTAAATACAGGTCAAAATCCTTTAGAATTTTACAAATTAGTTGTAAAATCTAAACAATTCTCTAATATTTCTTCAATCTTGATGTTGATTCTTAAATAACTCTTATACTTTTTTTTCTCTTGGTTCAATTTTGTCCATGATTCTATAATAACTATTAAGTTTGATCCCTAATTTTATCCCAACTTAGCCCAATAAAGGTCGAATGGGCGAGAGACGACAATACAAGAAAAGCAAGGCATAAAATGGCGCAGAAGTTCTTAAGTGTAGCCTGGCCAAACATAATATGAGAGTGAAATATATTCGACCTCAAAAAAATAATGTCAGGCTCATGTTTTATATGATCTAAAATACTATCATCTCTCATGTCATCAATCAATTGTAGAAAATAACAAGCGCCGAAACACTTTGAAGCCCAAGCTAAATAAGGAGTTCGTCGGAAGATTTCAAGGTTGGCTTGTTTAGTCGGGTTTAATGACAATGCTAAAGAGTTCAACTTTGTTTTTTCACTAAAAATGAATAAATTTGGTTTGACACACAGCGTAGCACGAGAAGTACTTTTTGTTGAGATTTCTTGTTTTTTTTTTATTTAGCGAATTAGAGTTAATTTTCTAATCATTAAGTTTCTGATTTTTTAATATAATTGTTTTTTTTACGTTAGCTTTATTAGTATTGTATATATTATACATTTCTCATTCTCCCAATAAAAAAAATACAAGTGTATTTTCTTAATGATTAAAAACATTTGTCTAATATAAATTTATGTCACTCTTGAAATATAAATTATCTAACATTTGTCTAATAAAAAATCATAATTATCTAGTGTAGCTTGTGAATTGCCACTCTTGAAATATAAATTTATGTCTAAAAAAATCATAATTAGAGTCTAAATTTCCTTTTGATACCCCTTCCAAAGTTCAGGCTTAAAAACAAATACATGATATCTTCATAAGAAATAACATCCATTATGATGATTATTTGTCGAGTTAGAGGATGATAACATTGGTATCTATTTTCATGATTGATATACTCAAGAATACATCACTATGCTTAAGAAGTTTCTTAGTGATTTAAAACATTGTATTAAAGCTAAGTTTCTAAAATCTTTGAACCCTTAATTTTTCTTCTATTGTTGTCTTGTTTTTTTTTTTTTTTTGAAGTCTTTGAGTCCTCTAGAAGAAAAACATCAGTCATTCTCTTTTTTATATATTAAGAGAAATGTATTGTGCTTGCATGTGATTTTCTAGAGAAAATAATAGAGAGATCTAAAAAATTCACATTTTTCTAATACTAAAAAATTTAACTAAAAGCTCATATCTATTTATAATTATACATTCAAATGTCTAGGATCCATCCAAAGTCACTTTATTGATGATTGTACCAACATGTCCTGAGTAGGTTTGATGAGATCCAAAAGTAAATAAAAATCTTATTTCAAAATTTTCATAAAATGATAGAATCCCAATAGGTCCAGGTTCTTTGTAGTGATAACAAGGAAGAGTATTATAGTTCAAAACTTTGGTAGTATTTAGAAATATATGAAACTATTCATCAAACTATTTGTTTTAATACTTCGTTTTAATACTTCCTAACAAAACAGGGATGTTCAAAAAAAATAAACTATACTTATTAAAGGTTGTTCGTTCTTGATTAATAAAAGCTCATATGTCATTATTTTATTTGAGAGAAGTACTTTTTTATGCAACATATTTAATCAATCGAGCACCCTTCAGCTCTATTAACTCTTGAATACCATTTAATGCTTTTATTGATAAAGTTTTTATTATGACAGTTTTAAATTTACCATTCCGTGTTTTTGGTTATGTCATATTCATGCATGATATACATAGTACTAATCAAGCTAACATAAAAAAATAATTATATAAAAAATCAGGAATTTAATGATTAGATCGCTAAATGAAAAACCAAGAAATCTCAACAAAAATATTTACATATACTATTTTCACGAGAGGATAAACAATCCCACTTGTTAGCTGTTATGAAAAAAAAAAAAAAAAAAAGTCAAAGTAATCAGCATGTAAAGCTCGAAGATAGGTTCTGCTCGATGCTTACAAAGTTGAAGAGATAATTAAGCTTAAGGGAGGAGTGATGAGGTGGCATGCGCGGAGTCATGGTTGGGGCAGGACAGGCCTTTTTGTAGGGCCCATATAGGTGGGCCAAGATGTACACTTTCCGTACTTGCGTGGCTCATATAGGTGTAGCCCATAGGTGTGGACCAAGATTATGTACTTTAAAAATTCCATGACTCACATCTCAAAAACTCTCAAGGCAACTTCATTCATTTCGTGACGAGGAAAAAGAGAGAAAAGCTTCATTTGATCCATCAATGTTTTGATAGCTTTGACTCCTCGGTTTCTTTTTCTTTACTTTTCTGTCCTTCTTGTGTCTCAAGTCTTTTTCTCTGTGTTCTTGCAGCAGTGCACTTAGCACGTTCTTTTCATACGCCAGTGTTCCCCAAGCCCCCACTTTAGTTATTCAAGAGAAGCTTTTGGTCTTGGCTCTCCTTATGCTACATTGGGTTGACCGTTTCAAATTGCCCAACTCAATGAACCACTGCTCCTGCCGCTGTGCTGCTTGTCCCCTCCTTTTTCGAGAGTAATAAGTCTTAGGCTTTACTATTCAATGGATGTATTTCTATTCGAATTTCTTTTGTTTAGAAAACTATTAAAAAAATATTTTTTTTATTTTTTAAAAAAATATTTTTAATATCAATACATTAAAATAATTTAAAAACAAACCGGGCTTACTAGCATGTTTATGTTCTTGGATTCAAAAACCATAAAAAATATACACATAACATGCATGTTTTTCTATACCTTTGACTTTTACAGTATAAAAATCTTCTCTAAAACTATCATAAAAGGCTAATATGTTTTATATTTTTATTTTTATCTTTCCAATTAAATATGTTTTTATAACACTAATTAAATATAATATGATAAATCTAAAATTATGATTTAGTTTGTTGATGGGATATCAAGTAGAAAACTATGAAACAACTTGCAAAGCCTTAAGAAAGCCCATCTAAAATCTTAAGAAATAAGGTCCCCAATCTATAAAGCCCACTTGTTCTGTAAACAAAAAAACTCTGGGCAGGAGTGTTCTCACGAGAAGAATTATTTGCATCACAGCTATCATGCCAAGAGGTTTGTTTGTTTATGCATAATTAAGAATTATCCGAAGCTTTCTTCTCCATTCAGCGTCCACGCTTCAAAATGAGGCCCGGAAACCTGCACTGCTTGCCTATCCAGGTGCCTCTTGCTTACCATAATTTTGTTTTTTCCCAGTTGTAGTGAAACAGTGATTGCCTAGATGGATATCTTATGCAAGGTTTTGATCACTCTTTTTGGTAGCTGATAAGCTTGCTGAAGTTCGCGGGTTCTTTGTGAGGATAATTCCTACAACGAAATCTTTGTTTAATGTTGCAAACTTGGAGTTGAAACGTAGCAATGTCTGTGATTTGAGTAAAGGTAGAATTATAGTTTAGTTTTATTTATTTATTTGGGAATATTATTGTTATTAACAAACATTGCAATGTGCTTACCAAACTGTAGTTTTGTTTTGGAAATATTTAGGTGCGACACCTTTGCCTACACCAAGATTTAACAGTAGTGTTTTGGAAGACATGTGTTTAGAGGACAGTACAGAATTTCTCAAGAAAACTTTTCTTGGATGGAAGGCGTTAGGAGAGGCTTTGGTTTTGTTGAAGGTGAAGTAATTTATTTATTTTTATCCATTCTGAATATAAATGTGGAAGGTTTTCCTGGGATATGGAAATGAGATTTTTTTTTTTTCAGTCGATATGGAAATACAAATTCTAGAACCTCCGATCAGGGTTGTACATATTAAAAATATTATAAAAAAATACATAAATTTAATAATTTTGCCCTTAATTCATAAATCTTTTTTTTTGTTAAAAAAAACATTTTTTTATTAATGTAAAAATAGAATCCATAAATTTACCTCAAAGCAATGTTAAAAATTTGAGGTTGGAACTTCGAACTAGATAAGCAATGTTAAAATTCCTTGTTCCAGATATGTTGATATTTGATTTCTTGCTTTTTAAATGTAAAACTTGAAAAAAAAATATTTCAAAAATTTTATATGATAATGTGATTTCAATTGCCCTCTTTCTTTCTTTCTTCTTTTTTTAAAAAACTGCCTGGTTGATGATTTGATTTTGATTAAACTGTTTTGGGTTTAAGTTTCTATTCTTTGATGTTTAATTTTGAAAAGTTGTAAAAAAATGTTGTTTCCGAAAGGAATAATACTATCTCGTGGAAATTTTTGAATTTCAAATCTGGAAACAGGAGATGCCAGCATTCCTGAGACTTGAATTAACTAATTGACAGGGTTTTGTTCTTCCCATCACTGAAAAGCTTGAATATCCAATCATCCCAAGCCATATAACCATAGTAAATTAAGTAATCGTTTGTTTGCTAGAAAGTAGTATTTTTTTAGAAAATAAATTCTAAGAAAATGAATTCCAGAAAAGTGAATTATTTTCCGATGTTTGGTAGTGTAATGCAAAATAAGTAGGAAAATATTTTACAGTGTTTGGTTATGTCATGGAAAATAAGCTGGAAAATAACTTATTAATGTTTTATTTTTCTCAAATTTATTAAAATAATAAGGAACAAATCTTACATTAAAAAGTTGAATGAGAATGAAATTGAAAAAAAATGTAATTTCATAAATTATCTCAAATAAAATAAATAATATTCAAAATAATAGAGATCAAATCTAAAAAATAAAAAAAAAATGAAAGATGAAGAAATTAAAATAATAATAATTAACATTTCATAAATTATTTCAAATAAAATAAGTAACAATCAAAAGAATGAGGATCAAATTTGATAGATAAAAAATTTCAATAAAAAAATAATAAGGAAAAAGCAAATAACAATTATAAAAATGAGGACCAAAGTTAATATAAAAATTAAATTTTAAGAGATGAAATTGAAAAATAAATATTCAAAACAAAATATATATAGCAATCAAAACTTTGAAGACCAAATTTGATATAATCAGCAAATAATATGACATTTCTAAATTTTTTACAACTTCCAGAAAGTGTTTTCTGCCCAAATTTTCTAGGAAAACAATTTCCTGAAAACCAAGCCAAATTTTTTTTTGACTGGAAAGTGTTTTTCATTGACCAACTTTTCTAATGACAAACAAATATAGAAAAGTTTGAAAAATAATTTTTTAAAAATTACTTTAAAAAAAAAAAACAAACATGGACTAAATAAAATTGTGAATATAGCCAACAGTGCTCCATTCTTTATCACACGCTTATGGGAGGCCGTCTTCCACTTCTCTACTTCGTAGGGTTTTTTGGAATAATTTTTTTTATTTAGAATTACTACATCAAATCGGAGGTTTCATTTCTGATTTGTTCTGGACTATTTTTTGAATTTGAATACTATTTTTTAATTTAAATTCTATTTAAAATTCAAATTAATACCCTCAAAAGAATTGCAAACACAATTGATTTAGAATTCGTTTGGCAACGTGGTGGCGTCCACGTTTCCCGTGATTTGAAGCTACAAGCTGTTTGGTAACACATGAACACGAGTACCGTTCACCGGGTCCCACGTGCTATAGCGTTTGAAACGCGAGAAAATGAGAAGCGCCTCCTGCCCGCTTTCTCGGTGAAATGATGCTACTCGTAGTGAACAGTGGATCATGGCTCCACTGTTCACTAAACAGTTTTTTTTTAAAACAAGTACACTTAATTAATTTTAATTGCACTGTTCACGTCAACGTGAACAACTTTTTTTTTTAAAATTAGTTTAAGGTGAATTAAATTTACTCGTACTGTAATCTTAATTTTATTTTTGATAATATTTTACCTAATTTTGTAGTTCTTGTCGGATGAATTTTGTACGTATAGATAGTTTTTTGTTAAAGTTATTTTTTTTATATAAAGTGTGATTTATTTCATGATGTAATAACAATAGTTAAATCCATAATATTTAAATTAAAAACCATCAATATTAATATATATTTTTTAAAATTATTTTATAACCTCAATTTCAAAAGCATTCTTAACCAAACACATTAAAACTACTTTTTCTTCAACCTCAATTTCAACCACAGTTTTAACCAAACACCTATTTTTTCAAACCAACCTCAACTAAATGTACTTTTTATAGAACAATTTTTTTTAAACCACAACCACAACCGCTACCACACTACCAAACACACTCTTAACCTTGGAATTGAATTCTAAACAACCTGCAAATCTTATTAGCATAATCTGGTGGTATTTTGTATATCAGTCATGCTCAAATGAGCTGTACTGCTCTGACTGTAGGAACTGAGCGCTCAGCAGGAATACATGAAGCTCAAAGCACGTTATGAGCCCTGCTGAGAACCCAAGGGTGAGAAAGCCTTGAGCAGCATTCGTTTAAAATGTAGTCTTTGAAGGGTGACCCTCATTGGACAGAGCTTATCTATCTGCGCACATATTATTGAAATCTCACCTTTAATATGTCATTGCCGTCGCCCCACAGGAATTTTTTGGGAGAGGAACTTGGCCCTCGGAGCAGCAACGAGCTCAAATCACTTGAAAGGAAGCTCGTATGTCATTGAAGCAGATCAGATCAACAAGGGAATTTTATGGAGTATATTTTGAAGATAGAAGGATGCATATATATTATCAAATCAAGCAGTTAGCATTCTTAATTCTGAGGAAAATACGCAGAGACAGTTGCAGTTAAAACTGGTTAGATGTTATAAATTTGACTTCATCGCACACAAGTACTTTTATATGTAACAGAACACTTGACACCCAGCAGTACATATATCAACTTCATAATTCCTCTTGCTGCTTTACAGGCCCAATACATGATTGATCAGCTCAACGATCTACAGCATAAGGTATCAGAACTTCTGGAGCTTCCATGTTGTTCATTGATTTTCTTTTCTAGCTCTTTATATTTAACTCCAACATTACATGCGGGAACACATTCTAACTGCAGATAATGTCCCTGAGAAAAATAGTATGTTGCATTTCCTAATTAGATGGGAAGAAGTTCGTTTATAAACAAGAAACCCCTAAAATTAAATTACTGCTAAACATTAAGTTCCTTTTCACAGATTGAACATAAATTAGTCCAATCGATTTGATCTCCCCAATGAATAATAGCATCAATATAATGACAATTGGTGAATATATGCTAATTTGCAGTTGATTGGAAGCTACCAAGTAAATTCAATCTAGTTGAATCCAAGTGCAGCAGATGTGGGGTATGCTCGATAACATTGTCAACCCCAAGGTGATGGATCCTTTCATCCTTTGGATATGTCTGGTCTGTCTACTCCTTGCTGTTTTACTAAGAGGATGAGTTGAATTCATCTCAACACAATTTAATTTTGAATTGCAGATATCAGCCTGACACTATAGCAGTGGTCACTGCTGGCCCAAGTATGACAATTTACATGCCAGTTTGGTTACCGTGATAAGAGGACTATCTACGGTCCTCAGCCATGGAAAGCATTTCGTCAACAAGATGGCCACATTGTATGTAAAATAAGCATAAAAATAAAGGTGTACAGCTGAACAAATATGTCCTCATGCAGGAATTAAGCATTACTCAATTCTTTTGACTTCGATTTTGGTATTTCTCTGTTCATCTTTCACAGCAGTTATATGAGTTGTATCCTAATAGCTTTTCCTTTTCTTCAGATATCCTAATAGCATTTTCCTCGCAGGCAAATTTGACATTTTCAATGGAGCTAGATGTTCAATTTTAGTGATGTTCAAATGAACAACACCATGATTTTCCCTACTTATCTTAAGCAAAACCATCTACATTAGCAAATAAGATTAGGAATTCTAACAATCGTAAATAATATTAACAACTATTCAATGCCAATGTTGAATTGAAACATCAATCACAAAGAAAAGGAAAACGTTCTCCATATCCAAATTTCCTTTGGACAAAAAGATAATGACGAGACATCATGAAAGGAACAAGGACAACAATATATATCTAAGGAAACCACAAACCAGCAAAGATGATGAGAACATGAGCGAATAATCTCTACCTAAATCTAAATAAATTACCTCATTCATGAGATCCAAAACCATTAACAGCCACCACAGCGCCTTTCTTCATAGTAACATCCTCTTCTTCTCTAATCTCATCATCATCAGAATCCAAAGTGAACAGGCCATGATTCTCCATTTGCTGCATCTCTGCTCCAAGAGGTTTATACGAATCACCACGAGCCCCGTTATTTTTAGCCATGACTGAGTAGACACTCATCGCGGAAATCACTAGCAGAGCAAGATGGCAATTAAATTGAAGAGTAGCGATTCCTCTTGCTCTATGATACTCAGGATGTCCTTTACATTTGATACTGTAATTCCCTCTACTCTTTTCGTGCAAAGAGCAACCATGAACAATCAAATTGGTGTAAAAAGAAAGACCCATTTGCACAATCCACATCCCTTGCAAAATCAACCCAACCCCACGTGCTATTCTTGGATAATCATTCGATTTCCATGGTGATTTCAGTTCAAGAGTCGTAGAAACCACACATATCAAAATGGGCACAAGCATAAGATCGAAATACCTGTTCTCTATTCCACTTGGGTCCTTTCTTTGCATATAAAACAGAAGAAACTCTTCAACAAATGCGAACAAAACAATCAAATTAAGGATCGAAGAAGGGAACCGAACAAAACTTGAAAAATTCGATAAAAGACCCAAAACTGAGTATAACAAGAAAAGAGCTGCAACAGCTAGGATTTGTAGTTGAAGGGCTGAGCCAACTTGATCTCGTGAGTTAACAGCGTTGAAGAAGGAGATTAGAGAGTTGACAATAAAGAGAAGGGAGAAGATGGTGACAGTGATATAGTTCGCAGAAGAGGAAGATGAGTTTGAGTTTCTTTGAGTCGCTGATTTTGGTGTTTGCTTCAGCGGTGAAGATGGATTTGAAACTGAGTTCCGGTTTTGGCTTGCGGTTGAGGATGTGAGAGATTCCCATGCACCTATCAGAATAAAACCACTACCAGCTAAAGTCATTGAGAATAGCCCCATTGTTTTGTGATTCCTAGATGCGGGTTGTTGCCTGTCTCTCTTTCTCTCTATTATTTCAGGAGGCTTGATTTTGATCAACAACGATTGTATGAGGCTGTGTGTTGACCTTCTTGTTTGATGTTGATTTTGTTGGGGTTTGACCGTTTCTTAGATTGATTCGGAGGCTGCTGGTTCGAGGAAACAAGCAAGTCGGCAGCCCAGAATTCGATCACACTTTTCGGTGTTTAGCACAGCTTTTAGTTGTATTTTTTAAAAACTATTTTTAACTTTAAAAATATTAAATTAATATTTTTTATAATATTTTTTTTATAATTTTAATATATTAATATATAAAATATCTATTTTAATCTATTTTTTAAAAAATATATATATTTTAAAAAAACATCACAACCTCCCCTTAGCTCTCTCCTTTTCCGAAAAATCTTTAACATGTCCATATTGTCGTCGTGATCTGATTGTGATTATTCTCAATTGACACGAAGGTTTTCTGAAATTTATTTTTAAAAAATTTATTTTTTAAATTTTTTTATATTTATTTTTCATTAGAAAAGTTGGTCAATGAGAAACACTTTCCAGTCAAAGAAAAATTTAGCTTGGTTTTCAGGAAAGTGTTTTCTTAAAATATTTGAGCGGAAAACACTTTTCAAAAGTTGTGAAAAATTTAGAAATGCCATATTATTTGCTGATTATATCAAATTTGATCCTCAAATTTTTGGTTGCTATATATATGTTTTGTTTTGAATGTTTATTTTTTAATTTTATCTCTTAAAATTTAATTTTTATATTAACTTTGGTCCTATTGTTATTTGCTTTTTCCTTATCATTTTTTTATTGAAATTTTTTATGTATCAAATTTGGTCCTCATTCTTTTGATTGTTACTTATTTTATTTAAAATAATTTATGAAATGTTAATTATTATTATTTTAATTTCTTCATCTTTTATTTTTTAAATTTGATCTCTATTATTTTGATTATTATTTATTTTATTAGAGATAATTTATGAAATTATATTTTTTTTCAATTTTATTCTTATTCAACTTTTTAATTTATAAGATTTGTTCCTCATTATTTTAATAAACTTGAGAAAAATAAAATATTAATAAGTTATTTTCCAGCTCATTTTCCATGACATAACCAAACACTGGAAAGTGTTTTCCAACTTATTTTTCATTACACTACCAAACATCAGAAAATAATTCACTTTCCCAAAAAAAACTACTTTCCAGCGGGCCAAAAAACTAGTTAGAAATTCTCTTACCATCAAGAAAAAAATCAAGTTTTCAAACTTAATATTTTATCATCAAGTACTTGAAATATAAAAAGTTTCATGTTACCTGAACATTAAAATAACATCATTTCGATGAGTGCTTAACCTTTCTCGTTTTAAACGTATGAAAAGATCAAATTGATAAATGGTTGACACGATTAAGATGAAACTGAAAAAATTGCACAATTCCTTGGCCTTAACTCCTCTTGGAGAAGATAGCTGGTGCTCTTGCCGTTTTGTTATGGCTAAAGGTGCATGTATACCTAGCTCTTTTCTGTTACCAAACAGAGATAAAACTAGTTATTTAATCCATGCTTAATTGCAGATGAGATTTTTTTATATAAAATAATTATATATATTGACTTTTTTTATATAAATTAAAAAGTTTGTGCATACATGTAATTAAATAAATAAAAATTATGTATGTTAATAAATAGAGAAAAAAGTCATTAACGATAACTAAAAATAAAATTAGAAAAATCAAGAGACAGATATAAATCACGGTATTTAATCTCACAAGACGGAATATTTACCTGGTTGAAATTGAAAAAGTCAAGGTTTTTTCTAATATTTACCTGATTGCTGAAATTGTTTATTAAAATTAATTTTTTTTTCAATCAAACAATAATAAAAAATAGACATACAGTAAATTGATTGAATAAAATAAAAAAAATATTATGTAAGGCTGCATATATTAGAAACATTATCTAAAAATAAATATTTTTATTTTAAAAAATAAATTTTATCTATATAAAAGATAAAAAAAAATCTAGATGAATCAGAATAATCTTTTTAAAAACTAAATACTCATAACACTATTAAAAAAAATCTCTATCTTAAAAAAAAGATTAAATAAGAAAAAAAAAATCACAGAGGAGGGATATTAATTCAAACATAAATTCAAAGATTATTTAAGAAAAGGGACATTAAAAAAATATATCAATTAAAAAAAGTAAAATTAGAAAAAAATGGTCCGAATGTTGTGGCATAACTTTTCAAATTTGTGCTCCGTGGCATGGACTTAACCGGGTTCAATAATTTGTTTTCTTAAATTTATATTTAATCTTTAAAAAAAAACAAAAGAGGAGGCTTTCGAGCCCCTGGCCAAACATGTCTAAACCTTTGCAAGGAAAAGTCTATGCGTGTGGGTAGGCCTTCAAGCTCATGCCCGCGCATCGGGGCGTGGTTTTATTTTTATTTTATTTTAAAGGGGTTTATCCCTTTTTTAGAGAAAAAAAAATATAAAGGTGACACATCGCCTGCCAAGGCAAACGACGTGTTGGGGCAACGTCTTTTTTGTCCAAATAAACTTGATTTTTAAATCATTTCAAACCAAAAAAACATCTCACCAACATTTTTGGAACACCCATAAACCAATTCATTAACTTATAATACCCAAAAAAAAGTTCAAAAACATGAAATCAAACTAGTTAGATTTATCTTCCTCGATTTAGATCTGTTTTTTCAAGCAACATCGAGGTTTTAAACAACCATCAAGTCCATCTCATCTCATGGAACCTGTGAACAAAATAAAAAAACTATTTTGGTGGCTAGGAATGGCTTGAACGACGACCTTCTATCTCATCGCTAGAATCTGGCGACCCCTATCTCTCTCCTCTCTCTAATCGGAGACTGGAAAATACTATAAATAAATTTTTGTACAAAAATTGATTTTTGTGAAATCTAAAGTACCTAAACTATATAATTTGTGTTATTCTTGAAGTTTGAGGATCTAAGTGTATTTTTAAAAAAGTTTATGACACGCCACCTAGATTTCATACATTTTCATATGAGTCCATTTCCTTTCAATTCCACTGTTGCCAAAGAAATCAAAAGCAATTAGTCTTCAATTAGGATTTGGAGGTAGGATGGTCAATGAACACTATACAATGGAATATTGTTATGAGAAAAATTTATGTTAGCTAAAAAAACCATTGAACTAGAATTTGGGGTAAGATAGTCTTCTTATCATAATTCAATATCATTTTCAGATTGTTTGAGGGTATATTAGTTGTCTTAATTTTTTTTAAATAGTTAAATTACTTAAATACCATGGGAACAAAAAAAAGTAGCTTAAGGGTAAGGGATTTTATGTCTTTTTTAATTTTTTTATTAAAGTTAAATTACTTGATTACCTCTATATTCAAAATTAACAAAACTATTTTACATAACTGTTTAGGTCTTTTCATCATGTTATTGTTATTATTGTTATTATTATTATTATTATTAATGTCAAGTTAACTCATGCGCAATTTGTATTTTACTAAATGTTTAATATTTTAAAAAAACTTTGATGTCGCTTGTCATGTAGACACCAGCAGATGGGCAGTCCCACGTGCCTTTTGGGTGGCATATGAGGATTTGTCTAGTCCACAAATGCTGCCTTTTCAAACAATGTCCGAAAGGTCTTGGCGCTGCATCTGCAATGATGTAGTGCGTGCTCCAAACATACCTCCAGCTTGGCACTATTAGTAATTTCTGTTTTTTTTTTTCATTTTTCTCTCAATCCACTTTGAATTCTACATCAGCTCATTTAAAATTTCAAACCAACCTCTTCAATTATTTTCCTTAACATTTGGTTTCTATCCTTTTTTATTAGTATTTTTTATTTTGAATAATCTATAAAATTATAAAAAAAATTCAATTTTACCCCTTTCCAGTTTTTTTTCATCTTTCAAATATAATCCTCATTTTTTTTATTGTTATTTGTTTTGTTTGGGATCATTTTTAAATTATTTTTTTACAATTTCATCCTCCTTAGGATTTTTTTTCCTATCAAATCCGATCCTCTTTATTTTGATTGTTATTTATATTATTTTGGCAAGTTTTTTAAATTAATATTTTTTTTAAATTTCATCATTTGACAATAAATTGGTTGAAAATTAAGTTTCTTGATTAAACCCAAATCCAAGATTTCATGAGTTACAAGTTCTAGATTAAACAAAGTTTAGGAAGTTTGCACCGGGTTTGCTTGGTTTTTATTTTCCATTGTTTATGCTAATATTTTTTTATCCTTTATCATTTATTCAATTGGAAACTAAGTTCGTTCTTTTTATTTATTTGCTTCTATAGAATTTTTTGTTGGTCATGAAAATGACCCTAGTTACCTCAAATCTTTTTATTTGTGGTTCTATATTGGGGTTTTTTTTTGCTAATTCCTTAAATTGATATTTTTTCTGATTTTATCCTTCTATATTTTGAGATTTTTTTAAAACAATTTATAAAATTAAATTTCTTTTTCAATTTCATCCCCCTTTATTTATTTATTTTTATGTTTCAAATTTATTCCTTATTTTTTTGGTTGCGAGTTTGACACCTTAGCCCAGGTTTAGAAAGTTCGTCCGTGTATGCTTGATTTATTTTTTTTTCTTTTTTTTTGAACTTATTTTATTTCAATCTCATCATTCATCATTTATGTTATTAGTGATTAGGCTCTGTTTTTTCTTTATCTGCCTTTTATATAATTTTTTGGCAAATTTTCAAAACAACTTGGTTTATCTTTATTTGTTGTTTCTTATAGGTTTCCCATTGTTTTTTCTTGGTCGGGTCTATGCCGAGTCTCATTTTCTTAAAACACATTTGCATATCTTGAGTATCTTTTTTTTACCAATAACAAAAATATTCTGGCCCGTGGTGCAACGGGAACCCACAAATCTATTTAACAAAAACTAAGGGAGGGAGTTTTTTTTTATTATATCCCTTCTCACGTAACATTATTATAATAGTGTTTTTTTTATTCCTTAGGTGTTTTTTTTTTCTAATTTCAATTCCATCATTTAACATTAGGTTTATTAGGGAATTGAGTTTCATTATTTTTTTCAATTTACTTATTTATGAGATTATCCGAAACTCATGACCCAAGTCGCTACTTTAAAAGATTAACTCAGTTGACTCAAGTTTTTTTTTTTTATCTTTTTCCTAATTCTCTTTTTCTTTCTCTCAATTTCATCCTTCAACATTAGATTAATTGGAAAATAGACTTTATAATTTGTTTTGGTCTACTTTTCATGAGGTCTTATCTCATAACTCGGGTCACAAGTTAGACAAGTTAACACTCGAGTCATTTTCTTGTTCTTTTTTTAATCGATTTTTTTTAATTTCATATTTCAACACTGGATTGATAAAAAATTGAGCTTCATAATTTATTTTAATTTTTTTATATTAGGTTGTTTTGATCTTATGATCTGAGTTGTGGATTTGACAGGTTAACCTGAGTTTACTCAAGTTATTTTTGTTTGTTTGTTTTTTCAATTGATTTTTTTTCAATTTCATTATTCAACATTGGATTTACTGAAAATTCAGTTTCATAATTTATTTTGATTTGCTTTCTATATGATTATCATGATCTCATAACAAGATATGCACATTGGCATGTTAATTCGAGTTGACTCGAATTGATCCAATATGTTGTTGTCTTAATTTTTATTTAAAAAAAATCTCATCTTAAATACTTATTTTAACTCAAACTTTTTTTTAGCTGGTTATTCAGGTTATTTTTTAATCTACTAAGATGATCGAGTCACATCAAATCAATTTTCACATGGTTTTAAAATAATATTTATTAAAAAAACTATTAACAATACCTAAATGTTTTTTTATGCAAAAAAAAAAAAGTATGACCCATAGCGTAGTATATGTCAAGGATGTAGTTTAGTTCTAATCTTTTTGTTCCGCTCACTGAAATAGTTGTTGAATTAACTTCCCCAATTTCAATGCTGCAAGTTGAATCACCCAGATGCTGGCCTCCGCATGTGGGCACTATTCATATTGGTTCGGAGAGGTACCTCTTAGATTCATAGTATTGTTGACCCATGCGTAGTGGAAGACTCTTGATTTTGAAGTTTTCTTTGTAGCATTGAAAGAATTGCTAGTGCATCAAACTTCAAATACTGTAAGAGCTTGCATAATTTATACAACACTTGGGAAACACTTCGAGTTTGACTGCCACAATAGCATTCTGAAGAGTGCACCCGTTGTTATTCCAACATCGTTCTAATGACTGGATTACCGGCGACGCCAACCAGAAACTGTTTTGGGGACTAATGAGATAGAATTTGAGGCTGCTTCTAACCTGCATTAGAGGAGGTACAATCCATCAACTCATTGTAGAAAATATAATATAAAGTGCACATACAGGAGGGAGGGAGGGAGAGCACTTTGATATTTCCTCAACAGCCCTTATAACTTCTGCAGAACTTGTTTCCAACACTTGACCTTCAAAAATTATCCCATCTAAAATAGTATGGAGCTGAAAAAGAATGAAGGAAGTTTAGTTTACTGGAAAAACATCTTTCATTAAAAAAAGTTCAATGGAAATTGTTTGCATCTACATTACTGGCAAATAGAACATTAAGAGCTTCAGGCTACATGATCAAATGAAAGCTCCTAAAAAATAGTCAAGTTGATCCAATGTTGGAGATTTTACAAGCTATGCATCGTGAAATATAATAAACAATGATGTTGGTTGAGTCTATCGTGAAGTTTTTCTTTATACCACTCAGAAGTCGAAAACCTGAATTTCCAAGGCACTATTGGTAGAAAATCTAGCTCAAGTGCATAGAGGGGATAGGGAATCCACATACCTTGCTGTAATTGAACACTGCATCAAACTCGCATACATTCCTGAAGCATTTATCCAGTGTTTCCACAAAAACTGAAGGCAGGAGGGTTTACATTAGCAGAATCCGCCAAGCAAACAAAGGAAGCACTTACATTTGTGACAAGAATTGACCTGCACACTATTTATATAATCAGATGGAACATAACTGATAAACTTAATCTTCTGTCCTTCATAACACAGGTTAAAAGGGTCCCAAAAGTAAATAACAATTTAAAAACGGTGCTAAAAGTTATCAACCGTACAGTTTCAAGGGTTAAATGAGCAACTGCCTTGTGATTATCTAAAAAACAATACCCACTTCAAATGACAACAAATCTTTAGACCATAAACCATAAAGCAGCCTACCAAATTAACAAAAAGTGAAGCTAAATCAGTTGATGGTGTTCAATATATCAAAACATCCAGTCTTATTTTTTCAAGTGATTTTGCCTTTGTCCACAATTCTATACAACTCAATTCCATTCAGCTCCATCTCCTTCCATCCTTGTCTCACCTGAATCATAAGTTTATTCAATACTCCAAAAATTTCAAAATTTACGAGCCTCTCTATCATCTACCCTCCACTTGATAATAACTAGCAATCAATCAACCATTTTGCAATAATCCATTTTTGTAATATCATTTTAATCATGATAATAGTGAGTGAAGGTAGTACCTTGTATGAGATCAAGCATCGCAAGCTCATTCTCAGAACTATCAAACACAAAGACAAAGTACAATGTTGCATAATGTTTGTACACAAGACGACTACCCTGCCCACGTAGAACAAGAAAATCATAGAAATTCTCAAATGCAAAGACGATCAACCTCAAGTAAATCAAATCAAGATTCCAAAACGAAACGAAACAAGAAAAATTACTGGGCCAAAGATTGAATCAGCCTCCATGAAATTGCTAACATTATCAGCTCTGCTACATAACACTGTGGCATATAAAGATTAAAACTGGGTATTAGAAATGACATAATCATTAACAGAAGTGCAAAGAAATAGTGATCAGATCAATCACAACCTCCAAATACACTGCGTATAAGTTCTTGCTGCTTCTCTACAGTCTGTTCTCGTTGAGAAGAAAAGGCAAGAAACTTTTGTAAGAAATTGGGTCGATAAGCACCTATGCGAGAAAAAGAAGGATTGAATTGTTGTTAAAGAGAGGAATTATTACCAAAAAATCGTAGAATTTGGTAAGGCGAGGTTTGCCTTGGGTGTTAATGATCAGCACAGCTTTTATCATACTTGATCTCTGAGTCTACAGCTTGAGTCCTGTTGCTCCTGTGATTTGTATCTAATGTTTTGTCTCCCTCTCGAAATAAAGTTTGTTAATAGATCCAAAAGAGGTGTTTCGTTTATGTCCTTGGAGAATTTACTATTTATACTTGGGCCTCCAGTTTTCCAGCAATGAGAAGCATGAATGGTAAGGCGTCGGGTCGAAATACGGTTTTTGTACATCGCATAGATCCAAATAGATAATGGGTAGTTATAGGTCGGATTAATTTTTTTTAATGTAAAAAAATATTTTGATGTTGTTAATATATATTTTTTTTAGTATAAAAAAAATTAAATCATATAAAAATTAATTTGATATGATTTGGTTGTCTTGGCGATTCTAAAAACAACTCGAATAATCAGTAAAAATATAATTTAAATCAAAATAAATATTTAAGATTATGTTTTTTTAATAAACATTAATATTACAATATATTGGATCGATTCGGGTCAACTCAGGTTAACCTATCAATTTATTTATCAAGTTATGAGATTATGATAATCCAATAGAAAGCAAATCAAAATAAATTATGAAGTTCAATTTCTAATAAACTCAATGTTTAAGGATGAAACTGAAAAAAAATCAATTAAAAAATATCTAAAAAAATAATTTGAGTCAATCCAGTTTAACCTTTCAAACTCACAACTCGGGTCATGAGATCGGGAACCCAATAGAAAGTAAATCGAAATAAATTGTGAAACTCAATTCTCAATCAATTCAGCATTCGAAGATAAAATTGAAAACAAATATTAAAAAAAATCATAAAAAACAATCCGCCAAACTCATAACCCGAGTCATGAGATGAGGATAACTTCATAGAAAGCAGACCAAAATAAATCACAAAACTTAATTCTCAATTAACTCAATATTGAATGATGAAATTAAAAAAAAATTAGAAAAAGAGAAAAAAAACTCGAGTCACCTAAGTTAACTCATCAAACTCGTGGTTTGAATCATGAATATGAAATAATCTTATAAAAAATAAATTGAAAAAAATTATAAAGTTCATTTCCTAATAAATCTAATATTAAAGGGTGAAATAGAAGAAAAAAACAACAAAAGAAAAATAAAGAAAAAATATTCAAATGAATAATGTTATTTGAGTAGGAGTAGAATAAAACCCTCTTCTCCTTTAATTTTTTATTAATAATTAATTAATTAATATATCTAGCATTGAACTCATTTGAACAAACTTAAATCTTTTTTAAAAAAATCTCTCTTTAAATCTTTTACAACATCTCTCAAAATCACATCTTAATAAAATAATATAAAAAATCTCATATATCTAATTATTTTATTTTAAAATTGAATTTAAAATATTAATACTAGATGTAATTTAAAAACTATAAAATTGTATCATCAAATAATATTTATTAACTATTAACTAATAAATAATTAGGACTTTTACATACATGAACAATTCAAAATATTTTTATATTTAGAATCATGTTTATGTTCTCGAATTGCATCCTTGTTATTTGTTAAATTAATTTATATTGTTGTACTTAAAAAGGTAATACATCAACTACATTACATGATATATAGATATTGTATATAATAATAAAACATGCTAACACTATATAATTTATTGATAATAATAAATTATCATTATTATCATATATTCATAATTATGAATTAAACTCAAATAATAAAGCAAAGTTGGAAACTTGAATTGATTTTTATAGGGTTTGAAATATAATTTTATAATGATAATTTTAGATCTAAGAAAATTTAGAGGATTGGTTTTTTTTTTTTTGTATAAAGTAAAAAGTTAAAAAGTATAGGTTGGATAATTGGATTTTTATAGGGTTTATAGTAAAAATATGATGGTAAGAGTGATCCTTTCACTCACTCTCACCTTTGACCTAAGAGAAATTGGAGTTTTTATAACATCTCATGAAATCACATACTAATAAAATAATATAAAAAATCTAATATACTTAGTTATCGTATTCTTTAAGTCAAGTTAAAAATATTAATATTATATTATAGTTTTCAAACCCAATCTGGGGTTGATCCGTCCAAGAAACCTGGTCCTGAGTTACATGGGTTGACTCGGGTCAACCCGAGTAAACCCAAAAAAATTTTTAAAAAAATATTTGAAGTTTTAATATTTCATATGAAAAAATTAAGAAACAATTCATCTAAATATATGTTATACATGTTATAAATAATGAAATTTAAAAGATTATTTCAAAAGGTTTTTTATCCCATATTGAAAAGATATTATGTTAGTATGTTATCCTTTTAAATTGAAGTATTAAAACCAAAAAGGTTTTTTATCCTACATTGAAAAAACATAACTTTTTTCTTGTGAACATAGAATATATATACTAAAGGGATTCAAATCCCACATTGAAAAAATAATTTTTTTCTTGTGAACATAGAGTGTATATATATTAAAGTACTTCAAATCTCATGCTGAAAAAATAAAACATTTTTCTAGTATTTATATAGTGAACTTTGAAAATGGTTAATATCCAATTAAAAATATATATAAAAAAAGAAGGGTTTCTAACAAGGAGAAAAAACACATTTGAAAAAAAATGGATCTCAACCGGGTTTTGTCTGGTCGCCCGGGTCACGAGTCAACACGGCAGGTCAACCGGGTTTTGCCAGGTTTTTTCTCATCCCGATCTTTTGCCTTACCCGTACCAGTCAAACCACCAGGTCGATCGGGTCCCGGGTCGACCTACTAGGCCAAGTTTAACAACTATGTACTATATGTAATTTAAAAATAGCAAATCATGTCATGAAATGATATATATGAATTAGTAAATTATTAGTCACACACACACACACACACACAATTCAAAATATTTTCTATATTTAACAATCATGTTTATATTATCATATTATATGCTTATTATTCATTAAATTGATTTATTACTACTCCACATGGTTTTTTAAGTTATACAAACACTTACAACTTATCTTAAATATAATATTTTAAAATGATTTTTACGTTCTTCTTGGTATAATCATCATCTTATCTTATAATATATACCTAAGTTAGCTTTAAAATTATATAGAGACTCATTTATTTCTATTTTAACCCTTTTAGTTTGTCTAAAGATCCCTACAATTTTAATAACCAAATCATCTACAAAACACCCAATCTTTATATATGGAATATCTTCAGAGATCCTTTACATGCACCGTTGATATGTTACTCCATCATTTCTTAGGCAAAATGAAATCATTTTCTAACAATATATGCTTTTTGAAGTGCAAAATATTGTAAGTTCATCTCTCTAGTTATAACTAGAAAAACCATCAATAAAGGATAAAACTTCATGATCCATGGAGTCACCAATCTTTAACTTATTGATAGGAAATGGAAAATCATCTTTAGAAAGTACTTGATTTAAATCTTGAAAGTCAATGCAAACTTCTTTTTTTTTTCCTTACAAGCATGATGTTTGCAATCCAAGTTGGATACACCTCTCAAATAAATCCAACATCGACAATATTGTTAACTTTTGCTTTAGTTTGTGGAATAAGATCAAGATGAAACTGACACTAAGACTATTTGAATAGGCACACTTCATTTTAACAATAAGATTATGGAAAACAATCCTTGAATCTAGCCCATAATTCTCATTATAAAACCATACAATCACATATTTATAGTCTTTTAAAAGTTGAAAGTATCATGCTTCTTCTTCTAGAATCAATAAAACACTAATAAATGTTGGTCATTGATCCTCTTAGATTTCTAAATTTATTTGTTTCAAGTCCTCTAATCTTTAATGGCTCTTTCCCTCTTTTCAAAAGTTTTTAGAGCTGATCTTGATTTATCCTTTGAGCATGTCTCATCAAAATCAAACTTATCTTTAAGGTCTCCTCAATAACGATATAATTTATGCATACAATCTTTAATTTTGGAATTTTTTCTTCACTTATATGGAAGTCTATTTTTATCCTTGGTCATTCTACTTCCTTGATCTATTCTTCTTTGGAGACATAACATTCCTATCAACCATATTAGGACCTAGTCTAACAAAGATGTATGCTTTTTTTCTCAAAACTTTGTTACCTAATCTTTCAAGGACATATACCCAAACATGTTTTCTCTCATATTAATAAGGTGTTACAACACAAGGCTCTAACCTAGTTGAAGGAGAAAAGAGATAAGGGTTTGTGTTTTAAATGTAATGACAAATAGAGCCTAGATCATAAATATAGAGGTTCAAAATTGTTCTTAATTAAAGCAGTTGATGAGGAAAAACAGGGGAGGAGATTTTGCTACCCCCGCCTTGAGGACAATGTTTCATGAAGAAGGGAGAGTAATGTGTATACGAGTCAATTTTGACCATTGATGAAATAATGGCTAAAAAATACAATATGAACAATAAAGATGATGTGGATGGTGAATGTTCATTAGTCCATGTCAGTTTGACATATGGCATAACAACTTTTGAAGTTTAAAGCCAAGATCAAGTTTTCAATCAAAATAATCCTTAACTTTTCAAATTTGAATTCAAATATGTTTAAAATCTTAATTCCAATGTTACTTTTATAAATTGAATAAGATAGTATTATTTTGATTCATTGAGAAAAGTTTTTGATTAAATTGGTTTAATATTTGGAGGTCTGAATTACCTTGAATTTGCCTAGAAACCTTTATTTTATTTTAATGAAATCCAATTTTTTTTTAGTAATTTATACTTTTTTCATTCAATAATTTTTTTCAATTTAACGCTTTATTTTTTGGGTTTATTACACATTCCTTCATGTACTATAATTTTATATTGTTTTTAAAAATTTATGAAGTTTTTTTTATTTTTCAACTTATTAACTGAATTCAATATTTTTATATAAATTATTACTTTTTCAATGAAAAATATAACTTAATAGATAAAAGGTTATGAATGATTTTTCATAAAATATTATAATTTTCTTTATAAATGTGATTTCAAGATCAAAATGAAAACAAAAGAGAAATTTTTTTATGAGTGCCTGCAAATTTTCACGAAAGAAAATTAAAAGTTCATTAAAATATTTGATCAACAAAGCAAATCGTCTCTCCATGAAAAATAAAAAACTCTTTAAATATTGTGCACATGTCAAGCAATGGTTTCCACACACAACCATCTTCAATATTTGTAACTATGCAATTATCCATGCATTAGGAGGGAAAACTCTCATATTCTAACTTGCTTATGCACTTAATCAATTTAGTCCTATAATTTTCAAAAAAATAATTATAGACTATTAAAATTATTATCTTCATATGTATGCTTCTATCTATGATACTAAAGTGAGGTTGGCCATTTTTTAACAAATTATAATAAAAAATAACTACAAATTAAAAACATATCAGGCTCAAATCTTTCTTTTTATTTTTGCAAAAACAATTCTCTCTCTTATACGATCCAAGAAAATATTGAATAAAAAGATGTGAATTCTAGTGTAATTGTATTAACTGTACAATTTTATATTATTGTGTTTACTCTCAATTTAACTATTGGATCAGGTTGTAATTTTAACAGGAGTTTACTGACATATTGTTCTATATTGAGTTAAAAGTTTAGGTCAATCGAAGTTCAAAAAGGTCTTGTAATATAGGTTGACAGATGCAATATATATTTTTTTATTTGTCATCTTTTGACTTGTGGACTTTCTATTTAAAGATGGTTCTTTTCCTCATAATGCAAGGATACTCAACAATTTATGTTTGAGAGTTTTCTAGTTCTACGAAGATCTTTAATGGACAACAACATAGTTTTCAAATGTGGCAAAGATTTCTTAATGTTTTAAAATATTTTTCTTACAAGAATTTCTTATTTATCCTAACTACACAGAAAGGAGGGCTAAAATATTTCATGGTAGATTACTTTTAGGCTAAATTATTTCTTTGTATTAATTTGAATTATTTTAAGGTTTTATTTATTTTTCTATTTCATTATTTAGATATATACATTCAGTTTAGGCTTGTATTTTTTTTTTAATTTAGCATAGTAGATCAATCTTGAAACCTATTAGCCCAGCTTCTTGTCTAGCCCAAGTTTAAAATTAAACCATGTGAGAGTTGTTCCGATGTGACTCAGTTGACCTGGTCTATCTAAAGACAACCCAGATGATTCTTAAAAAATTTTGAAGATTGAGAAAAAAAGGACAAAATTGCAAGAAAAAATACCTTTTGACCCGACTCATTACCTAGCTTGGTTTAAAATTAAACGTGTGAAATTTTCTCAGACATGACCTAATCGATTTGGTCGGTCCAAAAACAACCCGGATAACCAGTAAAAAATATATGAGGATGAAAGTGAAAAAAAAAACTCTTAATCGGACTTTTTTCTAACCTAAGTTTAAAATTAAACATGTGATATTTGTCTTAACGTGACCCAGTCAACTTGTCTGACTCAAAGACGACCCGGACGGCTAGTTAAAAACATCTGAGCATAAAATTGAGGGGAAAAAAGAGAAAATCAAAATAAAAATAAAAGAAATGGAAAAAAAAACTTGCTTTAATGAACAGTGAAGCAGGAGTGTATATCCCAAGTTTTTTAGCATGCAAGTATAATTATATAGTATGGAGTATCCAATTATCCTCTCTACGCAGGCTGCAAATAGGATTCCAAGTTAATTTCTAATGCAAGGAAGAATGTATAGGTATTGTGACGTATTTTCTAACATCATGAAAAAATTAATTGAAAATGAGAAAGTAAAAAAAAATTTGAACATAATGACATAATTGGATAATTATCTAAACACAATCTAATTATAAAATGTTAAATAAGATAAAAAAATAAAAATAAAGGGTCAAGTAAGCATGGGCTAGACATGCACACTTAGCCCACTTGAAAAACTAAACACAAGAGTCTGGTTTTTTTTCTTAAAAGCAGATGACACGTCACCTGTTTAGGTAGACAACGTGTCATCTATCCACCATCTTTTATGATCACTAGAGGGGACTTTGATGAATGAAAAATCAAGATCCAAGTTATTAGGTCTCAAAAACCCAGATTCCAACCATTTTTTCAACTCAGCACATGAAAAAAAAACATTTGATGAACTTCTATAACCCCATTTTTAATAACAAAGCAAACTCTAATCGGCCTAAAAATTTAAAATCAAATCAAACAAGAAAAAATTCTTAGTTTTAATATAATTTTTTCTAGCACCATTGAAGATAGAAACCACCTTCATTAAGTTCATGTCTCAAAGACAAACCCATAAAAATCAAATCAAAGTTATTAATGACTGAAATCTGACCACTCAAGAGCTTTCTTTCTCAAATTTTCTTGATGATTTTTTTTCTCATTTCTCAAGATCCATGGGATGAAACATAAAATAAGTGAAGTTTAGGACATAAAATAAAAATGAAAAAATAGAAGGAATAAATGTAGATTTACATGTAAAACAAAATATCGAAGGATTAAAGTGTAGGTTTAAATGGGCTGTCATTTTCTATCAACATCTATTCTGGTCCTTGTTTTTCTTGAAAAAATTACTAAAAATTCTCCAATTCAAAATCAACATCTCATTCAACTCCAAAACAATTATAGACACCTAGAACACGTGATATCATGCAATATGAAGAGATTGTAACACTTTAGGACAGAGAAAAAAAATATGGAGGACCAAATTGAAAGGAAAAAAGGGTGATTCTGGTGGTAAAAAAAGAAAATATCGGTTGTGACCAATTTCAGCCATGAAAAGGGTTGATTTCAGTGTCAATGAGTTTCTTTCTATGGGAAAAGTTTATCCTGAGTGTTTTTTTTTTAAAAAAAAAAACTTGCTTGAAATTGTAGATTTGAGCCCAAAAAAATTGAAATTGTAGATTTGAGCCCAAAAAAGGTTTTTTTATTTGGGGTTGATTGTGAGTTTAGAGCTAATTTTTGAGTTGTTAGATATTATAAATATATTTTACAAGGTGTTTAAGGTATTTTTTTGGATCAGAATATGGTTAAAAATGGGTTTTTCTTGGTCTAAAATATCCTAAGCAGGGTAGCTGAAGTGTCTTCTACCATAGTGGGGTAAGCTACGCATTGCCTACTATTTTTTAAAAAAAAATTAATGGTCAGATGATTAAAAAAAAAAATTATCAACTCCTTAAGGAAAATTAAAAAAAAAATAAGGCCCAAACGTGTGGGCTACTCCATGCCCGGGGTCTTTTTTCTTTTTTCTTTTCTCATTTTTATTCATTATAATTGGATTTTTAAAAATTTTCTTGCTTATTTTTTTTTAATTTCATCGCTTAATATTTAGTTGATTATTAATTGGACAATGTAATTTATTTTGATTTGATTTTTTTTTCAATCTCTTGAATGTATAGATGGTTCTCAATTTTATAAATATCTATTTTAGATTTTAAAAAAATTATTAAACCAAATCATAAATTTGACTAGTAAACTTTAATTAAGTAGAGATCAGGCTTCATAATTTTTTTATTATATAAATAATTCTTGATTTATTTAATTAGATATATTCATGAACTTTTTAAATTCCGCTTGGGATTATATTTTTTACAAAAACATCTATATATATAAATTAAAAAAAAAAAATCAACCCACACACAAGTCAAATAGTTAATACAGTTTCCATCAGCCAATGAACCAGAAAGGCAAACTGCAGGATAAAGGAGAAACGAAAGAAAGCAGATCATTCAACAAACACATCAATCTCAGAAGGGAAATTGCAGTACTATCGAAGAATGATCTTTAGACCACGGGAAATTACACAATGCTATCATTACCATATTGTCATTCCAGGAAACAAAACAGATGATTCACAAGCACATCACTGTCAAAGTCATAGGAGAATTACACGAGGCTATCATAATACCACGTCACATGAAGCCATTTTTTCACAACTATTTTACAGCAGAGAAACCCTCTGTAAGGGTTTATAATGCTCCTTTCAGTAAATATGAATCATCTCAAGCCCTTCAAATTGCAAGCCGCCGTCTACACTTGTCCACATTCAAGTATAAATATTACCAGCCGAATGAGAAGTCACCTTGCAGTTTTCAAGTTGCATGATTTGGGAATGGACAGGAGGCAAACCAATGGCAGGCTTACATGTGCTCAAAACTGATCGAAAGAGACTGCCATTCCCGAGCTTCATTCATAAAGGAATATATTTCATTTTGCCACTTAAAAAATACCTCATCGCTTCCTTAGAGCCGATCCTTTGGCCACAGCTTTTATACTTTGTGAATCTTTGAAGCAAACGAAGTGAACGATTGTTTTCCCACTGGGGTAGACTGCAAAAACACTCGTTCCAATTTTCTTGTTGCAAAGAGAGCAGGTAGTATCACTGGTGATCTTGACAACTGTTTTCCTATGGTTGTACATTTCATCCCTCACCTGTTTACATGATTTGTGAGGAAAAATAGAACGGTGAGCAGATAGTTGTTCCAAGTACATGGATGCAACAACCATGCTGTAAAAAAAAGAACCAATTAAACAACATGAGAATGGATAATGAATGCATAAAGAAAATACACAACTAAGCAATTGTAGATAAAGACCATCACGCTGATTTGAGAATGAAATGTATTAGGAACATTAACTTCAGTTTGAAGCTAATTGAAATTGCCTCTTACAAAGAAATTTGATATAAAAACTTGGTTTAATGTAAAGTGGCGCTCGGCAAGCAACAATATGCAAACAAGCGCATCATAGCAACTGTTATGCTGAAAATTGTAAGAAAAGATTGACTCTTGCACAGAAGCTGTGCAAATTGATGCTTCAATAATTGTTCTGTAGATTATTTCAATGTGTCGATTATGTTTTGCTTTTCAACAGCCATGCCAGTGAGCATTGATTTATAGCAACAGTAGAAGCATTACCCCAGCATAAATATTGCCTCTGTAACAGAAGTTATGATCAGTGCAAGCTAAATGGCGTAATTCTACCATCATCTTTCATAAATATAACCTTCCTTCAAGTTATTAGATCTTCTTATATCAAACCCATGATTGGTTAAGATTCCCGGTACGGATAATTCTCCAGTTGAATGTATATGTTTTATATTGTGGATACCTGCAGATTCTCACTCTGCCTCAAGCTTTTGATTACTGAGAGATTCCTGTATGCTTCACTGGATTTTTTTAGAAGAGGTCCAAGAAAGGGAAGCAAATTCTGCAAAGGAGATTTTAAAGCAAATAAATATCAAATGGAAGTGCAAGATGGAATTGTTGGTCGATATGTTAATTACCTGTAATTTAGTTTCCCTTGGTAAGAGTTTGAGGGCCTGAGCTCCATTGATTCTGTCCCACCTTTTGCTCAACAGATCGAGGACCTCATCAAGCATAATAGTAGAACCCCCTTCATCACCAAATTCATCTGCATCACCATCACTCCTGCTACTGTCAGTGCCACTGGGACTGACTCGTAAGTCTTCTGCACCCTCTATAGCAGCAATTTTCTTTGTAGCACGACCTCCTTTAGCTTTTACTGGGGTCACAGAACTTACCTTGGGAACGTTAGTATTCTGAAAGGATACTAGATTTGTTATTCGCTTTTCAAAATTCATGGTGGTCTTCCTGGGGTTGAGGTAAATTTGCAAGAGAGTTAGGTATATATTGCCAGAAGACTTTGCAGATGGTAGATGAGCTGCAGACTCGTAGACACGGTCACAGTAGGATAATGCCAGATCAGGAACATGAAGCTGTACGGTAAAAGGAACTTGTAAGAACTAACCTCAACTCAACAAAGCCTCAAATCCCAAATTAGTTAAAGTTGGGTAGCTTTTTCAACCAATAGTGATCAAGAACAAAGAATCACATTATTTGTATGCATGAAAAAGAAGGAACAAGCAGATTGATCTTTAATGCAGAATACCTTGTGAACATACAGAGATAAGGCAAGCTCATGTTGGTTCATTTTTCCCAACAAAAGTGCCCGCTCTTCATATAATGCATCTGCTGGAAGCCGTTTCAACAAAGCCTCTGGGTTATACCCTGAGATGCTCTCCAAAGCAGACAATAATTTATTCCGTGTTGGTGAATAAGCCTTATCATCCCATTTTTCTTGAGCATTCAACTCGGCATGCCAATCAAGCACTTCCGAGAGATAGATTTGCACCTGTGAAAAATAAATTGTTAGATAAATACTGCTATTTATAGTAAAATTACCAGGAGCACTGCCAATACCCAACGAAACACAGTGAGGCTGGCAGCACCATCTGTTTTGCCATGTGAATTAGAATGAATAAGAAAAAAGATAAATGCAAGAGTTCTTACCATTTCATTTTGTAGGTTTCCAGAGATCCCATTTTCATTCATCGCAAGCATCAGTTCTAAATATCTGCCTTGCATGCTTGGAGCATGCTGCTTCAGATAAGAGTTGACCAAGTCTGCAGGAATATTCCCAGACAAAAGTAGCTCAATAGTTTGTGTGGGACAGCTTTCGAGAACAAGCATTGAAAACTCCAAGACAAGCATGGGATCAGTCCAACACAGAGGCTGCATACAGAAATCCATCAGAACCCATTCAGCACTGAACATATAGAAGCTGTAGGTTTAATTCATTCATTCAAGTAATAATCTGGTTACAGAAAGAAACACCGAAAATTACTTTTATGATATTCCTAGTGCAAAACATCAGATTGCTTGCGTCATTAGAAATGGTTAAAAGCACAAAACGATAATAATATTGATGCTAAGACAAACAAAAATTTAAGACCAGAAAAGAAAGTTCTGTAAAAACAAAGATGCCAGGGAACATGTTTTAGTTGATAAATAAATGTTGAACTAGTCAAAACCATCTGAAGGAATATGCAAGAACAATAAAATGAGAAACACATTGTCTAATATGTTTGACAGTCATATCCATGCTTTTACATATCAGTTCCACAAAACACCAGATCTTTCTTTTATGCAGTTGATCCAATCTTATGTCTAATGCTATTTTCTTGTTTCACCAATTAAACAAAAAACAGCACCCAAGCTAGAAAACCAAATGCGAGATTTACCTTGAGATATTCAACAATAGATTCAGGCTTGAATTTTGGGTTTAGCTCAGGCTTTGACTGGTTTGATTTTGACTCTTCAACTAATTGATGCAGAAGCTTAAGAGCTTCACGGTGCATGGCGTTGCATTTGTAGAGTTCTAATAAAGCAGTATAATGATTCCATTTTTGAAGAATCTCCTCGCATATTTTTAGGTCACAGTAGTTAAGACCCTTCAATAATTCTAAAGCTGCTGAAGTCTGTCCTGTAAGAAGAAGAGCTTGAAGGAGAGCCGTGTCCAATATTGCTGCCATTTCCCTGGCACCTGAGTTAATGGCAATGTTACCACGACCCTGAGAGGCCAAATGGAATATGAGGTTGAGGTTGTAAACTTAAACTCAGTAAGTAGCCATGACACCGAGACTTGCTTTGACAAGTGTATTCGTGGAAAGAATAAATGTAGATTGGCATGAAACAACAATGATAGATGATAGATAAACACCATCTGTTATGTAGGAATTCGATCTCTGTAAAAAATCAACGAACATGCTCAAGGTTCTCTAGTCTCTCCTACTCAGTCACCCAAGCCCCCAAACACAGGGATGCACGCGTGCACAGAAATAAGATTTTCAAAGATAAGTAGTTCCCTCTATATGATCTCTGCATAACACTTATTTAAGGCCAACGTATTGCATTTGATACCATATTTAGAACACAGTAACACCAAAATCATGAAACAACAAAGAATAAAAGCTAACTATTATTACCTTGTTGGATTTCTTAAACCTATTAGAGTCATAAGGTCCATAATTATCTCCAACAGCATCTAAAACAACCTCATCTGTTCCCTCAGCAGTGGCCTTTTCAACTATGCCAAATCTTCTTTTCTGCAAGTACTTGATTAAAGCCATGAGAGTATTATGGCTCATCTTCTTGGACTCTAGTGCCGAATGCTCATCAAAATCTGATAGGTGGATTGGAGGTGAGGGTTCCATAATATCAGACAATCCACAGGAACCTCTTGAGAGATACGGAGCATCTTGAGAAATGTCAATTAGTTTCTCGGGTTCTGGAACCAAAGATGTTTTGGGGAGAACAATGGATGGGTACAAAGAAAGCACATAGATGATATCTACTTGAGATGCTAAGAAATGTTCCATAGCCTCCTCATAGCTCCCATTATCAAAAAGATAATGTGCATATCTGCAAGGCAATGCCATGAGCTTATTCAAATCAAATGTAAAACTAAGATTGGAACTATCATGATTCTAATGCTGGTTTGAAAAGCCTATATGGAACATCTACCTTATGTGAATTGAACCCTCCTTAGCAGCTCGAAGGTTTGAATCTTCTGGTGGAAGCAGCTTGCACAAGGCCAAGGCTTCCTCAAAATTTCCAGATGCTGTCAACTGTACAATCTGCACTATAATACAGCCCTTAGTTCTATGTCCAAAGTACCATGTCCTCTGTCAACTGTACCGTCTGCACTATAATACAGCCCTTAGTTCTATATCCAAAGTACCATGTCCTCATAATCTTTTCGAGTTCTTAAGCTAAGGCTAGGGAAAAAGGCATGATTCAATTATAGACAAGGCTATTGCACATAAGAATACAAGATTTAGAGAGATGTCTTGTACAGTTTGTTTAAAATCTTAAAAACTGTCAAAATTTGGACTTGGCAGCAATGGTAAGGTGTGGACCTTCTATGTCTTTACTGCTAGTAACTAGAAGATAGCATATAAATATTTTACAAACAGGAATAGGGAATACCTGTGCACCAAGAGGAACAGGGAACAGCGCACAGACAGAATTGCTTAATGCAACAATTATCGCGTTGTTGCTTTCAATAAGATGGCGAACATTTTGAAGAACAAAAGCTTGTATCAATGAGTATGGAACTCGGAGAGACCGGATCTGCAAACATTAATGGCAAATTCTGAACAAATCCACAGCCACGTAGATAGAAAAGAAAGGGAGGATTTCCATTTTAATTTTGTGTCTGATATGGTTAAGCTACCTCAATCCGTCTTGGAAGCAGAGAAATTGCATAGGACTTTTGAATGACAACAAGAGAAGGAGCCTCTGACCAACAAATTTTCTCTGCTTGGAGATGCTTGCCATTTTGGTCCACAAAGACTCCAATGTTATCCTGCGGCAGCAACACAAACAAAAGTTTCTAGCTTCATTCTTGTTGTGTGGGAAGAGAAGACAATAAATAGCACGAGGGAGAACAGAAAATATGCTCAGGACATACATATTACGGGCTATGTTTATCGTGCGCATGTATAACCCCTTAAGAGTTATACCTGCAACTCTCAAGCAAAGAAGTTCCTTATGTCCAGGGTTATAAAAATCATTCCATTTGTTAATGCAATGAGATAGCAATGATAATTGAAAACCTTCAACAGCTGATTAAAGACTAAAGCCCATGATGCACAGGTGTTCTTGCAGGACATAGCTCATTAAAGACTAAAGTCCATCATCGCTATGTTTTTCAAAAACACAACAATAATGTTCCGACTTAAGCAGTTCCTAAAAGTTGTACTGGAAAGGAGATTAAAGTAATCAAGCAGGACAGCCCAAAAATAAGTGATATAACTCCAATATTTTTCCTTCATTATTCAACATGAACATTCAAGAAGTAGTAGCTTATTGACATATATCAAGTTCATTGTGACACAGTTCTGCTTTACGTACGATAACTGCCAACAGCATAACCCTTGCCATCAAAACAAGAGATGAAAGCCATAGGCAAGCTTAAAGGGGAAACAAATACTAATTTTTCAAATCAGCAGGAGTATCTAGTCACCAATATAAGCACATAATGAACTAATGAATTAAACAACTAAAAGGCAGAAATGAATGAATTAAACAGTTACTATTAACAAAGACAAGCCAAATAAAACCAAGTAAATGTCAGCAGCAGAGAGAGAGTACCTTCCCAAGAAGAAGCTCCCCAGAAGGAAGAGATACCACTAATGGAGGAGCTAGTCTCCCTGAAGGAAAAACCTGACTCAATGCACCATTTGTTGAATTTAATATCCAATATTCCTTTCTAATTCCCAAACATATGTTCTCACCACACCATGACATTGACTTCACTGTATCTGAAACTCCAAAATCTTTCACCTCCACAAATCCCCTTCCACCTGAAAAATAAACTCAGAATTCAGCTCCACCAAAGAGAAAATTATCACCCCATTATCACATTAGCAAAATCAAATTTGGTATCACAGCTCGATTTACAATCCAAATAACCTAATATTAACTTTATAAATTTATTTTTCCAATCATTTATTAACAAAGAAACATTAGTTCCAATCATTCAGCACTACAATGAGCTCCACTTGAGACAAAATACTGGTTTAACATCACAAGATATACTTTCAAAATGAAAGCTAATGAAAAAACATCCCATCAGTTAATGAGAAATGAAAGAAACAAAGAGAATCATGTGACTCGATTTCCAATCCAAGTAACCTAATGTCTACTTAAAACTATCAATTGAAGACATTTAGCACCTTACTTGGCAAAAAGTACAATCAAATTAACTAACTACCACCTTAATATCAACAATCAAAATCAAAGTTGATAACCGCTATAAAAAAAATAATGTGATTCAATTTACGATCTAAAAAACTATAAGGCTGCAACTCAAATCAATTAGAACCATTACTAAAACCTTAATTATCTAAGTAGCAATATAATCATATAAAACAATATCAAATTTTAAAGAAGTTATATTAACTCCAAGAATCACTAAATTATCCTAGTTTCCATTGCTTTCACTAACATTTACACTATAATTAGCCAAAATAACATTAAATTTTCGAGTAATTTAACAAAGGATAAATCCTCCTAGTTTTTTTATATGTCTTTCATGATCATTTACAACAACAAAAGAAAATACACCAAATTTTGAACTAATTACCGTCATGTCTAAAAATGCAGACTCTCTTTTGCCTGGCGAAGCACAGAAACCCTCGCTTATCATCCCAATCAAACACGTTAGCACCTTTAGCTTTAGTAAGCACCGCAATGGTCTCCAAATTTGGCAATCGATGAAACGCGATAGATTCAGAGAGCGATAGGAGCAGCTCTCTTGAAGCCAATACTTTCATTGAAAACATCGGCTTTTTAGAGAATCCGTTTACCGTTCTCTCCAGTGAATACGGTTCCTTTCGAAGTTGATCACCGTGGTTATGGTAATCAGACGGTGGAGATTTGTCGGAGATAGCGGACACTGGAGCGTAGATTCTGAGAGCTCCATCGGAGCAAGCGATGAGGAGCTTTGAACCGTAGGATTCGATTGCATCAATTTTGTTTGGGCAATTTGTGAGGAGCTCGAAGGAATCGTAGGCATTGTGTACCATTATTGGGTTTCAGCTTTTGATTGTTTTAGCGAATACAGAGAAGAGTTTCATAATAGAGCAGATCGGTTAATTACAATTTGATCCCCATTTATAAATATAAGAGTAAATTAAATATAATTTGCTCATTTTTTTATTTTGTTATTTTAAAAATTACACTTAAGTGGATTAAAATTTTAAAAAGTTTGAGATTAATCATGTATTTTTTTTTTGTATTTTATATTGTAATTCTTTCATTTTAAATTTTAAAACTTTATCTTATAAAATTAGAAATAAAAAAAAATATCAAATTAAAAAGAAAAAACTCTAAAGATGAAAAAAAAAAAAGTTTCATAACAAACCTTAGTTTTTTTTTGTTTTTTGTATAATAATCATTACTATTCAAAAAAAATAGTTTTCTATTCTTTTGTAAATTATCATCTTATAAGACATACTATCACTTTCTGAATTATTGATCATTTGGATGCAGATTTTTTTTATTATTATTTACACTCTCTTTACCATGTTAAGCGAGTAAAAAATCTTTTTAAATTGAAACCCTTTTTTTTTTTCTTTTAATTTTAACACAAGAACCATGATTGGAGATCCCTTTATTAAGTTTCAATCAATATTAGTAATGATATCATTATCAAATCAAAGAGTAGTTTATCACTTAGTTTGAATTCAATTATCACTTAGATTGAATATTTAAAAATTGAAAAAAAAAACTGAGTTTGAGTTGAGTTTAAAAATGGATTTTGATATCAAAATATTATTTAGAAGGTCTAAAGAATTATTTTAGTTGTTTTTTAGATTGATTTACCCTGTTTATTTTTGCGTTTCAAAAGCGTTTTTGAAAAAATTTAAATTTTTTTATTTTTTTTCTTTACTTCAAATTAATATTTTTAATGTTTTCAGATCATTTTGATATGCTAATGTCACAAATAATTTTTATAAAATAAAAAAATATTATTTTGATGCATTTTCTAATGAAAAACAACCACACTCCCAACTTTAGTGATTATAAAGTTGGAGTTTCAATAATAATAACGATAAAAATAGTTCTTGTCCAAACAAAAAATATATAAAGAAGTCAATCCAAATAAAAAAAAAGGATGTATATTAATAGTTCAATATAGTAAAATAGATGTCAATATAAACCAAAAAAAAAGAATAAAGGATTTGTCATTTAAATAACTAATAACTCAGAAAGTATTTATATCGTTTAAATTTTATATATGTTATGATTTTGCAACAAAAAAAATCTTAGTTTAATTTATTTATACAAATATAGGTTTCAATGGCATATTGATTATATTAGTTAATTAATTTATGTATATTAATAAATACTTGAGTTCTTAAAAAAAAACAATATGTAACATAACTACGACCATTATATATGGATTCACGTGTTTTACTATGACTGCAACAAAATTTAATTTAGAATTATAATTCTAATTACCAGTGAATGAGAAAAAATAAAATCATATTCACATGATTTTCAAGAATCTTATGCAAAGAAATAAAATTAAAAATCGTCAAATGTACGTGATATTACTTAGCATCTACCATTATAATTGGAACATGATAGTATTATCTGTTTATGTTCCTTTTGCGCTATTATTGTTTAATTTTAAACTTTAAGGATTCAATTGAAATTAAAACTATAAATATATCCTGTAGATTGATTAGTTTATTTTGCTTCATTGCAGATTAAAGTTACTGGACCAGGAAAGCACTGCGTGGAATATAACCTCCAAGAGGTATCGGTGGGGCTTGAACCCGCGACGGCTCATAGGACCCACGCTCTACCCGTATTTTGTTGGAGGTCAGATTAAAAAATTTTAATACGAAAAGGTAAATGCGCAGACATGTTCAATGCATTTTTTTACATAAACAAAATAATATTGAATAAAAAATTCAATACATACATTTAATTAAATAAATCAAAAATTATACAAAATTAACCTTTTATATTTTTTTTAATCTTGACCCCAAATATTTTTTTAAAAAAATAACATAAAAAACACATCATCTACCGTAATAGATAATATGTTGTTTGTTTGCTTCTTTTTTTTTTTATCTTCGTAAAGGTGATTAAAAGAAAATCACCATGGGTAATGTTTTTACCTCAAAACCCAAATTTGAATTTATTTTCATCTAAAACACACTTAGAACCTTAAAAAATTAATCCTCCAGCACAAAAACCTCAAATCAATAAATAAACCACATGCACACAAAATTAACTGGGAAAAAAACTCTCTCAACCTCGATCTCCTTTTTCAATAACATGAAAGCCCAAAAATACCACAATCGCATTTCTCTCATCAATAAGAATACTTTGACACTATATTTGGTTATTTTTGTCAACAGAATCCAATCAAATAACTCTCTTTCTTTTTCCTTTATTGTCTTTCAGTGACTCTTTTTCTCTCTCCTCGCTCAAATTCAAGAATTGAAATGTGAACAAAATGAAGTTTTGGACTAAAACATATAATTTTCAAACTAGAAGGACTAAAAAAGATTTTTGGACAAATCTTAAGGCTAAAAAGCGCTACATAATTTATTTATTTTAGAAAAAAGGGTGTGATTTTTCTTCTTTTATTGATTTTGGTCCCCTAACATTCAATCTCTTACAAACAATAAAAATAATTTTTTATATGCAAAATAAAGCACCAATCCAAAGTCATAATATTTTTTTTAAGTTGCGATAACCCTATAAAAATCAAAGTAAAACAAATTATAAAAACAAATCTCCGGTAGACATAGTGTCAAATGACTAAATTGAAAAACAAAATCAAATGATAAAAAGAATTTGACCTTAAAACCCAATTTTTGACAACCACACAGGTGGTAAAAAAATCACTCTCAATAAGTTTTTAACTAAAAACTCAATGTTAAATCTATTTTTACCTAAAAACACCCATATAACCTTAAAAATAAATTGGTAAAAGAAACACAAATTTAACTCAAGGAAAAAAAAATTATCCCAACCCTGATCTTTTTTTTTTTTCAACATGGAAGCCCAAAAGCACCACAATCGCATTCCTCTCTTTAATGAGAATACTCTAATGCCAAATTTGGCATTTTTATCAAAAGAATTCGACCAATCAATCTCTTTCTCTCTTTTTTATTGTTTTCCAACAACTCTCTCACTTCTCACTCAAACTTAGTAATTGAAATGTGAATAAAATGAAGTTTTGAACCAAAACATATAATTTTTAAACTAAAGGGCAGAGAGGATTTTTTAACAAATCTTAAGGCTAAAAAGTGTTTACATAAATTTTTTTTTAAGAAAAAGAGCTGCCATTTTTCTTTTTTTTTTCAATTTTGGTCCCTTAATTCTCAATCTCTTACAAACAATAAAATCAAATCTTTATCCATAAAATCAAGCATCAACCCAAAGATGAGATATTTTTTTGAGTTTGTGATATCTTATAAAAATCAAATCGAAACAAATTATAAAGTTCAATCTCCAATAAATACAATGTCAAATGACTAAATTATATCAAGTGCATTAAAGGACAATTTGTTATTTTAATAAATATAAATATTATTAAAAAAAAGGTGGTTGATGTTGTATTGCATATGTAAGCGTGTGGGTGGTGCTCACGCACTTTGGAATGTGTGTACAATGTTGCCTGATGACCAAACGCATGCTTCTAGGGAGGCATTAGGATCTCCTTAACGACGCGTGTGGGTAATGGACTTTCGGTTTGGTGCCAACAACCTTTTTTTATCTATCATTCTCTATTCTCGCGCCAAACCCTTTAATTTTTTCATTCCATATCTTTAATTCAGTTTTCCTTCGGTTTTGGTCCATGTTCTTTTATTACTATTTGTTTTATTTAAAGTAATTTATAAAATTGGATTTTTTTTAATTTTATCTTTTTTCAATTTTTTCATCTATCATATTTGATCCTCATTCTTTTGATTCCTATATTTTTTTTTGCTTTTTTACCCTTTTCTTGATTTATTTTATTTTCAAGTTTGTCCCTCGTTGTTTTAATTCATTTAATTTTTATACCATATTTATTCCTTGTTTTTCTATTGCTATTTGTGTGTTTTTTTTTTTATTTTGGATGATTGAGAATTTTTATTCGTGATTTTTACGAGTTGCCTTCTATAGAGTAATCCGATATCATGTCCTAAGTCAAGAGTTTTGAAAATTAGCCCGATTTAACTTTGGTTTTTTTAAATTGTTTTTTTTTATTTTATATATATATATATATATATATATATATATATATATATAATTTCTTCATTCAACATTAGGTTATTGGCCCTTCAACTTCATGATTTTTATCGCTTTTTTTTTCTATAAGGTTATTCCAATCTCATATCTCGGGTCGCAAGTACTTCAAGTTAACCTCGATTGACTTATGTCTTTTTCAAAAAAAATCAATTGATTTTTTTAGTTTCCTCTTTCGTTACTTAGTTTGCTTGAGAGTTGACCTCTATTATTTTATTCATTTTCTTTTGCATGAGGTTATCCTTACCTCGTGAATGGGCCACGAGTTCGACATACTAACTAGAGTCAAATTTGTTTTTATAATTTTATAATTGATTTGTTTTTTTTTAATTTATCCATTAGTGTTTGATTTGCTGATAATTGAGTTTCAGATTTTTTTTCTTTATGAGGTTATCTAGTTCTCATTTTAATTTTTGTTTTATTATCAAATAAGATCATTGAGATCTTTTAAAAATATTTAAAGGGTATTTTTTATAATATTGAAAAACATTTATTTTTTTTATTAGTTATTTTTTTTTATTTCTCCATTTATTTTTATGTATGTTTTTGTTACCTTTTCGTCCATTCATCATTCATTCGATGGAGATTTTTTCTGTTAATCATTAATGTATAATTTATCATGAGAAGTATACTTTATAGTCCTAAATCTTGAGGAAAAAAAATTATGGAATGAAATTGGAAATCTTACCAATTGATTGATGTGATTTTACACAAACGACTTATTTACCTTAGTGTAACTATGAATAGCTTGTAACAAAATTATTTTACCGGCAAAGAGAACATAATAAAATGGTAACAAGACATTATGGAAGCGTTTTCTTTGTGAGAGTGTGCTTAGGGCATCTATTCTCCAAACTCCGGTCATTAGTTTCCACATCTAACATCATTAATAATAATAATTATCTAGTAGGTGATATAATAATAAATATTTAGAATCAAGAAATTTGTTTTTTTATAATTTTAGATTTAAAATTTATAATTATTAATATGATGATTACTATAGATTTATTGGTTATTAATTTCAGAATCCATGAAATTAATAAACTGAATATCCAAATTAGTCAAAATAATAATAATAATAATAATAATAATAATAATAATAATAATTGGACGTGGTTTCTCATAATCGGTTATAACCCCATTATTCACTATGACAACTTAGAAAGAAATTATAATAATATAATAATAATCCTAATCACACCACCTGTTTATTTTCTATATCAGACAAATAGCCCGTGAATAAAGCAATAAGAAGCGAAAACACAAGAAGATACACGAACGGAAAACCAAAGAGAAACCGATGACTTTGGGTCTAGTGAATGCAAACCCAGTGGTTCACGCCAAGAAAGAAAGGGTTGCTCGTACTGAAGATCTTCACTGTGATGATTCTGTTGATCCACTCGATATCTATGATATCCTTTTCTCTTTCTTTCTTTTTTTCCCTCGTTTTTTGATCTTTCTTATATTTATATATCTTTATGTGCCAATGAAGTTTTGAATTAAAGAAATGTATTCTTTGACTTCAATTAGCAAATTTTGTCAGAGATATAAGAGATCCAGAGCATCCATACTCACTTGAACAGCTTAGTGTTTTATCAGAGGAGTCTATCACCGTCGATGACAAACTGGGTCGTATTTTGTAAGTATTTTTTAGCTCAATATAGTTCGTGCCAGTGGCTTTTTATTTATTGGACCGAAATATGGGGGCATGAATTACAATCTTTTTTATTTTTTTTAATGTAATGGAGGGTTTTTTTTTTTTTTTTTTTTATTAGGATTACTTTTACTCCGACAATACAACATTGCAGTATGGCCACAGTTATTGGTCTGTGTCTAAGAGTGAAACTACAAGAGTGTTTCCCTCCACATTATAAGGTTAGGATTTCAAGTATGGCTATTTTCTTCTTTATCTCACTCTCTGTTATATAATATCTTACTGTGGTTCACTGTTGATTTAGATTATTTGTGAATTCATTCATTTTTTTTTGTAATTTCTTCTTAAAGTTGAAGGCTTTTGTTTTTGTTTCAAATGCCGGAGTTGAATATAATTTCTAGGCCGAAAACTGAAGAATTTGGTTTGCATATGATTCTTTATGGTAAATATGGCAGTTCATAGTTTCCTAGAAGATTATTAGTTGGTAATAAGCATCTACTATGTTTGACACTTAATTGAACCGGGAATTTACTTTGTTCTTGTGTGTGTGAAGAAGCGTTAATTCATTTCGAATTGATAGAATACTTAAATATGAACAAGGCTTTTAATGTTACTTTTATGCCAGTGTCTTAAACTTTGGAAAACCCATAATACTACTCTTGAAGTTGTAGGAAGAGGCTCAAGTTTGGATCCTTTATGTAGATGATGTTAACTAACATCTACTTAAAGCTCTGCTACTCAACCTCCTGATCTGTATCTTCATGTGCTATTATCGTGGATGCTGGAAACACTATTGATTTCCTTGAATGACTTGTAAATTGTTGCATAATTACAATGCCAAGATTGGATGATATTATACTTAACCTTGAAGAGTATAGGTTGTATTTGAATCTGTGGCCAATTGATTTGCTGTCATGTGGTTATGTCATAGACATGTCTTCTTTTGGCTCGCTCGTGATTCAGGATGGCTAGCTGCCTTGGATCTCTATCGACTTCCATTAATGATTGGCTTTTCATCTTAAGTGTACCTTGGAGAAAAAAACTGGAAGTGCTATGATATTTGGTTAATCAAGTTCATCTGCGTCGTGCGTTCAACATTTATAATTTTCAAGATATAAATGATACTCAATGAGATAATTTCTCACCCATTCATGGGTCTGATGATACTTCTCCACAGGTTGACATTAAAGTCGCTCCTGGATCTCATGCTGATGAAGAAGCAGGTGAAGCTGATTTTGACATTTACTTTAATTCATCTTGCTGTACTATGTTTTCTGATTTCTGATGGGTCTAACCTAGCCCATGTATCTTTGGTCTTGGCCATTTATGCACTTCCTGTGCAAGAATGGATGCATGATGTTAGCACATCCAACCATTCTAGTTATTGTCATCGAATATGTTCAGAACTATATCCATGACTGATGTATCTCAACCTTGATAAATGTAGGAGATAATAGAAGTGTATGTCTTGTTTATGATTTTACATATGTTTTATACTGGCTTTCAGCATATGAGAGTCCATATTTGGAGCATATATTGATCCCTTCCATTCTTCTAGGCCTCCCCGACTAATAACACTTCTGAAATTTGCAATTTTTTTAGTTAATAAGCAGTTAAATGACAAGGAAAGAGTTGCTGCTGCCTTGGAGAATCCCAATCTCCGTCAACTTGTGGATGAGTGCCTCTACTCCAATGAACTTTAACCAAGTACACTCGCATGCTCAAAAGACTTTGTACAGTTTCAGTTGGTGGTTGAATGCAATAAACTGACTTTTTGCTGAATCTTCTGAATGCTGTGATTCTTTCGATAAATTGCATGGATGTATTTAGGAGGCTCAGTTTTAAACAAAGAAACTTTGTGATGCAGTATGTTGCATCTTATAGTGCGCACTCCTTTCTAGTGATAAGTTGTATTGATTTAGTTAAATCTTGGCATTTCATGCCGGATAGGAAGCTTTTGTCCCTGATATTTAAGCTCTTTCGGGCATTTCAGATATCGCAGAACTGGTAATTTATTAACTATAAACTTACCTCTGCTCATAAATACTATTTATTGGGATGGTTTTTTTTTTTGTTTTTTTTTTATTATTATTTTTTTTAATTTTATTATTTAATATTAGATTTTTTTATTTAGTTATTATATTTTCATGACATGAATCTCAAGTTTGACGGGTTGACTCAGTTGACTAAATTTTTTTTTTTTCAATTTCATCTCTTAATATTGATTTGATTGAGAATTAAATTTCATAATTTGTTTTGTTTACTTTCCATTAGGTTATCCTAGTCTTATGACCCAAGAATAGTACTTAACGGGTTAACCTGAATTGACTCGGGTTGTTTTTTGTGTCCTTTATTTAATTGATTTTTTTTTTAATTTTATCATTCAATATTGGGTTGGTTGGGAATTGAGTTTCATAATTTGTTTTGTTTTGTTTTTTATGAGAATATCTTAGTCTCAAGATCAAGGTCACGAGTTTTGATATTTTAAACCTGGTTAAATCAAGTTTTTTTTTTATTTTCTTTCTAAGTGGTTATATCGGTCTCATGACCCGAGTCACGGGTTCTTCAACATTAGACTTGTTTTTTATTGGGTTGTCCCCGTCTTATGATCTGGGTCGCAAGTTTGACAGGTTAACCCAATTGACTTAGTTTTCTTAACTTTTTTTAATTGACTTTTTTTTTCCAATTTCTTCATTTAATATTGTGTTTGATTGAGAATCAAGCTTTATGATTTGTTTCCGTTTGTTTTTCATTAGATTATTTTGGTCTCGTGACCCGAAAATAGTTCTTAACGGTTAACTCGGGTTAACTTGGCTTATTTTTATATAATTTTTAAATTAAGATTTTTACAAATTTCATTGTTCAATATTAGGTCCGACATGAGTGATTGAAAATCGAGCTTTATAATTTGTTTTGACTTTCTCTTTACGAGGTTATTTCAGTTTTAAGACTAAAGTCACGGATTTGAAAGGTTAACCCAGGTTAAATCAAATCATTTTTTTTATAAGGTCATTTTGGTCTGATGACCCAGGTCATAAGTTTGGTAGATTGACCCATGTTGTTTTTTTATGTTTTTTTTTAATTGATTTATTTGTTAATCTCATCCTTCAATGTTGGGCTGATTGTGGATTTAAATTCGTAATTTGTTTTGATTTGTTTTTTATAGGGTTATCATAATCTCATAAACTGTGTCATGTTGACACGTTAACTCGGGTTGTAACAGGTCAATCTAATATGTTATTATTTTAATATTAAAAAAAACATAATTTTGAAATTTTATTTAGTCATTATTTTCATGGGTTGTATGAGTTATTTTTGGACCAGTAAAATCAATCGAGTTATATCGGGTAAACTCTAACATAATTTAATTTTTTTTCCTGTTAAATAAAAAAACATTAACAATATTTAAATACTTTTTTATATTCAAGAAAAATTTAATATGACCAGCATCGTAATGCGGGTCAATCATCTCGTAGTCAGCTAATTGAACCCTAGCTCATGACTGTAATATAGGCTCCTGGTTAAGGTATGCTAGCCACATGGGCAATTCAGGTGAAGTAATCGGCTATCTTTTGGCATGTACGCCACTTGGGGCTCAGGTCTGTTGGGTGTCTGTAAAGTTGGTTACCATTCCAACTTCGCAGTCTTGGCTTCTGAATGGAAAGCTAGCAATTTAATACCGTGGAAGGATTTTTTGATAGCTCTCTGTCAGCTGAGATACAGAGCAGTACTAATCTTCCAAGCAATCTCTGCACTCGGTCAGTTAAGCAAAGCTCCGATCACTTCCGTCTCGTTAAGAGGTAGGAAAGTTTTGGCAGCATTTTGGTATGATTGTGCTCATTTACTCGGAGAAACATGAGCAGGCATAACTTTGTCCTGGTTTGTTTGGTCATTAAGATAGTAATCACCTACGGCTTCCTTCATCACACAGTCAGGCTGGTTTCTGAAAGATGACCTGGTTCCAGCTGACATTTCTTGTGCCTATTCGTGAAAACAACACCTCTTAGCAACATGCCTTAAACAAGGTAGAACAAAAGATTTTGTGTTGTGAAAGTGGCTGCATCTCCCTCCAATCTAAGTTGTTGTTACAGCAAAAATCTTGCACCCTCGATGCTGCCTAATTTTAGATCACAAGGCAGTGGAGGTGTAACAATTTCATATTATCGACGAGAGAAAATCCACTGGGAAGAAGTATAGTGATAAAGGATAGTTTTAATTCATTAACAGTATTCTTGTTTCTTTTCTGGTTTAGAGCAATGAGGTGGAGGGACATGAGGATAAAAGGAGAAGAAGAGGCAGGGGATGTCTATTATTTTTAATAGTTAGAAATAACAATTAGCTTAACAAATTGATGCTTATTCACTCAACGTTTTTTCAAGTTCCATTCTGGGATCTGGTAATAAAGTTTGTATCCGGGCTACACTGCCCATGTCTTTAGTATATTGTCTACCTGTCCAAGCATAAGCCAGACTTAGCAAGCTGGCAGAGCAAGAGGTGTCGGCTCTGGTGCCACCTGAGCACCTGAATGACCGTTAGCAATGTGGCTTGGCTTTTCATCTAATCCCCAGAACTTGGCTGTTTTTACATCATCCTGGGACATCAGTCTTGAGAACTCCTCATGGTCGTAATTCAGAGTGGCTTTTCCCCCAAACTCGTTTGGAAGGTTATCAACATCGAAGAACGACTTCATGAGCTCCACACTATCTTCTTTTTTTGGGTAAACAAACTTCACCTTCTGGAAAGTCAATGGATCTAGGAAGTACTTGACGACCTATAGAAATGAAGTAATTAATACAAGGTTCACCATACGAAAGATAAAGGTGTCAGAATTCTCAAGCAATATAAATGTAGCACTTATGTCATCATACAATTGAAAAAACTCTAGTCTATGATGAATTTTCAAATCTACCTAAGAAATATATCTAGAAGACATGCCCAGTCCTAAAGAGCGAACAACCTATTATAAGATTTTGCCTGAGTTTTTGGTCAGTTCAAATATCAAATGGACTGCAATGGACATTAGGAAGCATAACGCACCTTCCAAAAAGCTTCAAAAATTCTAGGCGGGTTGTAAAGAAGTGCAACAGCAAGTCTCTCAGGGTAGTGGTTCTGTAAGATATTGATGCAATCACGAGCAGTTTTGATGGGGACCTTGACGCTCAAACCCCATCCAGTGAAGTCTATCAACCATGACATTTGTTCTTGACCGTCAGCAAGGTTAAGAATACTGTTCTCTATAAGATAAACCAAATGGCGGATATTGTCTTCTGCACATGTTGTGTTCTGCCAAAATGAAAGAAAAAGTCGAAGGTCAATCTATGAGTTGTCACGGAAACTTTCTTAATGTGGAAAAAGGCCAATAAGAAGACATCAATAAAGATAAAGGTAAAATCCTTGAACAAACCTGCTTTCCTGGCCTCAATATGAGCACAGTCCTCCCAGAGCGGTCATGAAAATCTGCTCTGGAGACTTTACCCGTCTCACCTTCATGAGCTACTTCATGCTGCACAATAGCAAGGGATTCAATTGATCTAATGGAATGAAAATGATATCATAAAATGAAGTATCGAACGTATAAAGAATGGAAAAACACTATAGAAATTATTAAAATATGTAGGCAATAAAGCACACCCAACAGATTTCTTCAGGCTTGTAAGTTGCTCTCCACTTGAGTGTCTCTTCCAGCATTTTCTTTGCCTTGTCAACATTCCAGTTCCGTGCTATTAAATATCTCCTCAGGCATGCATCAGTGCAGTACTTCAGACTTCTACCAGAAAGAGGTCCGAGGGCAGCCCTGAGTTCACTGACCTGCTTGCAGATAAAGTTTTCAGCATCTGTCTTAAAATCACTCGGAAATCTTATCTAGTTCAGACAAAACCACGTGTGAAATAAGTTTCTCCTTTGTTGTACTCTAAACTTTGCTTTGGAATGATTGCAAATTTATAAATTCATTTCTTGATGACATGACAATTACAGGGTGAAACAAAAACAAAGCTTTCTACTTAAATGTCTGCAGACGTTGACACTACCTTCGCTTCTTGTTCTTCAATGCCATTCTCCTGATGATTCTGAGACTGCTTTCTTCGAAACATGTTGACTGCCAACAGAGTTCAACCTATGGTAAGTAATCTTCAACAGAAAAGTTTTGTTAAGGAAAATTATTACCAGCCAGTTTATTTTGCAGCAGAAATAGTGGCCTCTATCATAATCAATTAAGCACGCCGAATAAAAGACCACTGAAAGGCCATAAGTGCAATGGAAAGACAACCAACACCTAAAAAGTGCAGGATTTGTAGCAAACTCATAGGCAGGCCAACAATATTGAATATTTTTTCTTTATTTGATACATAAAAATTAAACTTGACATCAAAAAGACTTTCATGAACAATAGGCTGTATTCCACCACACACAATCTAATTAATGGCAGACAAGATAGAAATCTTTGGTCAAAACTTCTTTTTCTTCTGTTTATTTTTACCCTACTCGTAAAAAATTGTTAGCGGTGTGTTGATCTATTTTATCTATCAGCAAAACAAAGGGAGAACAAAATCCATGACTCAATCAAACACTGATCACTAAGACTACACGATGGCTGACCCCCAAATCCAGCCAAACCTTTTCTAAACATAAGTGTTAACATAAACACAAAGAGATTTCAGATTACTTCAGTTCCTTGAACCAAAGACTCTGAATTATTTGACAGTCCAGCATATCCAAACATCTACACTTCACAGGCAATCTTAGGAATTATCAAGCACAGAATGTACAACCTAAAACTCAACCAAACTCAATGACTAATCAAAACATGGAAATCCCACCAAAGAATAATTCAGCAGATCTCAAATAACCTAATCATTCCCGAAAAAAGCTAGAATCTTGAGCTCCATATCACATAGAAAACAACAAAAAAAGACCACAAATACAGCCTTTCAAGAGTAACATATCTCCACCAAATTCATACACAACAAACCCGAAGTGAACAAAAAGCCACTTGGTCATGAAATGCAGACTTTAACAAACCTGGTGAATGATGAAGAAAAACAAACAGAGGTCTCTCAGTTTCTGTACTGGTGAGCTTGTTAAAAAGCCACTGTTTCAGGCAAAGGAAAACGACTCGGGTTCTGCGGAGAAGGCAATGAAGGTGTGACTTTTATGTTTAGGTAATGGTCCTCGGGAGTAAAAGGTATAGCACGCAAGAAAGGGAAAGAGAGGGAGATTTGTTCAGTGGAATTAGATATTTCCAATTTTATAGTAGGAATAGCACAAGAGCCAACAGCCACTAGACATGACTTGGTATTCTTTTGGAAGGCAGCGAGGAAGGGACCTTTTGCTGTGGAAACACATTTTCTACTATCTTTCGAGAGTAAGGCGGGACTTTTTTCTTCCTTTTTTTTTTTACAAAACAAAATATTAAACCAGTTTTTTTAAAAAAAATTATTAAACTAGGCTCTATCCATCACCCAATTCAAAACATAACATAGATTATAAATTAAATAAATGGATACAAATTAACTTGGATTAATTTAAATTTAATACAGAATTATTTTAATTATTTTTTAAAAAATCAAATCAAGTTTAAATGAAATAATAATTTAACTTGCTAGATTGAATAAATTATTCTAAGATTATTTTTTATATTATTTAAATTAAAACTTGACTCAAATTAAAAATAAGATCCACAAATCATTATGTTAAACCAAGTTTAATAATTTCAATTACATGAATATATTTCATTAATTACTACTTATTCATCCAATCATCCTAATATTTCATCACCATATCTGAAATTGAATATTTATATGGATTTAAATATATTATTCATGGAAAAAATATATTTTCAAACGAGAAATCTAAATATATTTTAATTGTTATTTTTTATCTTTTTGGTTTTTGTCAAAACAATATTGATGTACAAGTATGATTAATTTTGTAGAGTGTATTTGTTTTTGTGATTAAAAAAATATTTTTGAATCTTATTTATGATTGTGAATTATTTTAATGTACATAAATCAAAAATAAATTTTAAAAAATATAAGAAATACTATTATAATATATTTTTAAATAAAAAATATTTTTTAAAAAAATCATTATTAGAATTTTAAAGACTAACTAGATATATTCGAGTACAAGTAGCGGATTATGGGAGAAAAGTTGGGGGAAAAAAAATCTAAACCTATAAGAATTCCAAGCAGGGCGCGACGGGTTCTCCTATTGGCAGTCAATTTGTGCTCAAATTCTTTCTTGACAGCTAGCTACATGACGGTCAATTGGGGCAATTAACTTTAACACATTTTGAAGGAAAGAAATACCTTTCAAGATTGAGGTCAGTTCCGATCAGAACCTCACAACGGGAAACAATAATTGGCCCATATATTAATTATGCGGTCTCTACTTGACCCGAATTTTGTGTCATTCATATGGAAATTCGAAGAGATTTCGACCATATATTTTTATAAGCCATGCCTTTCATACCATTTTGTCAATAAAATTATTGTCCTTCTGAAAGCAACTAATACTGATACTGCATCAAACCACGCTTGAGTTGTGTTGATTTTCTTTCTTTCTCTCTCTAGGTAAATTAGTAATTACTTGTTTACGGGTTGGTTACGCTATGCTCGAGCTAAAAAAATATTGAAAGAAAAAAAAAAGATGTTTGAGCGACATCAAATTATTTGATATTATTATTAAACTTGATCAAATAAATTAATCTTGAAATCTTCCGGTCTAACAGCTTACCTAGTTTAGGTTAAAATTAAATAATATATAAGTTGTCTCGACATAACCTAGTCAACTTGACGGGTCCCAAGATGATTTGTATAACCTGTAAAAAACGTGGTTTGACATTTTCTTAAAAAATAAATCAAGATGACTTTTATTTTTTTAATATTAAAACAATAATATATTGAATCAACTCAGGTTTTACGGCTTAACCCGTTAAATCTGTTATTCGGGTTATGGATTCCACTAGTTTTAAAAACTTTATTTTTTAAAAAAACTATTTTTTACTTAATTATATGATAACAAAAATAGATATTTGTAAAATCAAGAACAAACCAAACACAAATTAAATATCGGGATGCTTGTTGGATATTGCAATAATATCATAGAAAATAAACCAAAATAATTTATAAAATAAATTAAAAATTAAAAAAATATTAAATAATAAAATTAAAAAAAAAACAAAAAAAAAACATCCTCCTTTATTATTCACATGAATATTGAAGAATATGAGTTAACATCCCAACGTGTCATTGTGCAAGTGATTGGATAATTTTTTTTTTGGATTTAAATGAGTCAATATAACAAATTATTTTAAAATATTAGATACTAATAAATATTTTTAAAGTTTTAAAGTAATAGTTATTTAAATATTCAAATGTTGCAATGTCATTTAACATTAATGATTTTTTATTTTTAACTTCTATTATTATTTTAATTCTTATCTTTAATAATTTAGTCTTTTCTTCCTTTCTAAAAAAATATCACATGACAAGTCGACAAGCATGATAATATCTAAAACACTTCTAACATAATTACATATATAGTTTGCAATATTGTTATCACTGTATTATATATATGCATCCGTCGTTCAATCAATTTTTTTATACTAAACATTTATATTGGTTACAATTTTTTTTTTGTCAAATCTTCATGTCATATTTTAAAATGATGATATGTCGAGTTATCCTGATCTTATTATTTTGACTATAAATTTTACTAGTTAAACTGAGTTGGCTTACCTTTTAATATATAGGTTCCATGTTTATCAAATAACCTCAAATTTACTTGAGCTATCATTTTTTTTTCATCCAATAATATATTTTCATAAGTTTTTTCCCAATGTTACTGTGGTTAAAATTTTTAAAAAAATTGTTCGTTTATTATCCTTGTCAGTTTTTTTATCATCTCATTAAAATAGGACTTATTCAACGACTTCTAACTCGAGTCGTCTCATTTTTTTAAAAACATGCAAAAAGCACCTCGACATCCTTTTTACACACAAACATATGTATCCACGATGGAGCACGGACTGAGAGCTAGCAAGAACGAAAAAAATGGTGCGCTTTTTTATTTTTAAAATTTATGTATAAAGATATTTTTTCTCTAATCCTAATAGACTAAATATTAATGTAGATTATATATATATAAGTGCCACATATTTGTAAAATTGATGTGTAAAAAGATTTATTTTCTAACCCTAACAGCAAATATCCTACATTTTAGAAATAGAAGTGTTTTGGAATTTCATTTTGTACCATCCAATAATTATTTTGTAGCCAATATGATAGCAACCAACCGAAAGATACTTAATTTGTTAATTATTTTCGTTCACGTACAAGTGTACCAATGGAAACGATCTTGACCATGGATATATATATATATATATATATATATATATATAACAGAGCCCAGCTTTTAATATATATATATATATATATTAAAAGCTGGGCTCTGTGGTTCTGATGTCTCGGTGGGTCAAGAGGGCGTGAGAATTAATCAGAGTTTAGAGGTCTCTGTGGTTCACTTTCTTGGCCGGCGATTTTGAATAAGCCGCCGACCAAAGACCCCATAGGATTTCTTTCCACATGTCCTGTTTGAAGCAAAGCAGATCCGCTGAAAATTCTTTATTTTTGCTGCCTGCCTACGCACATCACTGAAATTAACACGGTAACAATATTTGACCAAGTTACTTGCATATAAAAGATCCTCCCTGTCGGCCTGTCTTGGGATGTTTGGTAAGAGATTAAAAATGTTTTTTTTAATAAAAAATAATTTTGATGTACTATGTAAAAAATAAATTATTTTAATATATTTTAAAATAAAAAAACTTGTATTATTTTCTCAAATACCCTCTTCGGCTTTCCTGGTGTCTTTTTTGTTTGAGTTATGGAGGGAAGGTTCATCATTCAACATATTTTATAGAATTCAACCGGCTGATTATAAGAGCGAAACTTATGTGGGGGCCACATATGAATATTTACTTAAAATTACCCTTGTAATATTATACTTACGTTCATTTTAACCCCTCCAAAAGAATAGATTTATAAATGACATGGCATTGTTGTTGGCATTTTTTTTTTTATAGTTTGTTATGAATAAGTTTTTTTTTTAATTTAACATGGGTGTCCGGCTAGTTTACACACACCTCGACTAATCCAACGGGCCTTGAAGTTAACGACCATGTAAGCCTCCAGTGGCCATCATATGAGCAACCACAGGGCTCGAACCTGAGACCACAGAGGGAGCAAACCTCTTGATCCCAAGCTCCTACCACTGGACCACCACCTAGATGGTTTAAGTTTATTTTTCTTAGAAAAAGACCTTCTAGTGTTTCCCTGTTATGTCATATGATGAATAAGGTTTGTTTGGTCCAACTTAAGTTATTTCTTAACTTATTTTTAATCCAAGATAAGTGATGAATATATTTGAATAGAAATGGTCTGACTTAAATAAAATTAAGTTTTGATTTGCTTTCCTCAAGTGATTCTTTTAACTTTTGATTTATGAACATTGATTTATACTATCTTTCTTCTTCAATTCTTTTTCTTTAATTTCTTTCATCAAACATATTTCTAAAATGTATGAATACATTTTTACTAAAAAAAACTTTTAAATATTAATTTAAAATTAAAAGTTATTTCTTTTTAAATCATTTCAATTTATACTTATAACTAAAAGAGCTGGTTTCCTAGCTCCTTTACTGTTTTTATAATTAGTTAAGCAGTTGATTCTTTTTTTTTTCTTTTAAAAATTTCACCTTTTATTTTTTTCTTTCGATTGAATCCTTTTTTTATCTTTTTTTAATTTCATCCTTCAATATTTAGTTAATTTTTAATTAGTTTTTATAATTTGTTTCGATTTGCTATATATGAGGTTACCACAGTCTCAAACAAACGATATTTGATTGGTGCTCAAACGTGTGAATGTCTATTTCAGTTGTCAAGTCGACTAGATCACGTCAGGAAAACTCTTATGTGGGTTAATTTTGAACTCGGGCTAGGCAAAAAGTCAGATTATAAGATTTTAATATTGACCAATTGGATCGGATTTAATAACAATATCAAATAATTCCTTGTTACCTGTGATTTTTGTTTATGTTCAAAAACATCTTGATCCGATTTGCAACATAATATAGACCAGTAAACAAGTGTTCTCTAAAACAATGGTACTTTTTTTACTTTTTTGCCAGCTTTGTTGGCTTTTTTATTCTATGATTTTTTTCCCTTTCTCTTTAATCTTTATATCGATTTGTTTGATTTATTTATTTATTTATTTTTATCAAATCTGAATAATGGAAGTATAGATCTAATTAGTTTTAACCCTTCATGCTAAGTATTTTTTGCTTGCCTTTCTATACAGGTAGAAATCAAGAACCTAGTAGCTGGAAAAAAAAATATGACAGAAACTTGCAAAACAATTCTTCCTTTTCCTTTCTTAGGCTTTCTTGGTGCTCCCTTTTAATCTATGAAATTTGATACAAGAGAATCAAAGATGGTATTTTACTCATTTCTAATTCTGGTGCTTGATGGTATCCTCTTTCTAGTAGTAAAATTAGGTGCAATGTTAATGTTACTGAGAACCATTAAACAAGACTGGTTAAATGAGAATTATCTTTAGAGATAATCAAGATTAGTCTCTTGTGTTGTTCAAAAAATTCATAAGTGAAGATTAGACAAGTAAGAAAATTATGTTTAGTTTATAATCATGCGAACATTAAAAAAAAAACCATGATAATCATGCAATCATTATAAAAATATAGCATGTATACTATGCAAGTATATAAACTTGCAAAAAGAAAAAAGAAAAACATTCCTAGTATGCAACCTAAACAAATATTAAAATTATACTTAAACAAAACTAGTTTAGAGTACTTATTAAAGTCCTTAGAAGATATTCAATTTGAATTTTTGTCAGTTTTAGTAATTAATTATTTGTTCTTAAAACTTTATTGCTTCTCATTTGGTTCACAACGACTTTATTCAATAAACCTCCAAAGATTCAAACAACTCCTTCTTATTTAAATGCACTCTTAAATAAAGTCCAAAGAAACTCAAAACAATAATACTCAATTTCTCTCTACAAAGACTGAATATAAGTTTTAAAGTAAAAAGAAAGAATAGAAGAACAAGTCTTTGAAAAAAACAACAATAAAGAAATAAAACAACTCGAGAAAATTTTTAGATTTTTTTCTCACTCATCCAATACACCTATTTATAGGACTTGGAAACAAAAACATTAATGCTCATAATTAATTAATCTTTATAATTAATAATTTTTTTATTAACTATGATGAATGTTCATAGTTCATGAATTACTCATAATAGCATTCATTCTCATTATATTATTAATGTATTGGTTTATGTATTAAGATATCTTAGGGACTAAAAGAAATTACTGATCAAATATGGATTTAATAACAAATATTTTTCTTTAACTAAATTCAAGCCCAAACTCATAAGCCCATAGCACATTGTCCAATCAACAAAGCAATTTTAGTTAAGATTTTTGTTATCCAAAGGTTCTTTTAGAACAATTTCTTATTCATCTTGAATTAGATTTTAAAACATGTTAATATCTCAATGTTAAAGTACTCATGTTGTATTACAAAACACAACATGGTTTTAACCTTAAATGTGAGTGGATCTCACATATGATTTGGCCTTTAAAAGGTCCATTATATGTTTTATAAATCAATTCCAACAATCCCCCCATATGAATAAAAATTGTTTGATCAATACGAAGACTCAAATAATTTATAGATAAATACTAATTTGGTATGTCACTATATCAGGAGAGATAACTTTTTGCTTTGAACCTTCTTTAGTGAAATATTATCAGATTTACATACTAAATAGTGAACACGATGTTTTGAACTATTTAATTTTTTATACAAACCAAGACAATAATACTCACGTAATTCTTCACTTGGAGATTCTTTAGGTATTCATTATTGTGTTCATTTTAATCCTAAACAACTTTCGGTTTCATAGGTGCTTCAAAGAATTTAGCCCTTTTTAAAATTTTTAAAGAAATAGCCACCTTTCTGTTATATTTTTTATTAAAATTATTATGTTGTAGTCTAATTTGTATGTCAAGATATTAAAATCATTAAAAGCACAACTCATCCTTTATAATGTTACAACTAGCACCACTTTCATCATATGAATAAGCAAAAAATAATAATTTCTGGGTGATATTAAAAATATTATATGACTTAGTTTTTTATTTAAATATCTTAAGATCTCCAGTCAGCTATGTATGGTTACCATCATCATACTCTTTCATCTTTAAAGGCTTTAAACTCGTTTGTATCAATGAATTATACACAAACTTTCTCGATAAACCTTCAGTTAGTGAATCCATAATATTTTTCTTTGACTTTACATAGTTAATGGAAGCAATTCTATTTGAGAGAAAATATTTAACAATATTATGCCTATAATGTATATGTTTAAACTTTCATTTATACATATTACTTTGTGGCCTTTCAATTATAGATTGACTATCACAATGGACATAAATTATTGGCACTGGTTTAAGCCATTATAGAATATCCTAAAAAAATTCTTAAATCATTTGGCTTCCTCTTTAGCTTTATCAAGAGCAATAAACTTTAATTCAGTCATGGTTTTTGTGATACACATCAGCTTAGAGAATTTTTATGATACAACTATTTCCCTAATTATAAAAACATATCCATTAATGGATTTTGAATACTTAAAATCAGATATCCAAATAGTATTACTATACTCTTCTAGTACTATTAGGTAAATAGTATAGTTCATAGTCTAAGATGTACCTTAAATATTTAAATACCATTTTTATTTCTATCTAATGATCCATACTCGGATTATTAGTAAACGTATTCATTTTGCTAACTAAGTAAACAATATCAATTATTGTGTAATTCATATTATTAGTAAAGCTACTCATAGCTTATTTCAGACCATATAAAGATCTGACTAGCTTATAGACTTTTTTTTATTGTTCATTAACAACAAACCCCTCAGGTTGTCCCATATAGACATCTTCATCTAGATTACAATTTAATTAAGTTGTTTTTACATCTATTTGATGTATTTTAACCTTGTTAATAGTTGTAATGTCTATTAATATTAATATAAAAGTTATTCTTGGTATAGGTGAATATGTATCAAAATAATTCAAACCTTCTTATTGTCTAAATCTTTTCACAACAAATTAACTTTTATATTTACCAGGTGAATTCAATAGAATTACATCATGTAAAAATGCTAGAGATATATGACATACTTTAGAAGTAACTTATAAAGAAACTAATCAAGTCAAAGAATTTAAAATCGACTTGTTAGTTCTCCAATATGAATTGTTTAAAATGCTTCCTAGTGAGTCTATAACTACCATGTTTACTAGAATGACTACCATAATTAATAATCTAGATGCACTTGGTAGGACATATACTAATACGGGAATTGTAAGCAAAATTCTTAGGTCTCTACCAAAAACTTGGGAAGCAAAGGTAATGACAATTCGAGAAGCCAAAGATCTCACCAAATTTCTATTAAAGGAGCTCATTAGTTCTTTAATAACTCATGAGATTACTATGGTGAAACAAGAACAAGAAGATTAGCCAAGGAAAAATTTGACATTCAAAACCATTCATCATATTAAAAATAATGATAATGATAATTATAATAATAATGATGAAGAAGATCATGAAGGCATTAAATAGAGTATTGCCCTAATTACAAAGAAATTCCAGAGCTTTCTAAGAAAGAAGCAAGGTAATAAAATATTCTCAAACTTCAAAAAGATGGGAACAAGGAAGATTCAAGCAAGGAACTTCTAAGATGCTACAAATATAACAAAACAAGGCATATCAAAATAAATTGTCCAATTCTTCAGAACAAGAAGAAGATTCATCATCACAAAAAGGAAATGAAAGCCACTTGAAGTGATGATTTAGATTCAAACTCAAGTGGTGAAAAAGAACATGTGGCAAACATGTGTTTTATGGAAATCAAAAGTGAAAATGAGGTACAATCTTTAGATGATGAATCTCACCCTACTTCTAATGAGTTGCAAGATACACTTAAGTCATTATATGATGAATTTAAAAAATTAGATTCAAAATATAGTTATTGTAAAAACAAATATGTATGCTTACTTGTAGAGAAAGAAACTTTAGAAAAGAAAGCTTGCATTGTGATTTATGATAGTAATAAGATAAATCAACTTAAGATAAAAATAAATCTTTAAAAGAAAACATAGACAAAATAAATATGACCTTAACAAAATTCACATAAGGCACCAAAAACCTCAACTTGTTTTTTATGTGTAGGAATCAAGGGAGTATGATTAATGGTTTTTTAGATAGCACTTGCTCAATACATATGACTAGAGATTACTCATCATTCTCAAGCATTACTATAATAAATGGAGGAGATGTCACTTTTGGAGATACCTTAAAAGGCAAAATAATCAGAGTTGACAATATTGGAGGTAAATCTTCTCCTTCCATTGAATTTTTTTTCTTGTTAATAGTTTAAAGCATTATTTGCTTAGCATTAGTCAATTATGTGATAAAGGCTATAATTTTTTTTTATCATGCATGTTCTTTAATTCTTGAAAATGATAAAGTAATTTAAGATATAAAAAAAACAACTTTATTTTAAGATAAAAGTAAGTTAAAATAATGTGTAAGTGAATAAATAAAAAGAACCACAACTCCTATAACCCTTATAAAATATGTTTTTATCATAAAAAAAACGCTCTTCATGTTGATACTTCAAGCATGGTCAAAAAAACACAAAAGACAAACAAACATATAATTGTAGTTATAAAAGTAGTCACTATTATCACTTCTTATTAAAGACATCCTCTCGTATACTGAACAAAAAAAACAAAGAGCCTGAAGAAAAGCTGGATTTGTGGTTATATGGGCCATCTAATATGGAGGTGCATAGCCTCCACCAGGTAAAGGTTTTAATATTAGCTAAACAGGTGCAAAAAACTCATCTTTTAAAGGCTTCATCACCACAAAAAAAAAGAACCTAAAGGGCTATGATGCACAAAACATGCATAACAATCTAGAATTGATCATACAAGACACGAATGTCATGTGTAATAGTTTCCAACGACATTTTAAAGGTTAGCCCGGATACAATATCACCATTTAGATCCTGGATCTATTTTTAGTTTCGAGGATATCTATTCAAAGCTCATAACCTATTTTAACATGAGTATCCTAGCTAAGCAAAGCTATACTGAGTTAGTCACCATCATCTAGAAAAGTAATGTGGGCATTATAGCATACTTGAAAAGATTAAGTGAAGAAATGTTAGAAGATAGAAAGCTTTTTAGAACTAGTCACCACTAAAGCCAATGGGATCCATGATCTAACCTTGTGGATGAAGTTATATTCCTTTTCTGATAAGACCCTTCTAAAGATGAAATAGATTATGAAAAACAATATTAAGGTATAAAACAGATAATTGTTTTCATAGAATTATCTTCTTATGTTATTTTTTAATAAGCTACCTCAATGAGTGCTTTTCATGAAATTTTTTACAAGTGTATTTATCATGAAATTTTCTTTATGAAATAGTCATCATACTCCATAGTAAATCCCTAAGCATAATCTTCATAAAATAGTCTTTGTACAATGATCTTCATAGAGTACTTGTCATGGCATGTTCTCTACGAGATTCTCTATCATGGGCAAAAACTTCTTTTCTTTACTTGGTGCTAAAGCCTCTCTTCTCTATTTAGGTGCAATACAATATCTATTAAAAAATTCATTTCAGGTACAAGGACAACCTCGCCTAAGCTCAAAGCATTTTCCACCCTCGTGTACAAGGTGACGTTACCCGAGAGCAAAGTTTTTTTCCATCCTAATACAGAACCATTTATCTATGATAATCTCCCTACATAATCTCCATGAAAAACTTCACATGAGAACTTCATGATAAATCTTTATAAAAACCTCCATAATAAATATCCATAAAATCTTCACAGGATAACTTCATGATAAATCTCCACTAAAAGTCTCCATGGAAAACATCCATGTTAATTGTCAAAAATGATCTCTATAAAATATCCATCAATTAGTATTTACTCTATATGAATTTACAATCAGGACGAAAGAACACCTTTACCCAAGTATAATGTGTTCTTCATTCTCAATTCAAGATAAGACAACACCTGTCTCAAATATAATAATCTTTAAAACTGACATTGAGGGACAACCTAGCCCAAACATAACAAGAAAGACACATCTATATAGGCTAATGTAACATGTATTTCTAACACAATAACTAAACAGTCTATAAAAAACCACCTTACCTAATTATATAGGCCACCCGTATTGCCTAAACATAAAGGTAACATTCCTTTATAATCAATTCAGAAAGCACTGACTTATCAATATGTCCAGATAGTTCAAACTTGGTGACTCGCATCTTCAAGGCCATGGTCTACTCAAATCACACGTATAAGAAAATCATATTATCTCAAACCAAGTGAACCTCATTTTAAAACCAGAGGTGCATCCCCCTAGTTATTAATAATTTCTAAATATTAGCTATTTTGAATTAAACAATTAATGAGAGATGTGTCTCTAAATTGATGATGCCCAAACCTGACATACCTTACCTCACCTCTTAATGGGATGCCAAACCTCACCTATGTAATAAATGTTTAGACTAACCTCATTTCTTCACCGGATGTCAGGATGACCTTACCGCTTATTAACCTATTTGGACCAACCTTACCTCTTGGCAGACCAACCACACATTCCCCTTCTTTACAGACCAACCATGTATCTTTTCTTGGAAGGGTTACACCCTCTAATACAACCATTTGCTAGTGATGCACCTACGTTTTTTTTGTCACAATTTAGCATACTGAGCCTTTTTGTTATATGAGACTTGTTTAGGCTCAATGAGCGGTTAACAAGACAAAGTATTTTACCTTGAATATAATGCCACCGTTCATTAGATCTATAAATCCAAGGGTCACAGTATTTCCTTTTTTTGGGCCATATTACCAAGCAGAGGACAATAACTATATGTCCTTCTTCACCGGATGTCAGGATGACCTTACCGCTTATTAACCTATTTGGACCAACCTTACCTCTTGGCAGACCAACCACACATTCCCCTTCTTTACAGACCAACCATGTATCTTTTCTTGGAAGGGTTACACCCTCTAATACAACCATTTGCTAGTGATGCACCTACGTTTTTTTGTCACAATTTAGCGTCACAATTTAGCATACTGAGCCTTTTTGTTATATGAGACTTGTTTAGGCTCAATGAGCGGTTAACAAGACAAAGTATTTTACCTTGAATATAATGCCACCGTTCATTAGATCTATAAATCCAAGGGTCACAGTATTTCCTTTTTTTGGGCCATATTACCAAGCAGAGGACAATAACTATATGTCCTTTATATGTTTGCTTATAGTCTGTTATTGAACATTGGATCCAAAGAGGCAAGAAATGTAGAATGCAAGAAAATAAGTCGAATGATAGTGTTGTACTCACATGATAAGAGGAAGACACATTAAAAAAATAAATAAAACTAATGTAATTAAAGAATAGTTTTACTTTTAACTAGTTTTACTTATTTTAGGCTAAACTACTTCAAGTTACTAACAAAGGCTATAATAACAATTAAGCCTCTCTTTAGCAAACTCTACTCCGAGTCCACCAAACTAAAAATTTTAATACACCTAAACAATAAAACATAAGCCATTGATCTTGTCACAATACCCATATCAATCCCTGGGCAGCTCGAACCTTATGTTGTCCAAAGCCCATTGCTAGTTCATTTAGTGTATAGTTTGGACCTATGACAAATAAAAAAAACAAAAAACAAAATAGATTAGTACATAACAAAGTTAATTAATTTCACTTTAAATAATAAGTGGATCTTCCTTTAGCAAAGTTGCTTCGAGTCCACCAAGCTAGTTTTCCTAATACATTTCAAGGACAAAAGTATGTACATCCTTGTGCAATTTGAACTTGCAATGCCCGTGCTGCACAGAATGAATCCGGCCAAAAACTAACGGAGTGCGTATCTCCCTCCAAATGTCCAACTTGGAAGGTGGAATTCGATCTGCTTTGAAGAAAATATCAAAGTAAAATGAAATAGGTATACACTTCAATAGCCTTTTCTTACATTAACTGTGTTAAACAACCAGTCCACGCTATAAATAAAGCACAGAAGCTACCAAACATATCAAGCTAAAGTAATAAGTGATTAATAAAATCTAGGTGGATTTGAACCACCAACCTCTCAAAACCCCATGATGGGATAACGAGCGCTCTTCCATTTTGAGCTTATAGATCTTATGGACATCAAAGAAGAATGGACTCGAATAAGGGACAATAAGAATCATTCACTATTTAAAAAAAAAATATTGTACATAAAAGTCCACCATCACTCCTAAATCTTTTAATTTTTTGAAGTTGGAACAGAACCTTGTAGATTGATAAAAAGACTGGACAAGCAACTGATAAAACAAATTGTCTGCATTAAACCACACACTAGATCAACCTCACAAGTCTTTTATATTTCACCTCTTCATCAAGAGGCATCATTAAAATTGACTCTAAATCAAACAAAGCGTTAAAAAAACCGAAGTAATGACTAAATCAAACATTGCTGTACAATTTACAATAATAAGCACATTCGTGCATGCTGTTGCGTGAATAAATATTCTAATAGAAGAACAAAGTTTTTCCATATGACTCGAGACAATTGAAATTCAAAGACTAGGATACCAAATTATTTAAAGAGGCACCAATTTAGTTTTCTAGTCATGTTAAAGATTTCTTTCATTAAATCTAAGCTAAACAAGTCAATATTGAAATCTTTTGTTGACTAACTCAAGTTTCGAAATGAGTGCCTATTTAGAATGTGTTTCCACTGCATCTTTAGTGTATTTTAAAAGTGTATTTGCTTTTTAAAAAAATAAATTGATGTTTTTTTAGTCCTAAATTAACTATTATAAACAAAATCTAAAATAATTATTTTAAAATATTTCCAAGATCACTTTTAAAAAAAACACTAAACCATGTAAAAATTACCTTGACTTGGTTAATTTAACGAGTTCAAAAACAAATTAAATAATTACAAAAAATATGATTTAGCTTTTAAAAAAATTCATAATATCTTTTTTTTTTTACTAATATTAAAATACTCCCATCTTTTTTTTTTTTGCTAGTATTAAAATACTCCGACATGACTCAGTCAACACTACTAGGATTTCTAGTAAAAACATGAATTAGTTTTTTAAAAAAATATATCCAAAATGATAGTGTATCAACTTTAGCTTCAATGCTTAACCTAAACTCAAGATGTAAATCATGGACTGCACTAGGTTTAATAATTCTATTTTCTTAAACTATATTTTACTTAATTACATGATAATAAAACAAATACTTTGCAAAATCAAGCATCGATGAAATACCAGTATGTTTAATTAAAACTACTATAACTTTGATAAAAAAAAACAAACATAACAAATTATAAAAATATATTCAAAATCATCCAAAGATAAAATTTTAAAAAAATCAATAAAAAAAATTTAAAAGGCAAGAAAAATAAGATATGCTTGCAATGTTCATATGTACATTATTTCCCTTGAACAACCTACCCATAATCATGGTTTTAGAACTAGCACATCGCATTTGGTAAAATAGCACAATTAAAAATTTATTAAAACAAACAACACATTTCTCTGTTACAGCAAATGTCATGGCATGACGACGAAAAAAAAATACACCAACATAACTACCACTCAAAAGTGACAGCAACATAATTACCGCAACAATTTAGATTTTACTGACTTCAACAATATTGTTGCAGCCTTCAAATTTTAGATAAAAAACATAAAAAGTAAACTAGCTGGTAGCCCAGGTAACCTTTGATAAAGAAAGCCTTCATAAAGCATGTTGTGTTTATGTAAACTATTATATAAATTTAACAGATGAGACTATCGTGTGTGTGTGTGTGTGTGTGTCTATATATATATATATATATATATATAATAGCTCATTTAAAAGAAAACACTAATACAAGCGAAAAAAATTGAAAAAAAAATATCACAATTCCCATGTAATTCAAAAAACCACAATTAGAAATTACAATATTTTGAAAAATAATAAAAATAGATAGCTACAAATTCCAAAAAAACAAAGATTAAAAAAGAGAGCGATATTGAAACATACCTCAGGATCAAGAAAATAACTTGAAGAGACAAAAATCCCGAATGATCCACACACATTGCCTAAAGCCAAATAAACATCCACCATCTTTAAACAAGTTTGAATTTCACCGACCATCGTCTCCAACTTTACTTGATGTTCAAAGAGCTCTTTTCAATAAATAACCTTTCTCATGTTCAAAGCAGCTATCATTAAACCTTCAATGCACCCACAATCTCTCCTCTGTTTGAAATTTATTGTAGCCTATTTCACTAATTATTTAAAATATCTTAGTTTTCACCGACAAATTTTAAGAAACCGCAGGCGCGATTGTCCCCTAGCCAAGCTATTTTTCAAAATCTTTTTCTGCCTATTCTATTTCTTCAAGACTTCGTAATACCATTTCTTCAAGAAATCATGGTGGACGGGGGTCCACGTGGTCTTTGTTCTGTTCCGTTATTTGAACCATTTCAAGAACATCAACGAGCTTTGAATTTGGTTAGAAATGGTTCCAGTCATGAAACCAAACAATATTTGATAGACCAAATTAAGGGCCATATTTAAACAGTAAGAACTTCAAATTGTTCAGTGATAAATTACTTCAAATATCGAAATACCATAAACACACGAGAAAACAAGAAACCTTCTGCTACCATGAATTAACAATATGAAATTCATCTCCCCCGGCAAACAGTAAAGAATTAAACATAACGTAACGAATTACGCAGAATGATGAAACAATTCAAAACTAATGCAACTGGGTGAAAAAATCATTGAGTTATTTATTTTTCTTTCAGGTGGAAGAGGAGCGAACCGTTGAATAACTTCTTGATACCATTGAATAATAACTTGATCACCTAAATCGTTGACGAAGCAAGGACAGCTCAATTGAGAATGTCGTGAAGACCTGCTGAGCTGGCACAGCTGAGAGAGTTGAAGGCCATGGTTATGGAAGTCAGGCGGCTCCAAACCATCATCCGAAGGCTAAATCACTTAAAACCCAAAGAACCAAACAACAGAGCCAATTGCACAGTACAAAACACCAGCATCATCCATGAGCACAGGTTTTACTTGGATATCAAGAGCACAATATTCTCGAATACATAATTGCAACTACAATTATGGTAGTAAAAAGGACCTGATTAAGAAAGGAATTGGGATTTCAGAGTATCATAAGAGCTAGAAATTGAGAAACTAGATCTAGTAATAAAACTCATGCCCAGGTTAGCTCTGTAATGGCAAATCTGACTGCTTCAGTGGATATAAATATAATATGATTTGCATTTCAAGGCATTTGAAAATGAAATGAACCTGCACTGTCGGGAAAGAATGATGAATAGTTATAGTGGGGCGTTAGAATGAACAGACGCTTGGTGCAAGCAAAAACTCCTGATCGGAGACTAGAGTTATCACGATAAAAGATCAAATCAATTTCCAGGATGTGTGTTGTGTGTGTGGCGTTTTTTTTCAAGAACTGCTAATTTCCAAAGCTGAAACTAGTTTTAGATGCGCAATCTCTTAGTGATCCCATATTATCTACATTAACATTGGATTGGAACAAATACCGGTAAGCAACGAATAACCCAAGTCACAATCATGATCTCTTGCAAATGATTGATTCTAAGTTATGTAAGTATGACTGATTGATTGATACTAAAAATTAAGGAAATTCGCATTGGAGATATAAGTGAGAGAATACCTTTCGAGTCAGCCTCACAAATTGCAATATTGTGCAATTGATGAACTGGTAGCTAAGCTGGAGTTGGAGTTCCTCGTGAAAGGGCCGCGTGATCTCAGGCTAGGATCGTAAGGCAAAGAGAAGTAAGAGAAAGCAGAACACAGACAGCTGAGGAGAGAACCCGGGCAATTCCCCGTGCGATCTCCCCTCAAAAACACGGAAATAATAGTTTTATTAAGATGATGGGTGACCTGCCATGCAAGCGCACCTGTCATGGCAAAGGTCGGATGACAAAGATAATAAACAAGACCTCTCAGCCTCCTGGCCTTTTAGTCCCGGTATATATATCTCATACATCATCCTCGTAAATAAACCACACAGCTCCACCCCCTATCTCCTTCCACGCTCCTTAATCAATCAACAAAATCACAGCCCACGGTCACATCATCAAGCAACAGAGATTCTGTAATTGCTCTATCGCCCCCGCCTTCAAATGAAATCTCGAATCATCTGCTGCTCATACACCAACTGGATATATATCCTTTGAGAATTAGAGCTTCTGAAACAGAGCTCCGCCGTATCTACAAAACAAGATCAAATTAATAGCTTAATCAATAATCCGGAAACAGAATTTAAATCATCTTTAGCCAAGGAACACGCAATAAAAATACTGATACATACCTCAGGAGCGATCTCCGATCAAATAAGATAACAGACCGTGAAATCACGGTGTTGAACTTCGATTATCAAGTCTGATATCAGGATAAAGATCGCAGAGCGATCTAGGTGGACCTGGAAACCAAAAGATCGAAGGGAAATCCATGAAGGGTAGATCTGGGAATACCAGAGCTGAACTGATAAGGCACAAAAAGCTGTAAGGCGGGTGTGCGACTATATAGAGGCTCTGGGAGAATAGACGGACAGGATAAGTAGGTTAGCTGAATGATTAAGGGCTGAGATTTAGTTCACGTGGTTGAGCTCTTACCTTGTTTGAAAATTAGGTGTCGCTGAAGAGATGGACGGCACATTTGAGCTGGCGAGGTAGGGGGTTTGTTTATTTTCGGAAAATTGTTTAGTTTATATTTTTTAAAAAAAAATTTAGGTTTTTTATAAATTAATATATGTTTTTACCGGTCATTTAAATTTTCTTCAAACTTGTTACATCAACCAATTCATATTATATTAGTTTTTATATGATTTGGTTAAAAACTCACGTTATATAAAAAAATAAGTCAAGGAATTTCAAGATTTAGCTTGTTTATCCAAGTTTAATAGCATTGTTAAAAATAAATATCCCCACACTCTCATTGCTTTTTATATTTTAAAAAAAATTGGTTAAGTCTGTGACAGAGTGTGCACGCTGATGAACTAGTTACTATTTAGTTCGAAAGTATACTTACCCATCTAGCTCATAAACATATATTTTAGTTTTTTCACGTAGGTATAATATATCTGTATTCAATTGATTGGAATTGAAAATCTCAAAGGCTATGCATCACTTTACAAGATCCAACCATGCGTTTCAAAATTTTTAAATTTTTTTAAAAAGCTTCTTTCAATATTTTTTAATTATTTTTATATGCTGCTATCAAAAATAAATATTTTTTTAAAATTATTTTAATGTATTTTCAAGTGAAAAATATTTTAAAAAATAATTTTTATCACATTCTATAATAAACTTTTAATTTGTATTTGAAAATACAGTGTAGTTAAATGTAATAGTTTTTTTTTTAGGATCTATATAAAAAATTAAGAAAAAACATGTAAAACTTGATTTGAGTAATAACGCTTTATGCTTTGTGTATTAAATAGATAGTACATTAAAAAAATTTAAAGTTAAAAATAATAGTGTTTATTTTCTTTTTATCTCATCTCTTTAATTTTATAAAATTTTAATTGGTGTTTAGAAATATGGGGTAACTCGTGTTTTTAAAAAAATTATTTTTTTTATTAAATTTGTTTTATATATTTTGGATCGTCTTGATGTGCTGATCTCAAAAATAATTTTTAAAAATAAAAAATATATTATTTTAATGCATTTTAAAATAAAAAATATTTTAAAAAACAACTACAACCACACACCTAATTCTAATTTTATAAGATATTTTTTATCACTATACTATTTTCTAAAACAATTCCAAATATGAAGCCTCACCTATTCCTTTACCTGCTGCTTACCTGAACAACAACAACTACGACTACGGATGTAACGTACTGCCATCGCATCACAACTACAACAACAATTCTCCAACGCAACGCGTTTTTTTCGTCACCTATTGTACTTGAGTTCTGTTTGTATTTTTCGTCAAAAATTATAATTTATTATAATTTACATCCTACCGATTCATAATATTTTACATCTTTATATATACTCATAAAAAAAATTATTTATATAATTGTCATTATATTTTATAATCTTTGCAACAATGTTGGGTTTGAACACAAAATCAGTGGCGGCCCATTCTCCTCACACGTTGTTATTGGAACCTAAAAACAACTTGAAAAATAATGGGTTTTCGGTCGTGTTGATGTTCGAGGTGTTCATGTCTCTTTTAGGGATGATTTTGGCTGGGTCCGTTGATAATATAATTAATATTACCAATAAAATTATAAACGATGAGTTGAATATTTAATAATTTTTTTAGTCAGGTGATAAATCTATCAGTAATTAACATTAAAGTGTTTTTTAGCACCCTCCAAAAATTTCCAAATCCATTTCATTCCAATGATTTGAATTATTAGCAGTAAATTTTTATAATTTTTTTTTAACTCTACGAAACTCTTCAACTGACTTAGCCTATTGATAATTATATCAGTATAAAATAATGATAAAGTCCTGTAAATGTTTTTTAACCCTCTAGAACTCTTTGAGAGACTTAATCTGTCAGTAATATTGTGGCATGCACGACGTCGAATAGCAAGTCTGCTCTCCTGCTCTCCCACACTGCCTTATAATTGCAATTCTATAGTGTAACATTATAATTGCCTTATAATGTTACACTATCAATTTAAATGAAATAAAATTAATATTCTATAATTAAAAAGGATTATTAAAGTGATTGGTTTTGATCTTTTATGAAAAAATAATTGCAATTCTTTATCTTGATGAAAGAATTTGTCCTTTTTTCAATTTTCTATTAGAAAACTCAAAAAGAAAAAAGAAAAATTGTTCATTTGTTTACCAAGAGGACGTTTGTTTGCCTCGATAGTGGTTTCCTAGAAATCACTTTCCAAACTTTTCTGTGTTTATTTGCTATTAAGAAAGTTGGTCAACGGAAAACACTTTCCAGTCAAAGAAAAATTTGACTTGATTTTTAGAAAAGTGTTTTCATTTTATTTTGGACGGAAAACAATTTTCAGAAGTTGTGAAAAAATTAAAAATATCATATTGTTTGCTGATTATATCAAATTTGGTCCTCAAACTTTTGATTGATATATATTTTGTTTGAATCCTTTTTTTTTCAATTCAATCCCTTAAAATTTGATTTATTTTTATTTTTATATTAACTTTGATCCTTATTTTTATGATTGTTATTTGCTTTTCTCTTATTATTATTTTAATTGAAATTTTTTATCTATCAAATTTAGTCCTCATTCTTTTGATTGTTACTTATTTTATTTGAAATAATTTATAAACTTGTAATTATTATTATTATTTTAATTTCATAATTTTTCAATTTTTTTATTTGTTAGATTTGATCTTCATTATTTTGATTATTATTTATTTTATTTGAGATAATTTATGAAATTAGATTTTTTTTAATTTTATTCTCATTCAACTTTTTAATTTGTAAGATTTGTTCCTTATTATTTTAATAAACTTAAAGAAAAAATAAAACATTAATAAACTATCTTCCAGATCATTTTTCATAACATAACCAAACACTGAAAAGTGTTTTACAACTTATTTTTCATGACACTATCAAACATCGAAAAATCATTCACTTTTCAAAAAAACTATTTTTCAAAAAAACTATTTTTCAAAAAAAAATTATTTTTCAGCAAACAAACAGCTTTTAAGACATTCTACAAATCCAATGACTTGTTCTATATAACGAGTTTCAAAAAGTTCAAATTTTAACCCTGACCCCAACAGTATTTCATAAAAATTATTTTTTTATTTTTTAACTTAAAGTTAATTAAAAAAATTAAAAAAATATTATTTTAATATATTTAAAAAAACACAATTTAAAAAATAACTAAAACAGCGCTACCGTAACAACCGCTACCTAAATTTTCAATGTCATTAAAGCACGTACGATGAATGAGTACCGTTAATTCGTTTATCATCCTTATGTTGAAAGCAATCAAGGGAATATTTACACGAACCGCAAAACAAATCTGGCAGAAAGAATTGATAATGCCCTTTAAAGGGTTCTTTAAAACTATTACACTTCATTTATTATCAAATTGAATTTAATAAAAATAAGTGAAAAATATCCCTTATCAATTAAGTATATTAAATAATTCTATGACTACAATTCTAAAAAGTATTGCTTAACTCGTTAGATTCTGAATTTGTTCTTAAAAGATCACCAGTTCAAGTACCATAAATCTCAGAACCAGTTGAGGTTTATATAGTCGTTAACTTCAGGATCCGTGGAATTGATCGAGATGCACGCAAACTAACCCGGACATCCACGTTAATAATAAAAATAATAATAATAATAATAATTCTATGACTACGTTTTTAAGCATCTTTAAGTAAATTCTAGACAAAAAGATAAAACAAACAAAAAAACAGCAGAAAAGAACGAACCACATGAACTAATAAGACCTGGGTGGATTTGAACCATCAACCTCTCAAAACACCATCATAATGGGACTTTGAGCGCTCTTACCATTTTGAGCTTACAGATCTTTTCAACATTGAAGAGTGGCCTTCCAAAAACCAGCAAGTTCCGTTCCTTCTATTTACCTTTCGTCATTTTTAATTTAATCCACAAATCCACCGCTACCTCGTTACCAAAAAATTATATATTAAAATAAAATATTAATTTAATATTTTTTATATACATAACAATATTTTATATATATATATATATATAATGATTTAATAAGGTCAGCATATTAATTATTGTTAAATATAGAAAAACATTAAAATAATATTTTTTTTATTTTTTAAAAAAATTTCCAACACACGAAAACAATAAAAAAAACATTTAAAATAATTTAAATTAAAATTCTCAAAAGTGCTCTTTTGACTTAAAAACCCAATGGAATGTAGAGATAGTTTTTTCCAAGATTGCAGTAGCAAAGAGATCTTTGATTTCAAGATGAAACATGACCACAACAATTATTAATGGCATTTTTATATGGCGCTTGAATAAAAAGAAACATCAGGTAAAAGATGACAATCACCCACCCCCTTGCTTTTGACAAAATGTTTAAAGAAATGATCTATATGCGCCATTGAAACCCTAACCGTTAACCATGTTTAAATGTTTGAAGTTACAAGCACATTCAGCACCTAGAACACAACTCGTCGTCAACCCACCTGGGAATGATCATAAAATGATTGTGGAACCAACATCCTGTGCATATATAAGATAAAAGTGAATTTACACAAATGATTTCTCCAACTCCTGTAAGAAAATCGTGGTTTAAGAAACGCAATTCTTGACTGCCAAATTCAAGACTATCAGGATCGATTGTAAACCTGACAAACAAGGAAAGAAAGAAGATAACGATAAAGCTTTGGACATAATACATAATTCCAGGAAATGCTTCAAAAAGAAAGACCGCTTTCTTCTTCAAATCAATCAAAGGAAAGATAATTCCACATATTTTCAACAAAACAGCTACGTCTAGAGAGCAAGAACATAAAAGTAAGGCAAGAAAACACCGTCAGATAAAACATCTCGAACTAATGTCAAAGCTTGAGAAAACAAGGCATTTCCAGCTCCAAAAACTAGCATTACGACGACTAGAACGAGGTCTGTATCTAATATATTAATGTCCAACTGCAAATTGCATTAAGACAAACCTCAAACTAAAATAATCAAAAAGTAGCAACGCAAATCTTGAACCATTGAGAAAAACTTGATCACCTCAATAGCTGATTTAGCGTGATGCAGCTTCATAAAGAATGTTGTGAAGGGTCCTGCGCTCTCTCTTTTTCCCTAAAAGCCATGGTCATTGAAGTCAAGCAGCCCAACAGTCATCCAATGGGGTCTACAGATCCCATCTTCAACACCACAATCTTCAGGCTACATCACTTGAGATCCAATGAACCAAACAACAGGAGCCAGTTGCAAATAACAATACAGAGTAGAAACACTTGAAAACAGCTCCAAGGTAGGGATATCACAGGGCACAATATTCTAATTTACATACTTGAAAACCAGATCTTAATTGTAAATAGCGAAAGCAAAGCTGTTTATACAATAGTTTTGCACAGGATAACAGGAAAAGGAAACCGATGAACTAGATCCAAATAACAAACCTCATGCCCATGGTTGGTTTGTAAGAATCACAGATACGCTTAGGTTGCGTTTGCAGTGGTCGCGTTGTTAATGAAATAAACTTGATTGTTACCACCCAACAACGGGTTGTTGTAGTGAGCAAGTGCTTTCGTGTATTACAGACTAAAAAATGAACCCTGATAAATCAAACCTAAGATTCAGTACCTCTTAGTTTTGGTGCTATATAGTAACTGCCAGTCTTGCGTTGAAACCAGTTTTGGTTGCATTATCTTGATAGCCCACTGTATCAAAGATTTATATTTGACGGGACCAAATATCCGATAAGAAATGAAAAACAGGTTGCAATGATAATAATAAAAAAAAACAATAGGATTCTTTTTTTTTTATGTTTGTTCTAAGTCTTGGAAATATGACTGGCTGTTTCTAAAAATAAGAAATTCGTATTGGAGTTATAAAAGAGAGAATACCTTGGAGTCAGCTTCACAAATTGCAACATTGTGCAGAAGATGTGAATTGATTGCTAAGCTGGAGTTGGAGTGCCTCGTGAAAGGGCAGCGCGATCTCAGGCAAGGATCGTAAGTCAACGAGAAGTAAGAGAAAGCAGGACACGGACAGCAGAGGGGAGAACCCGGGCAATTCCCCGTGCGATCTCCCCCTCAAAAACACGAAAATAATAGTTTTATTAAGATGATGGGTGACCTGCCATGCAAGCGCGCCTGTCATGGCAAAGGTCGGATGACAAAGATAATAAACAAGACCTCTCAGCCTCCTGGCCTTTTAGTCCCGGTATATATATCTTATACATCATCCTCGTAAACAAAACACACAGCCCCACCCCCTATCTCCTTCCATCGCTCCTCAATCAATCAACAAATCACTGCTCAGGTTACATGATCAAGCAACGGAGTTTCTGTAAGTGCTTATCGCTCCACCGTCAAATGATATCTCGAGTCATCTTCTGCTTGCACACCGACGGGATATATCCCCTGAATTAGACCCATATAAACAGATCTCCGCTGCATCTACAAAACAAGATCAAATGAATAGCTTAATCAATAATTCGGAAGCACATGTTAAATCAGTTTTAGCAAAGGAAAACATAAGAAAAATACTGATACGTACATCGATCTCCGATCAAACCAGATAGCAGACCGTTAAATCATAGTTGAAGCATCGGATGAGCTTCGAATATCAAATCTGGTATCAATATATAGATCGCAAAGCGATCTAGGCGAAGCTAGAATCAAAAAGATCGAATGAGGTACCATGGAGAGTGGATCTACGAATATTAGGGCTTAGCTGCTAAGGCAGATAAAGAATGATGGGCGGGTGTGTGACTATATAGAGGATCTGGGAGAATAGACGGCCAGGATTGGTAGTTTAGTTGAATGATTGAGGGCTGAGATTTAGTTTACGTGGTTGAGTGGTTGCCTTGTTTGAAAAGTAGGTGGCGATGAAGGTATAGACGAGCTGGCAAGATATTGACTTCATCATTTTCGTAATAATCACGCTGGTTAAGATATATCAGAGATTACGCGAGTTTATAAAATAAATATATTTAATAGTATTATAATTATAAATTAATACTAAATAAATAATACAAACTAAAAATATGATGGAACTAATATTTTATGATGGAAAAAAAAATTGTGTTGATGATCAAAACTTAGAGACTGAACAAAATGATTTGTAGCAATTCACAGTGTTTTGGGAGGAAAGATACAAATGCTTTCGCCACATGATTTAGCTTTTCTATTAATAAAAAGCAAAAATAATTACAAAACTAAATTCTCTATCAACTTAATATTTAAAAAAAACAACAAAGATAATTTTGAAAGGAAAAAAACCCATGAGAAAAAACATTGTAGCAATTGACAATGTTTTATGAGGAAAACTACATTGTTTTTCCCAATAAAATAAAATAAAAAACCATTTAGAGAAATACTGTAGCAATCCATAATGCTTTATGAGAAAAACTACAATGTTTTCCCCATATGATTTAGCTTTATTGTAATTATAATTCTTAACCAACTTAATATTAAAAAAAAATGGACAAAAATAATTTTGGAAAAAATAATAAAAAATCATATGGAAAAACACTGCAATAATTCACAGTGTTTTAAAGAAAAAAACTATAAAGCTAAATTCTTAATCAGCTCAATATTAAAAAAATCAAATCGACAGAGATAATTTTAGAAGAAAAAAACACAACAAAAGGGGGAAAAATCATGTTGGAAACACTGTAGCAATTCCATGTGTTTTGTGATGAAAGCTACAGTGCTTTCCCACATAATTTAACCTTATTTGTAATGACTTGTAATTGTATTTTTCAACAATGTTTTGTGAGGAAAACTACAGTGCTTTCCCCACATGATTAAGTTTTATTATAAAGTTAAATTCTAACCAACTCAATATTAAAAAAAAAAATCGACGAAGATAATTTTGGAAAAAAATATTACAAAAAAAGAATACACAAAAGAAACTGGAAAAAAACCATGTGAGGAAAAACCGTATCAATCCATAGTGTTTTGTGAGGAAAAATTTGTATTTACTTGTAATTGCAATTCTTAACCAAATTTAATATTTAAAAAATAAAATTGACAAAGACAATTTTAGAAAAAAACATAACAAAACAGAAAAAAACCATATGAGAAAAAACACTCGTAGCAATCCACGTAATTTGCGAGGAAAGTTACAGTGTTTTCCTCACATATTGTAACCGTAATTTTTAATCAGTTTAATATTAAAAAATAAAATAAAAAAAGATAATTTCGGAGAAAATTATAAAAAAAAAACAACAAAAAAACCATGCGGAGAAACACTGTAGCAATAAACAATGTTTTAAATAAAAAAATTACAAAACTAAATTCTCAATCAGCTCAATATAAAAAAAATCGATAAATATAATTTTGAAAAATAAAAAAAAATAAAAAAACTATGTGGGAAAACACCATAGCAATCCAAAGAATTTTAAAGGAAAAAAATTACAAAGCAAAATTTTTAACCAGCTCAATATTTAAAAAGTAAAATCGACAAAGATAATTTTTTAAAAAAATAAATGGAAAAAAAAAGGAAAAAAAAAACGCAAAGTTGGAAAAAAAAGGAAAGTAATTTTGGAAACAAAAACGGAAAAAAAAACGGAAAAAAAGAGAGGGAAAGTTGGAAAAAAATGAAAAAATGCAAAAAAAAAGAAAGAAAAAAACACTGTGAATTACTGTTGTAACCCCACAGTGATTTAGGTGTGGGGGAACAGTGATTCCCCCACACCATTTAGATATTGTTAATTAGTCAAGAATGTTACGAGACCTTTTGTCATGTTTTTTAAAATTTTGTTTTTGTTAAAAAAATTTATATATTTTTAAATTTTTTTTTTGATGTGCTGATCATAAAAATAATTTTAAAAAAATAAAAAATATATTATTTTAATATATTTTTAAATAAAAAACACTTTAAACCGTGACTGTTATCACAATGTCAAATACGTGGACGATCTAAACACGGTTCATTTATAATTTAAAAAAATTAAAATTATTTTTTTAATATTTTCCAAATTATTTTAATATTCAACATCAAAAATAAAAAAAATATTTATAATCAACAAAATATTTTAAAAAATAATTCCACAAGAACAACATTTAGAAAATTAGATTGATTGGTGTACGCCTGTGATTTTGTGACTTTCTTTGTATTTTTACTTCACATTTCTGATTTTTGTGGTCGTCGCTCATAACAAGAGTGGATTACAAGTGTATAGCTAAATGTTTTTCAACATAAACAAATTAAAAATAATTTTAAAAATCTTTATAAAATTTAATGATGTTTTTATTTTTATTTTTTATTACGTTACGATAAATCACGCTTTATATTTTATATCAAACAAAAATTTAAAATAAAATTATCTTCATAAATAATTCATGAGATACCCACATTCAACACTCTCTTTGTCTCTCACAAAATTCACGAGATCTCTCTCCTAAACCCTAAAAATATGAAAACAAAATTCACTCTCTGTTATTTGATCTTTGTTAAATTCACTTCTGCCAGCACGCGCGCCCTCTTCCACGTCTACCTGCAACTTTTGGCTTCCCTCGCTGGTTGAGAAGACAAAACCCTTCTATCTGCAACCATGTCAATGGCATAATTATTTGCTAGGCTGCTTGTAGCTGTTTAAATCTTATGATATGAACACATTTATAAGATTATTTTCTCCCGCATCATGTGGATTATCATAGAATTTTTTTATTTTTTTATTTTTTTTATTAACATAGTGTCCGGTTCAGTTTGAGCGTACCTCAACTAATTTTATGGGCTTTAAAGTTAACAATAATATAAGTCTCTAGTATTATTATATTAGCAATCACAAGGCTCGAATCTGAGATCATAGGAAAATCACTTGATCCCAAGTTTTTATCATTGAACCACTTTTTTATTAATAATTACCATTGTTTGTTAAAGCATGGTGACATATAAACCAACGTCGGTTGCAGTAATGTGAGACAGCAATATGTATTAAAGTCTTAAGTTTGAAAAGATTGTTTAGGAATATAATTGTGGTTGTTTTTTAAATTATTTTTAAAAAAATATATATTAAAAAAATATTTTTTATTTTTAAAAAATTATTTTTAATATTCACATTTTAAAATAATCTAAATACATATAAAAAAATTAAAATTTCATGAAACCAATTTACAACGATTGCCAACATTCTGTGAAGATGTTCACCACAAGGAAGAAGATCTAGAAAGACAAGGACTCATTACGGCCCATTGGGCTATGCATGAATCATTTTTGTGAATGCTCATATCGGCAGATCCCACAGTATAGTCCACCCACCGTATTATTTCAAGAAACTTGCAAACATTAGGTTAGAACCAATCCATGTATTTGATTGGGACCTTTTTTTTTATCTTTTCTTAATAATTTTTCTTATAAAATAACATCACCGAGTACATGAACGTCAATGTGCTTACCCTAAGATTCTTTCTTCTTCTACTTTTTTATTTATTTATTTTGTGAACCTTTTAGTTTTTTTTTTTAACGTAGGTGTTTGGGCCACTTGCGCGCACCTCGACTAATCCCACGGGTCCTGAAGTTAACAACCATGTAAGCCTTCAGTGACCATCATATGAGCAATCACAGGGTTTGAACCCGAGACCATAGAAAAAACAAACTTCTTAATTTCAAATTCTTATTACAGACATGGTTGTGAGAGAGGTTTCTAATTCATGTATAGAGATATCGATTTGTTTTGTTGGGGGCGATAATTGTAGATCCAGGGGTGTTTAGCAATGCAGTGATCACAGTGAAAAACTTGAATTTTAAAATAAATTATGATTGGACTAAAATATACCCTAACCGTTAAAAATAATAATTAGCAATACCTACGCACGACAAATGAAATTCATGATGAGATTGTAACTGTTAAATCACAGTTAAAATAAAATAATTAAAAATTAATTCATGTTGAGATCACATTGAAATTTAGAATAGTTTGTTTCCTAAAAAATATTTTTTTAAAAAATAAATTTATAAAAAGTGAATTAATTTTTAATGTTTGGTAGTATCATAAAAAATAAGTTAAAAAATATTTTCCAGTATTTTATTATGTCATGAAAAATAAGCTAGAAAATAAATTTTTAATATTTTTTTTCAAGTTTATTAAAATAATAAAAAACAAATCTTACAAATTAAAAAGTTGAAAAAGAATAAAATTAAAAATATATATATAATTTTATAAATTATCTCAAATAAAATAAATAACAATCAAATAACAGAGATCAAACCTAACGGATGAAAAAGATGAAAGATGATGAAATTAAAAAAATTATAATTTTATAAATTATTTCAAATAAAATAAACAACAATTAAAAGAATGAGGATCAAATCTGATAGATAAAAAATTTCAATTAAAAAAATAATAATAGAAAAACAAATAATAATCATAAAAATAAAGACCACAGTTAGTATAATAATCAAATTAAATCAAATTTTAAGGGATAAAATTGAAAAAAAAATAAAACAAAATATATAGCAGTAAAAAATTTGAGGATCAAATTTGATATAATCAACAAATAACATGATATTTCTAAATTTTTCACAACTTTTAGAAAAAATTTTCTGTCCAAAATAAAAGGAAAATACTTTTCTAAAACCAAGTCAAAATTTGTTTTAAAGATTAAGGATCAAATTTGATATAATCAATAAATAACATGATATTTTTAAAAATTTTACGACTTTTATAAAATATTTTTCGCTCAAAATAAAAAAAATATTTTTCTAAAACTAAGTCAGATTTATTTTTAATTAGAAAATATTTTTTATTGATTAATTTTTTTAATAATAAATAAATATAAGAAAGTTTAAAAATTATCTGTAAGAGGTTATTTTTCATTAAACGGGACTTAGGGTATACATCAAGTGGAGAAAATTCTTAGGGCAAAAAAGTCTCAATCACCGTACAAGTTGTTGAAGCAAAGACGGGGAAAACAATGCTCGTGCTATCCTATCCCAACTAACTATCTATTAATTTGACCATCTGGTACAAATAAAAATTCTAAAAGCAACATTCATGGCTATTGGAAACACGTGTTAACTCGTAATTTTAAAAATATTTTAAAAAATTATTAAAAAATTAATTTTTTGTGTTTTGAATTGTTTTAATACGATAATCTCAAAAATAATTTTTTTTAAAAAAAATATTATTTTAATACATTTTAAAATAAAAAAATATTTAAAAAAACAACAAAAACTACATTTTCAAACATGCCCTGACAATGCCGACGTTAAAACAAACACGTAGTGCTAACAACCAAGTCATGTGGATTATCGACAAAATGGAAAAAAGAAAATATTGTCGGTTCATCCAAAAAAAAAAATTAAAAAAATTGACAACTCTTTGCATGGATAAGCATCTTTGCGTGATTAAGCGCTTGCTTAATACTGTAGTGTCAATTGCTTATTAAAATATTTTTTATTTAAAAATATATTAAAATATTTTTTTATTTTTTAAAATTTATTTTTGATATTAACATATTAAAATAATATAAAAAAATTAATCTGAAAAAAAAATTATATAATTAAATCCCTAATTTACATGCCAACCAAAAACAAAAGGCACGGAACTTAAATTTATACAAGAAACCAAAATCTATAAGACTAGCTAGCTATATAAAAACAACAATTTACTACTACAATCACCAGCCAGGATTAAAAACAAACCCATTTTCATCATTTGGGTTCTCATTAGACTTGTCCTTTGGCTCACCCTCCGGCCCCCCAGCCTTTGTCGTGACCTACCTGAAACGGACCCCGTAAGTTTTTCTGCCACGTTGTTTTGTGGGTGATGAGAAAATATATGGTGTGGACAAGTTGACTTATGTAGTTGCGTGGTTCTTCGCATTTCCAGAAATCGTTCCCTATATTACTAAAAACAAGTAATCGTAAAAATAAAAAATTGGGTAAGGTGTGGGCCTCCCTCAAGCTCACACACTTGAGTTGTGATGTAGCAGCTTTTTTTTGTCTTTTGTTTTTTTTTTTCTAATTTTTTTTCGGTATGGGGTTTTTTTTATTAAAATTTATTTTTTATGATAAATTAAATTTTATTGTTTTATTATATAATAAAATAAAAAATTAATTTAATTGTGTAGAGCTTATAATTTAGATTATGGCTTATAATTTAGGTTATAGTTAATTGAGTTGACATGGTTTTTTTTTTTTTTCCTGTATGGTAAACATGATCAAGCTGAAGAAACTCGCACCTTGCTCTTGCAAAGATTATGATTTAAGTCATGGCACGAAGCATTTCAACAAAAAAAGCGGCAAAGAGAGGAGGTTTGTTGTCTTACAGCCATTGCCATTTTTCATTCGAAAGACTTGGTAGATATTTTCATCAAGTAGTACAAGTATAATATGAATATTACTCAAGACAGAACCAATTTGTCCAATCTAAAAAAAAAATAGACAAATAAAGCATAAGGGAATACGCTAAAAGATGAAGAGACTTAGATGTCTAAATGCATCCCCACCACAAAACAAAAAAAATAATCACTTTATTTGCCAACACACTCAAGATATCATACTACAAGCATGTGATGAATAATTCAACACATCACTAAAACAAAAAAAAATTTCAAAACTACCAAACTCCAACTCATATTACAAACATCAATCTCAACTCCCCCATTCCCCCTCGAAGACCCAGCCTAGAGTACAAATGGGCTAGATGAGCTTAACCCATCCAACGTGCTTTGTGGATTTAAAAAGGAGAATTATAAGCCAGAGATCTGCTGCAACCCTACTACTACTGTACTGTTGAGACAGAGAAGGGTGCTGGTGGGGCTCGACTGGTCTTCCACAAGTCTACAACTACTGTCAAGTTAAGAAAACGAAAAAATGTGAGTGGAGAGGTCACTTCCTTTACGTTTATGTCTCTAGACTGCGGGACCACTCGACCGTTACAGCTGCCACTCCACGTCAGCAGGCACATTCACTCTCGGTCCTCCTTGCATTAAAAGTGAGAGCTCTCTGCTAGAGTCACCCATCACGTAGATTAAAAAATAAAATAAAAATAGAAAATAACTGTCTTTATTACCGTGTGCCATTCACTATAGATCGGATTGCATAGATATTTTTCGAAAAAATCTTGAATACTATCAGATTATTCATTGTCTTGATATTGTATAGTAAATGTATTTAATATATTTCTAAATAAAAAAATATTTAAAAAAACAGATGATATTAATTCATACAAATTAAAAGGAATTCTCTTTAATTCAAACGTTGCATGGATACGGGTATTCAAAAGAGAACTTGACTGTACATCTGGATCCTAGAATTTGTTTTTTTTCTGTTTAATTATCGTTGTGGTTGACTATTATTTTTTATCATTTACATACAAAACCAACATTTGTTTTTAAGATTTAAATGTCAATATGTGTTAGGTAAGAGGTAAGGTCCAATATATAATTTATTATTAAAAAATAATATAAATTATATTTTAAAACTTTATTCAATAATTTAAATTGTTAGGTAAGATTTCAAGATATGATTTATATTATTATTTAATAATCTTTACTTAATTAATTAAAAATTTTAATTCTAATGGTGAAGATAAAAATAGCTAGCATCAAATAATCGGTTGTAAGTTAATCTAATGATGTTTGTTTATAGAATATGCCATCTCACAAGAAAAACTTACAGAAATGAATTACGAGAAAAATCAATCATGCCATCAATGTAAGTCGGTGGATTCTGATAATTGGTCAGTCTAATGGATTATATATATTTTTTGTTATTTTTTCTTGTAAATATGATTATTGTTATATAAATTAATTACAAAGCAAAATGAAAGGACAATCCTTAATCCTAATTAGCATCTCAGGAATATTTTTGTATTTATCCCAGAGGTGTTTGGTGGCACGGTGAGAACACTATTCACACAAAATTTAAAAATTATTTTTTAGTATTTTTAAATATTTTTGATGTATTGAAATTAAAATAAATTTTGAAAAATAAAAAAAATATTTTAATATATAAAAAATGCTAAACACTTTAAAACATAATCTTAATGGCATACCCAAATCAGAATCTAATAGAGCTGTGGGGTCGAAGTCCGTAAAACTAGAAGAGAAAAAAAGTGGGGTTTTAAATAGGTGGTTTATGGATCTGGTTGCTTTCCTTATTTAAATTATTAATCTGCTGGGGGAGGTACGGCGTGGTTGCAGGGGTGAGAACTCCAAGAAGTCTAACATGGTGACGTCATGCCTACTGGCATGTAAATACGGAGAAAATACAAGGCAGGTCAATTCACCAAGGTGGATTTTGTGTTTTCCAAGTTGCAGAGTGCAAGACAAAGCCTTGTCGTCCTGGATTTTATTGGTTGCCTATAGCTTTAACTTCCTTCAGTGACCATGCGGTACAGCTTACTGGAAAATCTCTTTTTGATTCACAAAAAGTACAATCACAAGAGTTATAAGGGCCCTCGTGAGAATTTTTGCTCCAAATTCTGCAGATTTTAATTGCTTGGTAGCAACAATTATGCAGAAGGTGTCTTTTTATATATATATTTTGAGAAAAAATGGCAAATCTAAAATCCCAAATGAGTGAGATTCACAAATGCTAAATTCATGACAACAAGTATAAACTTGAGCTCTCGATGCATTATTAAGCTCTAGCAAGATGGTCCACTGTTTCATATACTGTGCAATTTTAAGTTTCTGGGGCACGAAGACTGCTGGTCCACTGGTTCATGCAGATGCTACAGTGCAATTCAACTACATATTGCTTTGACGGGGTCAATTAAATTGCAGAACCAAAGGAAAGCAGCTCGTTGGTGGTGTGAAGAAAGCGTGAAAACCCTCATCATTGTTTGTACGATAAACATTGCATGGCTCTAATGCAAGGAGAGATCAACTTGTTTATGGATGACATGCGTTACAGTGCAGGGCTTATTTGGTGAGTAGTGAGCTAGCTTGAGAGAGATTTTTTTCATCTGTTTATTATGAAGCGAAAAAGAAGGGCAGTGATTAGTAGCAACAAGATGAGTTGCGGTGCAACCGTGTGAGAAGGAAATTGGAGCTCTGAAGAATGCATAACAAGCACCACAGAGAGGAGTCCATTCTTGGTTAATAAACATTAAGAGGGAGGGACCCTCTGCATATGAAAGATTTTTAGCTACCCTTTAACTTTCTCTAAAGATGACTCTGAATGGTCACAATCACTCGAACCAGGAACAACAACATCATGCAACCCATTGTCTACCTTGTCGCGTCCTGGCCCATTGATTTTCAGAGAGGTGGAAAGAGGTTTGGTTCCTCCACCTTTGTTTCTTCTCAATTTGTGTCAAAAAGATGAGAGAGAGTCCGATTGCTGGGTGAAAGGGACGGGCATTAAAGCCTTGTATACTGAGATTATGCAATTGGTGAGGAGGGAAATGTGGCTCCATATGCATACTCAAGTCCCTGTCCTTCATAGATTTTAAAGGAAATTGATAGCAGCTGAGCAGAGCAAACTGGGAAGCCTAGATGATAGAAAGATCATCTGCTAGATCATTTACGCAGCAAATACAGATTTATGTAGGTCTGAATCAATTACCACTTCCATTTGTAAGCGCTCACTGCATGTCTTCATCACATTGCCAATTTCATATAACCAAAGATTCTAATGGCTTGCAGGTCTGCATCAAACACCAGTTACAGAACCTGGGAGATTATCCATTAACTACTTTCAGTTCTTGTTCGACATTCTTGCCGCGTGCAAGTTACAAGGAGAAAAAAAAAACTGATCCCATTACAAAATTGCAGAACCACAGGCTGAGGTGCACCACAAGACCTCATCGAGTTCTTACTATCATCACCGGGATCTATTTTCTTCATTGCAATCTACTATACTAAGTACAAGCACAGGAAATAAAACTATAACTCAAAACAAAGATTCAAATTTATTCACAAGAGTTACATACACCTAAGAGAAAGAAACATTTCCTTCCTGTTTTTTTTTTACAATTTGTGAAGACTCTAGAGTTTAAAACCTATAACAAAAACCCAGCAGAATACAAAAGGAAAACCCATATATCTAAATGACCAGACTGCAAGACTACAGCAAGTTACTGGCTTCAGTGGATCTGTCAATGCATGATCGCAATAAAAAAAAAAAAAAAACAAGCTACAACTAATTAACCCTTCCAGCGGTTCATTATCTGATCACGCAGCAGCCCAACAATACCATTCAATGGCGTATAATTCACACTAAACCATTGTTCCACACCAGAGAAAAATTACTAGGTGGAAACTAGTACCAAATTCAAGTCCAGCCCCATCGATTATCGCCATGACGAAACTGTGAGTAGTGGCACCTCATTCCAGGCTAAAGTTAAGAACCCAGGTTGAGAATCATCAAGAGAATACAAAGTACTGGAATTGTAATTCCATAAAAGTATTTTAGCCTGACTCATTGCATAATGGCTAAGCGAAACCGATTCGAAACCCGAGCTTTCCATTAAAACCCTCCATTGCTCTTTATCCTCCATCCTCTCCCTTCTAATTCCATCTGGCCCTACAACACCAGAAATTCTACGACCCAATAACAATCTCTCAACCTGAAGCCTCTCTTGTGAGTCTCTACTCATGTTAGGATCAAGAGACTCAAAAACAGCAGTGTAGTATCTCAAAGCGTTCTTAAACCGGGTCAAGTACCCGACCCGGTTTAAACTAACTTCATATTCACCAAGAGTAACAATTCTCGGGTTCAACGATTTAGCCATCTTTAAAGCGGTTTCCACGGCTGCTGGAGTCTCACCCAACAAATTATACAACTGAAGCATGAAATTGATAGCCAAAACCTCATCCGGCTCAACCCGAAAACAAGATTCATTTAACTCCTGAATTGGAGTCAGAATAGGCTCAAACTCAAAATTCAAATCAAGAAGCTTTGCAAAATCAAGAAGCCTATTACCAGTAGCTAAAAGAGAAGCAGCTGGGTTCTTACCAAGAACTGGAGCAGGTATACCTGAGATTCGGATTCTAACAGGTTTTCCAGCTGAACGTGTAGCTAAAGCTTGTAAAAGAGCAGCCCATTGAATTCCTTGAACTATACCGAAATCAACTATGTGAATCTTGCTTGCTTTCTCGGTCGCTTCAAGAATTGCTTGATTTGCTGTTAAATGAGCAAACTTTGAATAAGGACAAGCATCATTCAAAGCTTTGTAAGACAAAGTGAACTCTTCACTTGTTGTCTGATGAAAGTTTTTCAAGTCATCAAGCTCTCCTAGAGCAACTCTTCTGCATAATCCTTCAACGAAGTAGAAACCAACGCGCTCACCTGGATCACCGTTCTCACTCACCGATTCCTTGAACTTAATCAATGATTTCACAGCTTGATCAGCTTTGGACTCGACAAGTTGAGCACACTCAACAAGTGCTTTCAAAACCGGCGACGAAGATAACTCTACTATTTCTTTAGACCCAACGACGACTTCGTTTTTTACTGTTGGCGGAGGCTGTAGTGGAGGCAATGTTTTGGGCTTGATTTCTTGAGGAGGAGATGGGTCAGCCCAGAGCGAGCTAGAGATAACCCGGTTAAGATCGGACGGTGGAAAGCAGCCGACAGTGAGTCGACTGGGGCTAGTGTTAAACGGATAAGACGGGTAAATGCCGAAATCAGCATTGTTTTGCCACGCGTCACAGCCAGAAGGAAGATTAGAACTATCCGTCGAATCTCCACCGTTCATTAAACTATCCATCCACTCATCAGAGTCAAACTCACCGCCAGCTCCAGTAAAATCAGGAAAGCGAAACCCACTCGAGTGGTGGTGCTCCATATTCGAGAAACTAAACCCGGGTGGGTCACCTGTATCTGGTCCACTCTGAAACGGGTCAGAGAAGGCAGCCGGGCCCGAGAGCCCATAACCCAAGTTTGGGTTAGAAGACATTGTAGTACTCGGCCAAGGATTTAAAGAAAAAGGGTTTAGGCCAAGAAATTGTTGCTGGGGGTGGTGGCTTTGTTGTTGCTGTTGTTCTTGTTGTTGTTTTTGCTTAATAACTTGTTGGGCTATTGCCATTAGATTTCCACTATCTGCACACATATATGCCATTCTCCGGCTAACCTTCTCGCCGGTAAATTAACTACAAGTTGCATGGAAAGAAAACAACGTTAGTAAAGAAAGAGTGACAGATTCTTGAAATGGTGGATTTATATCGTAAAAGAAAAAAAAAACCAGTTAAAGAAAAGGATAAAGAGAGAGCGGCACGTACTTGAGACTGGAGGTCAGTGGAGGAAGAGGATCACGAGCTGGAATAGGTGATGGCAGAGATGGAGAGAGTGGGGAGGGGAGGGGAGGGATGACAGTGAGAAAGAGAGTGGGGAATTTTAAGTGTGAGCTCAATGTGGACAAAGGATGATTAAAGTCCCAAACAGACGAAGAGTGGGGCCACTTATTCGATTGAAGAAAAGATTAGTTTATGGTTTTAAAAGGATTTTGCTTTTTAAGGCCACTGCCAATGTCAGACCTCTAGTTATTAACGTGGATTTTGATAATACAGTTCACAGTATATTTTTTTTCAAAAATAATTTGTAGTATATTTTTAGTGTTGTGGTTGCTTTTATTTTTTAAAATATTAATATGATGTTATTTATAGTTTTAATAAGATGATGTTATAGATAAGTTTTTTTAAAAATTATTTTTTTTAATATAATTATTTTTTAAAATATTATACATCATATTATTAAATGCACATTTAATATAAGAATTTTTTAAATAAAAACCATTTTACCTTAAAATCATTTAAAGTTTAACTAGACTTAGTTTTTGTGGAAAAATTAAAGGGAAATTCTAGAATATTGTTATTGACGAGTGTTTTTATTTAAAAATATTTTATTTTTTAAAATAATAAATAAAAAATACAAAATTATAATTACCTCTAAACAATAATATTTTAATTTAATTTATAAGAGATGTTATTTGATATTTCATACTCCAACTTCATGATTCCTATGTTTATATAGGAGGATAATATAGTACAGTAAATACTTATAATAGTGCATCACTTTCTTTGATATGTGATTGTTTTTAAAAATATTTTTATTTAAAAATATATTAAAATAATATATTTTTTATTTTTTAAAAATAATTTTTATATCAGCACATCAAAACAATTAAAAACTACCAAAAAATAATTTAAAATAAAAATAATAATTAAAAAAAACTTTTTTAAAATACAAAAACAAGTGAATTCTTAGTCTTGGATTTTACTACCTACTTTTAGAAATTTTTTACATATAAGATAGAAAACAATTTCGTTTTCAAAATAATTTATTTTTTAAATTACTTATATTATATTTTTAAGCTATTCATAATCACTCATGAAATTAACCGGGCTTTAAATTTATGATGGCTTTAAATTATTTGATTAAAGAGTGTGCCGAATTAGTACTTTTATAATTAAAGCGAGTGTGCCGAATTAGTCATTTTGTATCGAAATAAAACTTGAGTTAATTATATTGGATAATCAAGGATTAATTTTATTTTTTTATTTTATCTTTGTAACAATAATCTTTAAAATGCTAGCTCAGATGATAATTTAGTTTTTCATATCATTATTTTAGATCAAACCCATTTCTAGATATCAGAAAAAAACTCTTTAAATGCAGCAAATATTTTTAGGTTAGAATTCATGTGAAAAGAATTTAATATTGACAAACAAAAAATAATTCAAAAATACAAGAATTATTAAATAAAATGAACTTCGCATAAAGTAATAAAAGGAAAGGTAAAGTAAATCACCCATTAATCTTAGTAGTAAAGTAGTAACTCTAAATTAGTTAATTTATATCCTAAAGGATGGAACAACCTATGTGAAGACTTTCCCTCCCACAGGCTGTGTTCGCTTGGAACTTGTTTGATTTTGCACGAGAAATGTTGTTTTTAAAAAAATTAAAATTTTAAATTGTTTTGAATGATTGATATTAAAAATTAATTTAAAAAATTTAAAAATAATTTTAACTACGATGCAAAACACGTGGAAGCACTTTTCCTATTTTCACCTTAATTTCTTCTCTCTTTTTCACCCCGCTCTATTCCGGTACCTTGACTGGGATCCACATCCTACTTGACACGTCAATTGTTATAGGCGCGTAGGGGTCGCCGTCTGAATGACGTCATCTCCTGTGACCTTCTCGGGGCATGGAAAGTAAGTCTTCACCGTCCATTTTGGAGATCCTGCGTCCTCAATTACCGAAATGGAACGGCGCCACTTACGGTGGCTGAAAACGACTCTACGGGTAGAGTACCTTGGCAAGATGAAACCATCGTCTGCATCTTTATGCTGACACGTATGCACTTTGTTTGTGTTCTTTTTCTTCCGGCGATGATCTATGTTTTATTATTGAGTTAATTATAATTTAATCCCTTTATTTTATTCAGAGTAATTATTACCACCTATAGTATTATATATAATTAAATATTTTTTAATTAATATTGATCATCCTCAATTTAGTGGTTTTTAGTTCTGAAAATGTCTTCTTCCATTACCTTTTTTTCATCTTAGCTTTTTTAATAAAAAACAAAATAAAATAAAAAATAACACAAAATTAATGGAATACACACACAGTAGTTGAAAATAACAAGCTTAATTAATTAGCTTTATTCATCTACAAAGATCAAAATTGTAGTTAATTTTTTTGGGGCATAACATTCTTCTCAAAAAAAATATTATCTCTCAAAATCAAAATTTGGAAATAACAGTAAAATGATTTAATGAATATAACATAATTCAAGAATAAATTCATTAATAGATAAAGGGTTCTAGTTCTGAAGGGTTAGCAGCAAAGGTATATTCAGGTTTTGATTCATATTCTTACATCCATCACATATCTTGGTTTTTTTTTATAAATTCAAAACAAACCCAAACCTTGATCTAAGTTAGTGTAAGGGTGGTTTAGAATTACATTCCTAGCTGTGTTTATAATTTTTTTTACTTAAAATTAATTTTTATATTTTTAGATCGTTTTGATATGCTGGTGTTAAAAATAATTTTTAAAAAATTAAAAAAAAAAATATTATTTTAATATATTTCTGAGCAAAAATCACTTTGAAAAACAATCACTACCATACTCTTAAACACCCTCTAAATTTACACAACAAAATAATTATGAAACAAATAAAATTTTACGTTTCTCATCCGATAAGAGACTTATCCCCTGTTTGGTATTATGGTAGCGGTTGCGGTTTAAAGTGTTTTTCATTTAGAAATGTATCAAAATAATATTTTTTTTATTTATAAAAAATTATTTTTGATATCAGCACATCAAAATGATATAAAAACAATAAAAAAAATTAAAATTTTTAGAAATACGGTTTGCACCGCGTTTCCAAACGAACACTAATATATTTAAAACTAAATAACATGAAACTCACAATCCATCCTTCAATTTTTAACACCTCTTGTGTTAATGGTTCCAAATTCGTAACAACTGAATCATTACAACCTCGAGGCCAAATTGCCTGTTCTAAAAACTATACTCGTGTGTGTGTGTGTGTGTGTTTGTGTGTGTTGAGTGTTCTTTTAGAGGGATATGATAGAAAAAGAGAATAGAAAGATGGAAAAAACTGATATAAGGTGAAGAAAGAGGACTCTATTGATAAAAGTTGGAAGGATTTGCCGCTTAATGGACGGACCCACATGGACCAATACTAATTAGGATAAAGAAGGACAAAATAAGGGTCCACTCAAAGAGAGTAAAATCAATGTTGGACCGGTGGAAAAGCAACGGCGGAGGATATTTTTGACGAGGTTTTGCCAAAAAAAAAAAAAAAAAAAAACTCAGGGACACAGCGAAAGCAACCTTGGAATGTATCTGTGGTGTATTCACGTCGAGAAAAGTTCTTTGCAATTTACTATGAAATGATCGTCTTTATTTTATATTTTTGATACAAGTATGCAACTTTTGAAATGTGTGATAACACGTTTTGAGTTATCTCAAGGTTATCCTATTATCCGAGAGTATAGTAATTGTTATTTTATAAAATATGTTTACTTAAATAAATTCTAGAGAGAAAATGCATTTTTTAATCCAAATCCCTCTATCATATTTATGTATTTCTTTTTTCATTTTGAGAAAATTTTCTTTTTTATCATCATAGTTCTTGAATTAAAACTTAGAGTAATTGAAACAAATATCATTAGGATTTTAATAATTTAAATTGAGGAGAAAAATATATTTTTTTAATCAAAACTCTCATTCTCTATTCATGTATTTATTTTTTATATCGAAGAAAACACATTTTTTTTATTTTAATATAATTATTATTTTTAAATTAAAAATTATCATAATCTAAAAAGTTTCAACCAAGAACTAAAACAAAATGCCTTTATAATTTTCACGTAGCTGTAAAAAAAAAGTAAAAGAATAATTAGTATGAGAAAACTATATGAAAAGTTTATAATAAAAGATAATAAAATAGATATTTTATTCTTATTAAATATTCATGAGCAATTTTCTAAATAAATTCTTCATATTATATAATTCTTCATAAAATAATTGTTAATATTATCAAGAAAAAAACCTAACTTTATTTGAAAATTCATGCCTAACTAGATGAGTTTTAAACATCATTTAATAATTTTATTGTAATATATATATATATATATATAAAATAAATAAAAAAGAAAAAAAATGAAGGCTATGCGCTCGTAGAATTGAAAGTCCAAGCCAACACCCCTATTTGTTTTTGACTAAAACTCAAGTGGACGACATGTTGTTCATTGAAATAAATACCAGCCAACTTTGATGGTTTGACAATTGGAATTCGGCTATTTTATACTCCAAATTCTAATTTTAAATTTATATTTTTTCTAAAAACACCTAAAATATCATGTCAATCTATATAATCTCATTTCCAATCATAAAATACTATAAAATCACTCTAAAAACTTAAAATTAAACCGAATTTAAACAAATTTTATACAAGATATATTAGATCCGAGCCACCATCATTAAACTCTTATCTCTAAGATTAATTCATTGACATCAAGATTGATGTTTTTTATAATCAGAATGTGATCGACTAAATTTTTTATATTTTTTTATTGATTTTTTTTTCTTCTCAACATTCAATAATTGAAACGTAAAAGAAATGAAGCTTTTGAGTCTAAATATCAACACTAAAAACTACAAGGACCAAAGAAGAAAAAATAAATAAAAGAACTGTTAAACAAGAGCTGCATCAGACTCAGCAGTAAAAAAACCCAAGCGTTTTATTTTTATTTTTAAATAAATAAATTTAAATTATCATCAAAATTAATTTATAATGCATTGATCTATCGAACTCAACTAGTGAATAAGCTACCTTCCGGATTATAGATCAATGACAGCCCCAAAATTTGAAAAACCTTAGGTTAAATCTTAAGCTTGAGAAATTTAATTTAAGTTTTATTTCATGGAAAATATTTATTCTGCAATTCCAGAATTTTTGTAGATTATCTCTATGGTTTTTGTTTGATTGATGTTTTATTTTAAGTTGAACTTGTCAAAAAATCATTTCAACCCAATAGTTTAAGTTATTACTGAGGTTTTAGGATATGCTTTATATTATTCTCTAACACATCCCTTCAAGTGAAAGCCTTGAGGGCTTGAAACTTATACAAATTTATTTTACCTTGTGCATAATTTTTATTAAATAAATAGGGATGATGAGATTCGAACTCGTGACCATTTGGTCATCAAGACTCTGATACCATATCAAAGAATCAATTTAACCCAATAGCTTAAACTGTTAGGTGAGATTCAAATATATGATTTATATTATTCTCTAATAGAACCTAATATTTTCATATCAAATCTCCATTCCAAATATTATAATTAACTCCTTAAATCAACTAATTTAATTGAAATCTAAGTTAGAATTCAATCAAAATCAACAAGGAAAATAATTGAAATAAATAATTTAGTTTTTTTTCCAGAAGCTAATAAATTTTTATTTTTTAAAGTCATTAAAATTTTTATTTTAAATTATTTTGTGATTTATTGATTCGACCAATAACCTGCATGGCAAACCTAATAACTACATGACTCTTAATCTTGACTGAGTTGGATCTTGCACTTTGATGGTTAGATTCATAGTTCAGCACACTCTACCAGAAATTTGTATTTTATTGACTAAATATTATATCAGTATTTAAACACTGATTTCGCTGGCATTACTTTTATTGATGGAATTAAGAACAATTATTATAACTAACAGATTAAAAAAAAATTAAAATTTTATTTTCAACAAATTTATTGTTTAAGGTTGAAATTCAGAAAAAAAAAAACTTAATCCATAAGGCTGATAGAAAGCAAATTAAAAAAAAATACAAAGCTTAATTTCTAAATAATCTAGTATTGAAGGATAATTTTTTTTTTAAAAAAACAAAGACTGAGTTGTTAGAGGGTGAAATTAAAAAAAATCAATTAAAAAGAACAAAATAAATGAACAAAGTCAACCCGGATCAACATACCAAATTACAGCTTGGTTCATGAGATTGAAATAACACCATAGAAATTAAATAAAAAAATTACAAAACTAAATTTTAAAACAATATTCAATTAAAAAAATGTAACCAAAAAATGAATAAGTTAACCCAGATTAACTTGTCAAACTCACGATCCAGGTCATGAGATCGGGATAACCCTGTAAAAAGTAAAAAAATAAATTACGAAACTCAATTTTCAACCAACCTATGTTAAATGATGAAATTGAGATAAAATCAATTAGAAAAGGCAGCAAAAAAAAATATGACATGGGACAATCTGGATTAAACTATTAACTTGCAAGTTAGGTCAAAAGACTGAGATAACTTCATAAAAATAAAAATAAAAAATTATGAAGCTCCATTTCCAACACATCTAATATTGATGGTTGAAATTGGAAAGAAAAAAAAATCAAATTATGAGACCAAGATAATTCCACTTAAAGCAAATTGAAAAAAAAAATATGAAGTTCAATTCTCAAATAACCTAATATTGAACGATGAAATTAAAAAAAAATTAAAAAAAAATATTGAGTTGTTAGAGGGAAAAATTGAAAAAAAAAGTATTTAATTAAAAATGACAAAAAAATATTCAACCGAGTCAACTCAGAAAATTAAAAAGTGCTTAGAAAACGAACATAGTCAACCTGTCAAATCCACGATCCAAGTCATGAGATTGAGATAATCCTGTATAAAGCAAATAAAAAAAAAGTTATGAAGCTCAATTTTCAATGAACCCAATGTTAAAAGGCGAAATAAAAAAAATCAATTAGAAAAAATAGCATAAAAAACCAACATGAATCAACATATTAAACCCGTGATTTGAGTAATGAGACTGAGATAAATTTATAAGAAGAAAAAAAAAACTATAAAGCCCTACTCCCAAAAGGTTTAATGCTGAAGGTTAAGATGGAGAAAAACAAACTAAATTTATAAAATTAACATATAACCCAATAAAAAAATTTATAAAACATAATTCTTAAAACAATATATTAAAGGATAATAATAAAATAAAAGGCGATTAAAGAGTGAAATTATGCTAATGAATATTATTTTATATATATACATGGCTACAATGATTTAGCCATATCTTTTTTGTCTCCCCTCCCTCCCATTTATCACAGAAGCCTTCTTCGACTCAATCGTGTTGGAGGTTGACTAATGAGCTCAGTTGGATTATTCAAAGCATTCAAGAACTCAGTACTGTCTGGGTGTAGAAAAATCTACTTGTAAGATCCCAGACAAGATTTCATGTCATGCTCCATCGTTGTTAGTTGTTTGATTAGACAAGAAATTGTTCTCTCGCACCCTTTTAGTATACAAAGGCCCACTTCCAACTTATCTGCAATTTGATTTTCTAATTATCATATGTCCTTTCGTATACCTACATTTACAGTTTTTCCATCTTACCTGAAAGAAGAACGATTGAAATTATATTTGTTTTTATTTTATTTTTGTTTTTATACCAAAATCAATAAACATTTAAAAAAATCAATTTAATGTAAAACATAGTTTGAAAAATAATTTGAACTAGAAAAAAAGAAGAAGCAAAACAAGAGGTAAAAGAAGCTCGAAAACTATAAAGAAGAAGGTTAGAGAGATATTACAAGGTGTGTAAAACATCTCTCATTGAACTCCTTTTTATCCACAATTTATTATAATTTTTATTTAAAATTATGTTGTTTCAGTTTTTTTATCCAAAACAACATTATTTTTACTTAAAAAAACTTGTACGATATTGTTTTAAAGTTAACGTTGGGCGAGCATGTTCCGGTAAGTATGGTACTTTCAATTCTTGATCACTTTGACCCCTCCATCCAAGTCCGTTAGCGATGGAGAAATGAATTGTCAAATTAGGTACACGTGGATAGTCCAGATTTATTAAAAACGTTTTAAAGAAGAAAAAACAATTTCATGGAATAAAAGGTAAGAAATCTTTTTTAAATTAGAAAAACAAGAGGAAGAGAATTAGGTATATAATGGAACATGAAGAAACTTTCCTCTTGATTACAAGTGTATCCAATCTGATCATCTATAAATATCCATTAGCGGTAGATTTAAATAAATGGTCAAATGCACTTAAAAATTGCAACTCTGATAGATAACTGAATTAGTTAAGCCTTGAGTTTACCCTCTAATAATTACGAGTTCAAGTCATTTCAGGGCTATTAAAGGTTTATATGATCGTTAACTTCAGGATCTATAAAATTAGTCGAAGTGCGCTTAAACTGATCCGGACACCCATGTTGATAAAAAAAAATTACATGTACAAGGACCGTGGTGACCAAACCGAAACCAAACAACCCAATATGACTAAAAATCTAAACCACAAGAAAAAATCATGTAATTAATAATAAAATTCGATATTTACTTTTCAATTACCATGTATATTATATAAAATGTTATTTGCAAAGTGGTCTGAATACTTTCACGACAATAAATTTTTAAAATCTTTACTTATGAACACAAAACAAACAAATAAATAAATTATAATTTTTTTTTTATCATAGATAACAACATATGCCAGAACATTATATATATCTCTACCACCTTAGTCTTAAAATGCAATAACCTTTTGAAAATAGTATTAATGTAAAAAAATTATTCTTCATCCATAATATTTTTTTTTATGGTGCTTTAATTCTAATTAAAGAATATTTTAAAAAGAGTGTTTTCTTTATAAACTTATGAAATGAAATTAACAAATAGAAAAGTGGGACTAACATTTTTTGTTATGTAGTGTTTGATATTGTAATAACAATTATTTTTTAAAATACATTAAAATAATATTTTTTTTTATTATTTATTTTCTATACAATTTTTTTTTTTATAATAGTAGCGGTAACCTCGTTACCCAACAGAACTAAGTCTTATCTTCACATTTATTTAGTGCATTAAAAAAAAAAAGAAGTTTTTTTTGACAGTGTGAGTGTGTCATAGGAATTTACATCATAATCATTGATGAAATAGACTCTTACAGCCAAAATATTAAAAATACCTCGTTACAAGAGAAGGTGAAAGATTGTGAGTAGCAGGTGGTCAATTCAGTCGTGGCTAGGTTTTTTTTTAAAAAAACTCCACAAATGACTTTATTACTGTTCTAAATTAAACAAAATACCAAGGGAGCTTAGTGATTCAATGTGCTTTCTAAGTGGAAATACTGTGGATTTGTTTCCTTTTTTTTTCTGTACTTCTAATTTTTTTTATTACTTTTTTTTTTTAATTTTATCCTACTGGGTTTAGTTAATTCAAGGTTAGGATTAATGGTTTTTCCTGTTAACTTTGAAATGGTTTCTCGTGATGTTTTAAAAAATTTTCAACATTAACTTTATGCTTGAATTTTTTAAAAATTAAGGTATAATTTTTTTGATTAAACATAATTAAAACCAAGAATACCGGATTTAACACTTGAATAAATTTTCAGGCTATTTTTTTTTAATGTAGTTGATGCGTGTTTTTTGCATCTTTAGTCCCTAGAGTTTTTTTTTTCATTTTTTAATCCCTTTTTTTTAATGAGGATTTTACATCCTGATTGAGAACTTTTTTAGTTAAAAAGATTTTTTTAGTCCCTTTTCTTGAGAGAGAGAGAGAGAGAGAGAGTTGTTAAAAAATGATGAAAGAAAAAAAGAGATTGGCTGGTTTGATTTCTTTTACAAAACTGATCAAATTGGTGTTAAAGTGTTCCTCTTGACAAGAGAAGTGATATCGAGATGTTTTTCGAGTTCTATATTGATCAAATTTGAAGGAAGATTTTTGTTTACGGTTTGATTTTGTATTTTTAAACCATTTTCGGTTTTTTTTTGGGCGAGAGATTAGTTATTTGGGCTAATAAGGGTGTTTTTAGGTGAAATGAATTGAAAACTAGGCCTCTAGGTAAAAAACATCACTATCTTGATTTTCTAGGCATTTCTATGGTGATAGGACTCTAGACTTACAAATGACACATTGTCTGCTCAATTTGAAAAAAAAAATAAATGTTTAGGCGTGGGGGTCTAGGCTGGCACGCCCACATGCATAGCCTCTTTTAGAAGGCCTAGGTATGCTAGGTTGTGTAGGCCCATGTATCTTGCCTGTTTTTTAAATTTAATTTCTTAATAATTAAGTAATTTAAAACATATACATATTGAATTTTTTTAATTCTTTTTTTTAGCAACTCATCACAATAATTTCTTTTATATATTTTGTTCGGTTGCTTTACCATGATTTTATATTTTTGTTATCACATAATTAAATAAAAAATAATTTTTTAAAAATCAACTTATTAAACCAATTCAAGTCCATATCCCATGTCGACGATTTGGAAGGTTGGCGATCCAATATGTTGCCACCTTATAATTTTGTTTTTTAAAAAATAGGTTGTCTTGAAGTTTTTTAATCAAATCATATTTTTTACCAATCTTTCTAATTTATTTTAGATTTATGAAGTTAACCAAGTCACATTAAATTGAGCATTTCATGGTTTGATTTGAAAAAATAGCTTGGTAAGGATTCAAGTTGAAAAATTTGAAGAATGACCAACAAAGCCGGGTTTAATAGCACTTACAAAGAGTTTCTCATAACAATGCATACAAATTATATTATTCTCTTATGTTTTTTTTAATAAACTTGAGGATTGTTTTAAGAATTGATACTTGAATTAGAAATAATAATTATGATTTTTTTTATTGCCGAAAAACAAGCTGAAATGCATAGATTTTTTTTTTTTTATAGCACATGAGATAAGGCAGGCCACCTATCTACCGCCAACTACCAACGCAAGTTGTATGACTATTTAACCATCGATTATAAATTGTATGGTACTATTAAAAAAAAGAAGCTAATTACTAAGATCAACATCGGGTCTTGTTTTGTGAAAAATAAGACACCGTAGCCCTACAATAACCATAAAAAGTGGCAAAATTAAGCGACAATAAGTAGACATTACTATCCCGCCATGAAAATGCACAACAAAAGCAGCCCCAACATCTGAAAGGTCCATAGCGTGCTTCAGCTTCTTTCCCAAGTGAGCTGTACGGATCTGGGTCCTCTACGATCGTTAGCTTTGGAGGTGGGGTTTGCCGAGAGAGGTTCATGGAAAGATAGGGTTAGGCAATTATTGAGCATCATAGTTCGGATTATTAGGCGCTGCCTAATTACAGATCAGAACGTCAACTATAAATCTCCTTGGATGAGATGATTTTTTTATATATAATATTAAATTTAATGATTTTCATTCTAATTAATAAAAATTAAGCTAAAACCCGAATACAGCTTGCTTCTCTCAATCACAGCCGTCCTCGTCCTGGTCCTGTGAAGGTTGCATAACTGAGAAAGGGTTGTTGGATAGTAATGGTGCATGACAACATAAAGGCTTTGGTGAATCTTGAATAACAGCGAACGAGGATGAAAAGCAACAGTCTCTATAAGTCAGAAGCATCCAGCAGCGCTGAGAAAGATAAAACAAAGGAAGAAGAAGCAAAGCTCGGGACATTCAACGAGATATTGAGACGGTTGCTAAAAAGATAGCCGGAGAGTCGATAGATTCGGGTCCTTCTTCTTTTTTTAGCCTGCCTTTGCTTCCAAAATCCCGGGTTTTTTCTGATAAATCCGACGTTGGATTTCATCAAATTATTGAATTAATATGGTTATTTGACTAATACACCCGTCGTAATTACAACTTGTTGTATATATATATATATATATGGTTAGTTAGAGGTGAATAATACACGAATACTCGCTCTTTCCCTCGAGCAGTGACTTGAAAAATGAAAATGCGGCTGAAAACGAAAGGAAGACTATTCAAAACCTATAAAGCATTATCTAATTCCTAGGCACTTTCATGGGATGATATTTTAGTGTTTTTATATATAAAATTTAATAATAAGTTATATGAATCAATTATTGACATCTTCTTGTTCACTTGCTAGGATCGGTTTCCTGAGCTTTCTCAATTCAGATTTGGTATTTTGCATGATGGCTCAGCCTTATTTTTATATTATATCATAATGTGGAAGATTATGCGTTACAAACTGTTTTTTTTTCGCACGCTGATCAAGCTGTCGACTTCTTTCACTTGTTCCGTTCTGGAAGGCTGACTGACGCTTAACTCCACCTCCAACTCCAACTTGGACTTCACCGCCTACAGAAAGTCTCTATCAAAGTTCAAATGGTTAACAGCTTACCACCCACTCGATTGTTTATTGCTGATGACAACCTTCGAACAACAGCGATGCCCCGTTGAATTTTTGAAGTTAATGGCTGTGTTTCGAGCAAACAAGAAACCCAGTGAATTCAAGGGGACCAGCAATTAACTGTAAACCATTTCCTCGTTTTAGTCTATCTTTACTGGGTTGTTGCCATGGAGTATTTATTGACTTTTAGCTGCTTCTACTACTGGAAAGACAAAGGGCAAAAATTGTAAATAGCATGTATTACACAATTTCTTCATCATTTTGTTTAATCACACTAGTAATTTGAGAGAGACACCTCTCATTTCTCATTTAGAGGAGGCATATAATTGTAAAGCTTTTTTTTTTAATCTCTAGCCTTGTGAAGATTTGCCTTCTTATTTTTTATTACCCAACCCTTGCAGAACTGGAAATCCTCTCTAGGATAGTGGGTGCATGCATCTCCATTACAGACAACAACAACAACGTGAGGTGATCATTTTTAAATAATTCTTTGCAGATGATGACAAACGGCTGTTTTCCAGTCAAACTTGTAATGAAGCCATGTTTTGATCCAAAGACTGCTCCGGTGGCTTTAATTGTCCTCCCCCTGGGGCTGGACGGGGAAAGGCGTATGATATTTTGTAGTGGGTGGCACTGTTTCTTTGACAAATCAAATGAGCTCTTCACTACAACAATTTCTTTACCTTTCCTTCAAAATTCCAATCTTTCGAAACTAAAAGCACTGTCCATCAGTCATCACCGCAATAATCATGATTGTTAAACAGGATAATGATGACTTAAATGTAGACCACCCAGTAGTTGTATAAACGATTGGGCTTCCCTCGTCCCTCTACAGTGATGTTCATGTCAATAATCATGATAAACCACAAAAAAAAAAAAGAATTGCTATGATAGTTTTCAACTTGGGCAATACAATTTCTTTCTACAATACCGTCTGGATTCAAGCTCTTGTTTAGTTCTGTTACTTTCCCTCGAAAGAAAAGTAAAAGTAAAAGCAGCTCAACTCCCTCAATTAGCTCCAATTCTTTCAAAACCAGCCCCCAGAGATATCTACCGACCACCTCTAAAACCAGCAACCAACACTCTGTTTCCAAGGAAGAAGATTAGGGAGGGATGAGCTGAATCCTCCATTTGGTTGGGTCGTAGGTGCATGTGGAACTGAAGAAGGAACAGATGGATTCTACATTCCTGCTATCCTTCCTAACATGCAATTTGCAGGCCTTCTCCGTTATTAGCCAACCAAGTTAACAGCAACAGCAATGATGCATGCTGTTTTTACATTTCAAAAACATTTTAAAATTTTTTTTTTTCTTTTTATTTTTTTCTTTGTTTCAAGTTAATATTTTTATTTTTTTCTTTGTTTCAAGTTAATATTTTTTTTATAATTTCAGAGCATTTTCATAAGCAAATATTAAAAATAATTTTTAAAAATTAAAAAAAATATTATTTTAATATATTTTCAAATAAAAAACACTTTAACAACAACCATATTCCCGGATAGCAAACTTGTGACAGCATATGATAGTGGGACAAAAAAATAAAGATAAAATAAGGGAGTAGGCAGACACCTAGCACAAGCAACAATTTATAATCATATTGACAGTTTAAGAAGCATGTTTGTGATCAGAACACGTCACATTAGACCAGCGGCTATATTAACAAATGTAGCAACCAGGATGTTGAAAATCGAAGAATTTCAGACAAAATTCCAAGCAACTCGTTGCTTGGTAAACTAACAATCAATCAGGGCTCACTTACTGCTGAAGATACAAATCCAACTCTGGTTCGATTAAGCTGTGCGGATTATTCCCATGTTGAATTTGATGAATGCATCATTGCGGTAAAAAACAAATGTACCTATAATTATTTATTGCATCCGCAGGCTTATTTTTATCATGAGGGTTATTGCATCTTAGCGAACCATCTCCACTCGCCATCCCTGTTCTTTAAAGAGCAGATAGAATCAATAAACACGAGCCTTCGGCGGGAATGGCTCAATCTCATCATCTAACGTGTTCATGTGAACTGGCCTGTAATCCAGTCGGACCTTCTCATTCTCCCAATATCTGCAAATCAAACAAGCACCACTATGCTATCATAATTGAATAATGAGAGGCTGACTTGGATAGAATCACAATCCACCCATAGAATAACAGCCAGACAAATACTTCTCAAGCTTACAACCTACAATATATTGAAAAGTAACATGGCACTCTCTTGAAATACTGCTGTGAGCATAAAGCTCATGATACAACTTCTACTGTCACCTCTAGGTGCTAGTTCCTTTTGCTTTCCGTACCAAAGGAATTTTGAGAATAAAGCTCACACCAGTAGAATTACAATGATAGTATCTAATCATTGATCACACATAAACAACAGTTTTGGCAGATATTTTTTTATTAGCACTCCATTTCAACATTCAATTTCTGCTATTATAACAGGAAACCCGCATCATAGATTCAGTTAAATATTTCTGCTGGCAGGCACGAGATAAGACTTACCCCAGAGTATGCTTCATCCAGTTCTCATCATCTCTTTTCTGCAAAATCAAGCAACTTACTTTTATTGCATTAAAAGGAAGCAAAAAAGAAACAATTAACAGAAGAGAGAACCAGACTAACAGTGAAATCTTCACGGGCATGTGCTCCCCTGCTCTCTTTCCGGGCTTCAGCAGAGTGCATAGTTACACAGGCATTTATCAAAAGGTTTTCCAACTCCACAGTCTCAATTAAGTCAGAGTTCCTGTTATAAGATACGAGAATTGAAGTTCGAACAACAAAGAAAATGCAATAATTTGATCATCAATGACGTTAATTGTAACATACCATATTAAACTCCGATCTTTCACTTTCACATCATGAAAGCTTTCCCATGCCTTATCAATCAAGTGACAACCTGCATAAGTACCAGAATAGGAATAATAAGATAAATATGATCAAAATAAAAATTGCCTAAAGATTATGGCAGTTAATCAAATTGAAGTCAATTAAAAATTTAAAATAGTAGAAAATGAAACTAAAAATCAAGTACTGTGGGATTGAGATTGGGTCTAAGCCCTTCCCTACATGTTTATGTAACAAATAGCTCAATTTTACAATTTATGCAAAAAGGAAAGGAAAAAAAAAAGGAACAAGGAAAAGCAGGAAAAAATTGGGACACACAACATCATTAAATGCAGTTATAGGATGGTAGGCTAGACCATAATCAGAGGGTGTCTTCAATAGACCATAATGGTGTCATATAATGTTCCAGAAAGAGGAAATAGTGATGTTCTCCTTACTATATCACATGGCATCACACTAAACATGACCTCATGAGTTTTAGATTTATAGCAAGCAAAACAGTAGTATATTGGAGTACCCTCTTCCAATGTTTCTTGTGTGCGGAAAACAGCAGCATTGTTCTGCATTGTCCTCTGCATATTTAACCGAATTTGTGAAGTTGAAAGTGATCCATTTGAATTTCTTAGTTTATCCAGCCATGCAATAGTCCTCTCTCCAGCATCCTTTTCCAAAGGTTTCTGTTTCTCACCTGCAAAATAGGAATTTGAGATTGCAAATCCTCAAGCCTTTCTGTTTCTTTTTATAGGATACTAAATCTTCACATCCATCTCATTGCTAATTCATCTACAACAATCAAACATTCAACTTGCCTGGTCTATGGATTTCGGCTACTCTATTTGCACAAGCTCGGCCAAACACAACAATGTCAAGAAGAGAATTTGCACCAAGCCGGTTGGCACCATGAACTGAAGCACAGGCTGCCTCTCCAGCAGCCATTAATCCAGGAACAACTGCATCTGGATCGTCACCTTTAAGGGTAACTACCTGAAGAAAATATCAGCCCGAGTTAAAAAGCAGGATACTAAAAATTACATAACAAGCATGAGCATGATGGAATTGAAAAACAACTGCATTCTCTGATTTCAATAAGAAATTGTAGCTTTTCTCATTTAATGTGTGTTCCATAAACACATAACAATGGCACCCAATATTTAGCCATATAACACCTATTTTTTAAATATCACCTCAATTGATTATTTAGCCTGTTGTTGGTTTATGTTTTTCTAGCATCTTACTAGTGACAGCAACAGAACCCAAAACATGCAATTATCTAACTCACCTCTCCATGGTAATTTGTGGGAATCCCACCCATATTATAATGCACGGTCGGTAGGACAGGGATGGGTTCCTTTGTAACATCCACACCAGCAAAAATGGCAGCAGTTTCAGAGATACCAGGAAGCCTCTCCTTGAGCACATCTGGGGGCAAGTGATTCAAGTGCAGATATATATGGTCCTTCAAAGGTCCTATCAAAACAGTGTGAAAATCGTTCTATATGTTAAATTGAGTATCCATATCGGGAATAGAGCAGGTGCTAACTTTCAATCCTTATATTATAACATAACATGGCAACCTATGGGAGCTTAGCTTCTCACTCAACCCTAAGGGTAGATATCCATTGAGGCACAAAAATTGTCACAACTTTTGCATGTTTCACCACAAACATGCAACTGCAAACATAAATTAGAAAAGAACAAAAATAGAAACATCACTACTTAAACATATACACCAATCAAGCGAAAAGTATACTGTTCTAGACCAGAATCACTGTTCAAGTCAATTCTTCAGACATAAAAGAATAATAATAAACATACATATAAAATCTGCTAAATGAAAATGAAATTAGAAACATGTAATTCTAATAATCAATCATACCTACACCACGACCCTCCCGAATTTCCATGGTCATGGATCTTGAAACGACATCTCTTGAAGCAAGATCCTTGGCTGTAGGTGCATACCTTTCCATAAATCGCTCACCTTCACTGTTCCTAAGAATACCACCTTCACCACGAGATCCTACATGTTGCACATAAAATTAAGAAACAGGCATTGTTTAGTTTGAAACAAACCAGAATCAAAATCAGGTTATTGGAGAAAGTAATCATGCTATATTGATAACATGTGGAAAAAAAAAAACAATATGCAACATATTTTCCATGTGAGCTGAAGAAAGTTGCAACCTTCTGTAATAAGGCACCCCGCTCCATATATGCCTGTAGGATGAAACTGAACAAACTCCAAATCCTGCAGAAGAATAAATGGAGAAGAAAATGAATATCTGATATGAAAATTTTTGTATTTACTCAATTCAGGTATGGGAATCACAGCTAACCTCAAGTGGAACCCCGGCCCGGGCAACCATTGCATTGCCATCTCCAGTGCATGTATGTGCTGAGGTTGCTGAAAAGTATGCTCTACCATATCCCTGAAGAAGCACACAAGGATACAGGTATACTGCAGTAAGAAATCTTTTTCAATTACTTGAAACCAGCAAATATTGTCTACATTGTAGTACCCCTGTAGCCAGAATTGTTGAAGCAGCACGGAAGCGATGCAATGTCCCATCTTCCATATTCAGTGCAATCACTCCTTGGCAGCTACCTGTACATCAAAACTCAAGAAGCAATCAACTTACAGCATGAGTAACCTCCAAGTATAAAAACAAGTATATACACTGTTTTATCTACTAAAGGGCCCATAAGGGAAGAAGATGAAGAAGGCAAGAATTCAATACAGGTAATAAACAAATGCAATGTAATAAAAAGGGCAACACTTGCATGCAACATCTTGAATGTGACTAAATTCACAATATAACTAACTTATGAGAAGGTAACAGTACCAAATTATCCTATGAAAGTTATGAGAGAACCATCAACTAGCCTTATGACAAATCCAAAAAGCTAAATGCCCAATATCCCTAGAAACCCATGGCTAAAAGATGTTTCAACCAATTTTTGCAACCATAAATGAGTGATTTTAGTCCACATACATAGTGTTTGGCTGATGGAGGAAGAGAAGGTTAACGGGTAGTATTGAAAAAAAAATAAAAAAAATATATCAAATCCCACATCCCCACTATTGTTGATGTAGGAAGAGAAGTCTTTGGAGAGGTTTAAAGGCTATCATAAATCCTCCAATCTCCTCCCCTCTTTGGAAATAAACCCCAAAACTAGCTCAGAGGGTTCAATCCCTCCCACTTCCCTTTTTGACCCTTCGAGAAATAGTCTAGAATATAGGGAAATTTGATCCCTTAGGACCATCTTGTTGTGTGCTTTTTTATACTCACCAAGCACAGAAATGTGAATAAAATTGCAAAAGACATGCATAAACATACCATCATTATTCATTAATAGATCCAAAGCAAAATATTCCACAAAAAATTGTGTATTGTGTCTCATAGCTTGGCCATAGAGAGTATGCAAAAGAGCATGCCCAGTTCTGTCAGCAGCACATGCACAACGATATGCCTGCCCACCTAGAAGAATAACCGAACATAAGAAGGCCATTAACATAAAGCACATGACTCCTCAATTTAGGTTCCAAACTTTAAGCTGGTCTCATATCACCTTTCCCAAAATCTAAACTTTGACCCCCAAATGCACGCTGATAAATTTTTCCATCTTCTGTTCGAGAAAAAGGTAATCCGTAGTTCTCAAGTTCAATGACTGCTTTTGGTGCCTCCCTACACATGTATTGGATGGCATCCTGATCACCTGTGCAAGTATTATAAACGTTAATGTTCAAAACAAAAATTTAATCTTGAGCATCCCAAAATATAGATCATGCAATGTCCCCTAGCAGAACCCCCAATACCTCTCAAAATGAAAAGGGGTACACTTCAGCTAGTATATGGGATACCCATGCAATGCCACCAATTTATATTCGACTTCGTATGAAGATAAGTAAAAAAAGCAGAACAGCCTCACCAACGTAGGAAAATTATTTGCTTCATAGTAAAATTTCAACCTCCCAGATTCAAAATAATGCATGCGCTACAAACAAAAGGTTCCTAATCCAATCAAGTAACTTACCTAACCAGTCACTTCCCTTGACAGTGTCATACATGTGCCATCTCCAATCATCCTCGGTCATATTTCCCAGAGCGGCATTAATACCACCCTACAGAGTTTAGCACTAAATAGCATATTAGAAAGATATCCATCCAAAGAACAGCAGCCTTCACATAGTAGCATCCCACTTAGTGCATATAATGTTTATACCAACAGTAACTAAACCCAATCCAACAGCTTAAATACAATCATAAATTCAAAACAACCAAAAAAGTGGTTCCATGCCCTTATGATCCCCAATTAAGAATCATATAAAGCACAAAAGATATCACATGCCCTTACATTCCCTAACTCCCATTCACCCATACTGCTCCCAAGATATCACCAACGGTTAAAAATATGAACCTTATATCAATAGCAAAACTACCCCCTGTGGTTTAGAAGCCCTCACATATCTCAGTAAACATTGTATTCTTCCACTAACGAGAGAATTTATGAAACCAAAAAAGTTGATCCTGCCATCTATCTACACTAACATTATGCATGAATCATAAATTATCAGCTAGAACATAACTCTATCACCAATATCTATATTCTACCACCCATCAAGCTGACAGCTTACCTGAGCCGCAACAGTGTGCGATCGAGTGGGAAAAAGCTTGGTAATGCAAGCTGTATTGAATCCATGCTCTGAAAGTCCAATAGCAGCTCTCAAGCCCGCACCGCCTGCTCCTACTACAACCGCATCATAAGTATGATCCACAACCGTGTATGAGGATCCCCCCCCAGTCTACCAAACAATCCATCACGAACTTCATATAATCAGATAATAAAAAATTCAACCTAACTTATCAGGAAAAACAAAACCACAAATGCAGGAGAACAAGCCAAATAAGCAATAAAAAAATTATAATTATCAAGTGCCTTGCTAATTTTGATTTCCCAACAAACTACCAAACCAACTAGTTTTTGTAAAAGAAAATAAATAAATCTTTAAAATTCGAATTCCTAAAAATTTACAGAAAAAAACCTCGATAATAGAATCTACACGCACACGCACAAAAAAAGTAACCCTACTCTAATGCTATCGCATGATATTAAAAAAAAAAAAAAGCTATTAAAGAAGCTGGAAAATCATAATCAAGTAACACGTGAGCTATCAAAAAAACCCAAGGATTCAGATTGAAGATGAAACGTGAAGTGAAAAGAAGAAGAGACGTACAGAATCGGCAGAGAAAAATCTGGTACTGTGAAATCTGAAAGAGTCATTAGATAATATCTTCGTCGAGGAAGAAGAAGAAGGAAGGCGAAGGCCACGAGCCACGCAGCGCCACATCTCTATTTCCTGCTTGTTAATAATAATAATAATAATAATAATAATGGATAGGAGTGAAGAGTGTGAAGTATAGTAAAAGCTTGTTGTAAATATATTCTCTGTCTACCTATCTGAGGGAGAGGGACCGAAAAAAAGGGAGGCAAAGAGAAAAAAAAGCATCTGGGCTAGCAGCTACCCAGTGTAGTGTACTGACTGCTGATGCTGTGAGGATTTACAGAAATGCCACTCGACTCCGGTTGCATTTAAATCGTTAGATACTTGCGTTCGATAATTCGGACTCTTGATACAGTAATTAAATTAAAAAGATGAAGAGAATTACTAATCATTCTTTCTTTATTCCTAAAAACACGCTACAATATCTTGTCATGTCAGGGTTGTAGAGAAATCATGTTTTTTAAAAATTAAAAATTAATATTTTAAATATTTTTAAGATTATTTTAATATAATCTTGTGAGGTGACTCAATATAAACTAAATTTCTGCGTCGACTAAAAGAATCCTTTACATTGATCAAATTTTCTGAGCTGATCACTAGGCACCAAGCTCAGAAAAATGCTAACATACAACGCAGAACAGACACCCTCACCGAAAAACTTCCGTTGTTTGAAAATTAAAATTTGTGTTGGATCAGGTCACAAATAGGCAAGGCAAGCAATGAAGGCCGAACCACCTAAAAGTGCAATTGGGCCTTCTGGACCTTTTCTCATCTGCTGATGGGCCTAGTGTCCTCACTTCATATTAACAAAAAACCTGCAAGGGATTAATGTTTCATTATTGCAAAATACTGTTCTTTTTTTAGTCATGAGATGTTTTACGCTTCGGTTTCTCAGTTTTTTTTTCTTTTTATTGGTCCTTTAAAATTGTTTTGATTTGAGATTGGTCTTGGTGATTTATTTTTATGTTTGCGTATGAGATCTTAGGGTGTCGGAGAAATATACTGTTGTTTAATTAATGATTGATTTTATAAAATAAAATTCAATCTTATTAATTTAAAAGAATTGACATTGAAGCTTAGACAAATATTCAAAAAAAGGCAGCCGGAGATTCCTTAAGGTTACCAAGAGATAAAGGCAGCAGAGCTGAAGGTAAAGTTACATATGGTGCCTTTTGTCTTCTCTCTCTCTCTTCAAGAAAGAAGTTATTAGAAGCCACAACAACCATAGGATTTTAAGATGATAGATCAGAAGGCCATTTTTGAAGCACAAGGCTTATTCTTAAGTGGTAGATATTGTCTAATCGACACTCACTCCTATGCAGGAGATGCCACACTGACTGCTCTAGCAGATAGGAGGATGAAGAAGGAAAGAACGATTATGGTAGACAAGACTCTTGAGAGCTCGGCTATAGAGAAATTCTTCGACTAGGGAAATGGGAGAAAGACCTTTCTTTCTTTATTTAGGCAGGAAGAGCGAAATGGTCTCTCGATCCTCGGAGAAAAGAAAAATTAGGATACCGCCTTTCTCTCATGACTTCGAAATCGAGCCAAGGCCCACCTCTAAAGTGACGTAGACTCAGTCCCTAACGAAACTAAACTTGAGCAATTTCCGTTCGTTCGGTATATCATTGATCCCTTTGGAAAGGTTAAAGTTGAATCATGCCCAATCAAAGAATAGCCCTTCGTCACTCTCCCTCTGACCCTGGAATTCATTGAATTGGACAATTCAAGCGCTATTGCTCGAGCTACATCTTTCGCGCAATTGCGTGAAGCATCTCGTTATCCTACCTACATCTTTTTTTTTATTTTTAAGATAACATAACCTAATAAAAGATAAATTAAAATAAATTATAAAATCTAATTATTAATCAATCTAATAATAAATGATAAAATTAAAAAAAAATTAATTAAAAAATAATACAAAAAATGACTAAGAATTAACCCACTAAACCCGTCACTTGAATTATAAGATGAGGATAAAATCATAGAAAAAAAATAAAAACAAATCATAAAACCTAATTTTTAATCAATTCAATGTTGAAGGATAAAATTAAGTAGGAAAAGTCAATTAGAAAAAAGAGAAAAAGACTTGAGTCAATCGAGTTAACTTGTCATACTTACGGTTCGAGTTATGAGACTAGGATAACCATATAAAAAGAAAAATAAAAAAAATTATGAAGTTTAATTCCTATTAATTTAATGTTGAAAGATGAAATTGAAATTAAAAAATCGATTAAAAGGACTAGAAAAAACAACCCGAGTCATAAGATGTTAACCTGCTAAATCATTGACCCGAGTCATGAGACATTGATAACTTTATAGAGAATAAATCAAAATAAATCATGAAACCTATTTCCTAATCAACATAGTGCTGAAAAATAAAATTAAAAAAATAAGTCGATTAGAAAAAAAAAACAGTTTGAGTCAACCAAGTTAATTTGTCAAACTCGCAGTTCAGGACATCAAATTAGGATAGCCTTATAAAAAATAATGAAATCCAATTCCTAATAAACTTAATGTTTTAGGATGAAATTAAGATTAAAAAAAAATGGAAAGAAAAAAAACAAAGAAAGAGAAAAAAACTATTCTAGTGAATACTGTTTTGTGAAGAGAGGGTACAATAAAATCCCCTCATCTTCTAGTTATTTGTTAACCTGCTAAACCTGTGATTTGAGTCATGAGATGAAAATAACCTCATAGAAAACAAATTGAAATAAATCATGAAGCTCAATTTCTGATAAATCTAATATTGAAGGATAAAAATGAGAAATAAATCAATTAAAAAATTAAAGAGAAAAAAACTTGATTCAACTGAGTTGACTTGTCCATTAACTCATGGTCTGGATTATAAGACATAGATAATCTCATAAAAAGTAAATAGAAAAATAATTATGAAACTCAATCCCAATAAAATCAATATTGAAGGATAAAATTGAAATTGAAAAACAAATATAGAATGGAAAATAAAACTAAAGAGAAAAAAGAAAAATAATATTCCATAAATAATGTTTTGTATTATCCCTTTTTATTCTAGTTTTTTGTTAATGATAAAATTAACTGCCAATTTATCTCACCTGTTTGCCGGCAACTCGTATAACAAATTAAATAACTGGGAAGTTGAGGATTCCAAAAAAAAAAAAAAAAAAAAACAGATATGGTCCAAGCTTCCTCCCACAAAAAGTATTCACTGGTCATAACAAATACGAGGAAATTTATAAAAGAGGCAAACAGAATTGACGACTCTTCTCGTTCAGTTGCTCTCCGAGAGAGCCCACGTTATAAACTCACGACGCGCAGCCTCATAAATCATAGGGAGAGACCATTCATATCCTTTGGCAGATTCATTGACACAAATCCATGTATCATTGAGAAAGAACAAAGCGAAACCACCATGGAAAATGAAAGGAAACCTAACAAAGAGGTGGTGGTGGATCATATACGGCTTGATATTGGTACTGTGAGAGAGAAAAGACTTCCATTCCTCGTGGAATGATGGTCTTTCTGATACATCGTCATTAAATCTTGGTTGTTGGCCTTATCTTTTTGCATTTTATTCGAGCAAAGCAAACCATGCATTGCATGCCAGAGACTAGGAAATCATAAGAATCTCTATGCAGAAGTTGACCAATCATTTGGTCATGTCAGTTTTCGTTTGAAAGTTTTGCATGGCTTTAAACTTAGAAGAGAGAAGATATAGAATTGATGAAATTATATTCTGCCTTCATTATCTCTTCAACCGTAAGGATTCAAATACAAATATTTTGAGAAGAATAAAAAAATTATTTTACAGCGCAAGATGGATAGCCCATTTCATCATATCTAACATTGTTTAGCACATTATTTTGTGTTTAGTTAGTTGCTTATTTTTTTTTATCCATTAATTTACTTGCAAAAACGAGATGAACTAAACTTTGTATTCGACTTGTTTCTGAGGCAACCCGGCCGGCCCACACGGCAACGCCTTTTTAATTATTTTGTTTCCCATATATTCATTTGTCTGCAGCAATAATTCAAGGCTTGTGTCACTATCCGCAAACTAAATGGGGCAAGAGAAAGTAAGATCTGCATGGCAATCCGATAATAATGTGGTGTTTTTTTAAGACAAATGCTTGATAAATGAGCCAAGATTCGGAAACTATGTTTCTTACAAGTTCTGCGTTGCAGTATCATCAATTATTGAGCTAATTATACGTCACAAGTCACACCTTTTATTGCAATCATCTATTCAGAATCCTCTATCGTTTGCATGTATCCCGAATATGATTGCAGTTTTTGTAACTCTTCCTTGTACTTGTGTTCTTATGAACTGATCAATATTTTCAACAAAAAGGAGTACATGGCGTCCGTTTGCATGTATCCCGAATAGGAACTGTTTTTCTTTTCCATTTGTTTTCGCCAAGAAGCTAGCCATGAACTCAATCCTTTGCTTTCAATTTTGTTAGAATAAGATATAGCATGAATTACGAAATAATATTTGGGACCTCCAAGTGAAGTCTACAGGACCGCTGAACTGAATCATTGTCTTGTTTACTAATTATTCAATTACTGTTCTTGATTATGAGATAGATGGAAGATTTGTTGTTAAGGTTAGCAGTTGTATCTGTCAAACAAAATCTATATATAAATCGCCTTACTGGACATACGAGTTTATAATATTTTTGCTAATATATAGATTAATCATGAGTGATCATAAATTATTGAGTATAATAAAAAAGAACACAACAACTCGTGCAACCTTTAATTGTTTACATTATCATTAATTTCAACAAAGAAAAGAAGAAAGGAGCCAGTCTCTTAACTGGAAAAGAAGGTTAACCACCTGGGTCATGGGACGCTAGCTATAATTTGTAGGGGTCCTACACCTGCTCATAGATATGCATGGGACCAAACAAGAATGCTACTATCAATCAATTTATAACGGGAAATAGGAGAAAAGGGAAACGGGACAGCCTCCCAAACGACAACGCAGCCTTTGTTTGCTTCAGTCTTCATTCCATATATCTAGTGCAGTGGTGAGATCCAGAAAGTATAACTTTCCTGGAAAGTCACCGGAGGCCCTGCTGTTCCCTGTTGTATTGGTAATTGTAGGGTCCAAACTAGGTCACCGGGAAGCACCCTATGTTAATATTGATGATGAGGCCTTTTGTTTCTGTTACATAAGAGAGAAAAATATGCATTCATAGCCATCCAAGGAGTCCCCACCAGGAAGATTTCAACGATAAGGAAGACATAGCTTTTTTTCGGTTTTGGAAGAAAAATATGAATTCATAGCCATCTAGTGATTCCCCACTCTGAAGATGAACATCAGGTAAAATTTATGGATATAATTTATATTATTTTTTTAATATATTTTTTTATTTATGTTATCTTGTATTTAATTTTATTAGTTAGAATATAAATAGTAAGATTTGAACTATATAGTTATCAAGATTATAATATCATGTCAAATAACTATATTAACTTAAAAACTTAGTATTAAATGAGATTTTAAAATATAATTTATATTATTATTTAATAAGTTTATGCATTTTTAACTAAAAGTATATTAGAGATTCTACTGGGAATTAAAAAAAGCATTAATCTTTAATCTTGGATTTATTCTCTTAGTTAATTTCATGCATAAGAATTTTATTTTATTAATTGTTAAATTTGATTCTTAGTTAATATTGGATTTATTATTTATTGGTTAGAAATTTCATAAATATAGGAGTTTTATATTATTTTAATTGTGTCTACTTGTTAAAAAACAAAAAAAACTAATTACGGTCAACTAGTTTTGTCAGTTTTTAAACAATTAAAGTACATTCATCATCCTTATTGATTTTTTTTATATTTTTTTATTAATAACTAAAACAAAATATTGCATCTGGGTTTACATTTTTTACAGCTCTTAATGGATAATATAAAAAAGTACATATGTATTTCATGAAAAATAATTGTGCTGTAGCTGTTTTTTTTTCTTTCTTTTTCTTTTTCTTTTTTTTTAGGAAATGCTGTAGCTGATATTGAAAATTAATGAAGTGAAAAACATCGAAGGAAAAACCATATTACAGGCTATATGAATGACTAATTAACTACTCCTCAGTCCCAACATGGAGGGACCAAGGGGAAAAGTAGAATTTACAATGTGGGGGAAGAGAGGTGAGGTGGCGTGTTGTGGTCCTATAGTATTATCCTGGGGTGTACAACAATCTGTTCATGGATAATATCAGCTGCTACATTTATAAAACGTCAAAAGAAACTTGCTAAGCTGTTGGAAAAATCCAAGGGTGCTCTCAAATCTTCACATGCAGATGAACTTTGTATTGTATCTATATCCAACATACATACATACATATATACATGCATGCATGCATACATACATACATATAGGGACGACGACATAGAGGGTGACGAACAGATTGGTCTCCGTTAAGAATTCATGATGGCATGCTGCTGTCTAGTTTATATGATTGTGTGGTGCTTGACTCTTATTGGCAAGCCTTTAGGAAAATCAACAAAAGGAAAGGCAAAGGCTTGATCGGCACCGACCAATTCCCAATGGAAGTTCAGAACCAAATGGTGAATGAAAACTGCCATTTCAAGTTTTGCCAACTCCGATCCTGCACAGAGTCGCGGTCCTCCCCCAAATGGCATGAAGTGATTACTACTCGCCGCCGCCGCCGCCGCCGCACTCGAACAAGTAGAAGATCCACGAGCATTGTTGTGCTGCTGTCATCACCAATGATAACATAAATAAACGAAAAGGCAAGTTAATTAGCTATAACAGTCGTCGATATATGTGTGTGATTTTATAATAAAAAAAATCGAATTAAAATGAGAAAAATATAAGAATACATATTCTTATAAATAAATAAATAAAAAGAAAGAAAAAGGAAGCAGACACTCTTGTCTTCCTTCTTCGTGACTAAGATCATTTCAAATTGTCAGCCTAAACGTCCATTCATAGGCTTAATAATTTCATGATGATCCTAATTAACAGTTTCCAAGATTGATATTAGGAACACATCCTATCGATTAGGCAGTGATTTAGACGTGAACCGGAGGCTAGCTAGGTGGTAGCGATTTGAAGATTAAGGGAGACCTATCTCTCGTATATAATAAATTAAATTAAAAATTAATAGACTAATAAAAGAACAAGATAAATAAGTATTTGATAAAATAATTATAGGAAAATTAAGAACTTTCAAGAATTTATTGAGAGGAAATATTTTAAAAGAGTAATGAAAAGAACATATCAAACTCAGTTGTATCAAATCAAGATCACAAGACTTCAAAAGAAAAAAGGCACCAAGGAAAACATAAAACTAGTAAAATTCAATTTCTTAGGAGAAAGACAGTTTTTACTTTAATTTTCCTCTGAGAAGACATTTAACGTATGGATATGTGACAGATACCAACAATCCAAAAACAAAAAACACGAGTAGGATTTGATTGTCTCTGGCTCTATTGCAAGGGCAGACCACGGGAGCTTTCGTTGTCCAAATGTCATGGAATCAACCCTTGCATTCAACGCTAAAATGGAGATATGCGTAGCAAAAAACCAAACACAGTCAGGAGACCCTGTTGATGATGCCAAAATCTAAATACGGACAATTGTCAATTACAGTGTCAGAATCTACATGTTTCACAATTTCCGGTGTAAATTCACAACCAATTATTATTCAGTAGTCTTCTGAAATACTAGGGGAAGCTGGATCCTCTTATATTCATTCATTTTGTGATGATGCATCGGTCCACATTGAATAGAAATGAAGGAATAGTTTTTGAGTAGATTATTACTCGTAAATCTGAATTTAAGTGTTTAGATCATATTTATTAAAAAAATGATTTTTGACTTTAAATCATAATACAAGAGTTATTTTTATAAATAATAAGTTAAAATGAAAGTATATTAATTTGATGAATAAACATACATTAAATTAAACTCACAAGTTAAAATCTAAAATTCAAACTTTTTGTTAAATCAAGATTTTGACTCAGTTTTATAACAAACTCTTGATTTAAATAAAAAATTATTTCTAAAAAAACATATTTATGAATTTTCTATTTGTAAAGGTCATGCTAAATAGAATCTTGGCTTTAGTTTTTTACACATAGTGGTATAGCATATATATATATATATATATTCGAAGGGTCAGTCGACAGTGTGAGGCTAAAAGGAGTAGTATTGACCATCGAAAAGGGGCAGAGGGAGGCATGCAAATGCAATCACTCGTGCACGTGAGAGGCCCACATCCACATGGGAGCTTTTAATCACCCCAAAAGGGTGAGATGGGACCCATGTCCTAGCAGGCAAACGCTCTGTTGAATGATGGTGACAGTTCATCACTGGGGGTGACGTCAGAGTGTTGAGATCGTACGTGGTTCGTTCCTTCCTCTGCTCTTGCCGCCCTCACCTAATCTTTCTCATGTTTGCCTTTTTTTTTTTTTTTTTTTCTTTGGGTTTTCTTTTTCTGAGAAAAGAAATTGGTTTTCTGATACTTAGCTGTACTTTTGTTTTTCAAAAAAGCTGGAAAACGTTTCCTGATATTGTTTGATATGTGTAACAGTGTAAGGGAACATAACTACTTTTAGATGAAACTTTTTGAGTCATTAAAAAAAGGTTTTCTCTGTGAAAAAGGGAAAATATCTACTAGAAAAAAAAAACTTGATTTTTAGTTTATGATACAACATTTTCTAAGAAAGGGATTCAAGGATTTCCTTGCCATCATTGATAAATTAAGAAAGTAGATATTTTTACGTTTCAATAGTATTTTTAAAATAAATTAATTTTTTTTTTATTTTTTAATTTTAAATTAATATTTTTTTAATATTTTTAAATTATTTTGATGCGATAATATTAAAAATTATATATTACTGCTAAATATGTTGTGTCTTTTTTTCGTATACTCGATCCCTCCACTAATAATAACCTTCCCTCCATCGTTTATTCTAAGAGGTAAGCCAATTTTAGTTTTGATATGTTTTTTAATTGATTTAAAAATTAAAGAATTTAAAGTTTTAGAAAACTTAAATAGCTTTTTCGGTTAGATTTTTAACTAAAATAAAATTAAATAAAAAAACTGGTAAAAACAATTATATATTATGGAACCAAGGAGTAGTACTACAATTCTAATATTTCCTCAAACCTATTTCTCTCTTGAATGAGTGAGACAAAACAAAATATCACGGGCAAACTTTTCCAAGACAACACGTGGTGCAATATTTATTTATTTATTTTTTTAAAAAACTAAGGTTTTATATTATTTTAATTATTTTTCTATTTTTATTCAATATATATTTTAAAAAATATATATTTTTAAAATATTTTTTTAAAATATTACTGATAGAATTACCACAGAACAACTCCATCAATATATTTCAGAAATAGTTTGAATATAATTACTGCAAATATCATTGTTACTGTTAATTCACTGACAAAATTACAGATGGTATTCTTTCGATGATATGTTATATTTATCGATAGATATACTGATAGACAAATAAAAATACAGATGACATTACATATGATTTTTTTATCGGTGATATGTTAAATTTACCAATAGAATTATCGATGAAATAAAGCGGGTATAATTTTTTTGGCACGTTTTATTCACTTATAAATCTATTAGTATATTTATTATTGACAGATCATAAATTACGGACAAGAGTTGTTTAATGGATTGTTTTCGTATGCAAGCCCATCAGTAATATTCATACTGACACAGACTATGAATATATATACTGACAAAAAATTTCCGTCCATGTAACTGTTAAGTGTGGAGAAGTCTACCACAATAATGTAGACCATTGATAGCAAATGGAAAAGGAAAAAAAAAAGGGGGGTTGCTATTGGACACATTTATAAGAAGAAAAACAAGAGAAAAATATAAGGAAGCTTATAATTAACTTGACAGAATTATAAGGAATGATTATAATAAATACGATAATAATTATAATGAGTAAGAAAAAGCATGGCTGTAATAACTTGAAAGCTGTTCTACTGACCTGCCATCTCCATGGATTGAACTGTTGAGGCTGGTCAAAAACAGTAGAATCTAAATGCACGGCTGAGATCACTGGCAGCACTTTCCATCCACATGGAATGTCATACCCTTCAAAAAATATACACAAAACAATTAGATAGATTGATTAAACATTTTTTTTTTACCGTTAGGATTATATATTATAGACTGAGATTAAGTAATATTCCTAAGGTTGAGAGGACTGTCTCTTACCTTTATAGCGAACATCTCTGACAGCTTTTCTATGAAGGAACCTGACTACGTTTCCAAGCCTCAGTGTCTCACTTATAACCTTCACAAGGTTATAAAAATATTGAATAAATTTGTGTTAAATAATTAAGAAAATTCCCAAGTATTCCTCACAATAAAAGAGGATAATTAAAAAGAGCTTACACATTGAGTGAATTCCATTTTTTTGTAATCATCCCAGTTCATTTCCATCTCTCCTGACTGTTTCTTGGCTCTGGAAATTTCAATATGTTCTTCCTATATTCAAAGAAAAAATAAAAATAAATCCGAAGCATCTACTTTGAAAAATAAATGCCGAAGGTACGATAAGAGTGCAAGTACAGAATATACTGTGAGGTTCTTTCACTTGCTTACTTTTAACTGTTGAATAGCACCGGGACAAGCTTGCAAGAAGTAGATGGCTAAAGCTATGGAGACAGAAGAAGTTTCATGGCCAGCAAAGAGCAAGCTTAATATCAAGTCAAGGATTTGCTCGGTAGAAAGATTTGAATGCTTCAAAACCCATCCAAGAAGATCATCTTCCTCTAAATCTTCCACTCCCTCCTTCAATCTAGCAATTCTCTCTTCCATTTTTTGCTCTATAAATTTAAGGATGATTGATCGAGACTGCATAAACAGGACATCCACGGATGAAGATATAATAAGATCATGATCTTTTTTTGTTGGGAAAATGGGGTTCTTCAATCATTATGTCTTATGGTTAATTAAAGTATGATTACTGACCTTCAAGGCTTTTCTATACGGTGTTCCAGGAAAATTTAGTGGAGCAGAAACCACTCCTTTCATGAAAGTAACATACTCTTTCTTCAGCTGCTCAGTCTCTGGCTTTCCAGGATCCAAGCTCATCATATGTTTTGCCATCAAATTGAAGGTAAACTGCAATTTCCTTCTTCAATAAGCTAAGCATTCCTCTTGAATATCAAAATTCAGCATTGAAATTCATTTTCTTGGCAATGCAAGTTTCAAGAATTACCTTCTTTGCTTCATCTTGAGCTGAAAATGTACAATTCTCCTTCCAAGAGCTAAGAACAAGCAAGGTTTGCTTCTCCACTTCTTTCAATAGATGACTTCTTAACCTGGCATGGCTCAAAAAGTTGAGAGATATACTCCTCATGTTTCTATGCATGTCTCCAACTAGAACCAGCATAGACCATTTTCCAAGAATTCCACCGATACTTCTTGGATAGCTGCATTCAAACAATCTTCCTTCACTCTGGAGTATAAATCTGTTAAGTCCAGCATCTGCAGATACTATTGTCGGCTCCCCAAACAAATTGGACTTGTAAATCTTTCCATACCTGCATATTGTAATCAAGTTTTGAGTGCTATGGTTAAACAATAATTCACTTCTTGGTTCTGGCTGTCAATTTTGCTTTCTGGGTAGTCTTCGTTTTACCTTGATATGTGTTGTTCCATGAATTCCCCTATTGAAGTAGCAGAGTAAGGCTTCAAGTAGCCAATAGTTTCTCCAAGAAATGGCCAGCCCATGTTGCCAGGTGGGAGATTAAATCTTGCTTGCTTTCTTTGCATGAGAATGAAGACCAGGAGTAGAGATAAAATTGAAGGAAGGAGAAGCACAACAAGCTCTGAGTGAGACATGGAGTTTGACTGACTCTATCTCTCTCTCTCAGTCTCTCTGTTGAATTTGCTTAGCGTTTCTAAGCAAAGTGAAATCGGATAGTATATACTTTTGGGAACTACTCCATTATTGTAAAGGCTCAGGAGGTTTTAAGTCACTTCTGGAAATGGAGCTACGTCTCGTTAAAGTATTTTTATAAAAAAATAAATTCTTAGATATTATATTATTTTTTAATTTTTGATAGTATCATAAAAATTAAGTTGAAAAATATTTTTTAATATTTGAGTATGTCATAAAAAATAAATTAGAAAATAACTTATTAATATTTTTTTAAGTTTATTAAAAGAATATATACCAAATTTAATAGATAAAAAAGTTGAAGAAAGATAAAATTAAAAAAAAATAAATTTTATAAATTATCTCATATAAAAAATAATAATTAAAACAATGAAAACCAAGTTTGACATATAAAAAAAATATAAAGAGGATGAAATTAAAAAAAAATTAATTTAATACATTATCTCAAATAGAATAAATAGCAATTAAAATAATAAGGATCAAATCTAATGAATAAAAAATTTTAATTCAAAAAAGGATAAGAAACAAAATAACAATTAAAATAATAAAAACCAAAGTTAGTATAAAAATCAAATCAAATTAAATTCTAAAACACATAATTGAAAATAAAAGACTAATATATATCAAAAGATTAAGGACCATATTTTGATTTAATTAATAAATAACAAGATATTTTTTAATTTTTCATAACTTCTGGAAAGTGTTTTCCGTCCAAAATAAAAGAAAAATATTTTTCTGGAAACCAAACCAAAATTTTCATTGACCGGAAAGTGTTTTCCATTAACAAACCTTTTTAATGGTAAACAAACCGATCAGAATTGTCCCTTAGATTATTAATGTGAGGTATGAAGAAAAGTTTATAACTTGACTCAACAAGAACCTTGTTTTGAAGAATCAAAGTGATATGCAACTGATCATTCTCACCCTACATCTATGACAAGATGCAAACGAGAAGTATAAATCACCTCGAAATTAATTAATTCTTTGAAGGGTTTGCAAGTTCAATCAAGAACTTAGTATGATAATTACTCAACCACTTAAAGAGAATTTAACACACAATATACAACAACTTGTAGATAAAAATTCATCAACTTCAAAATAATGGTAACAATTGGTTTATATAATAGAAAGCTAACTTTAATTTGACTTAATTTATTAAAACTTGATAAATTGACTTTAACATATTAAAAGCTCAAAATAACTAAAATAATAAAATAAAACATAAGCCAAATAACTCTTAAATGCCGCATGTCCTATAATAAACTAAAAAATAAATAAATAATAACTTAACTAATTAAAACAAGCCCAAAGTCTAATTTTGTAATTTGCTAACATAATTGATGTCCAACTTCAAATGAATGGTTATCCCTCGTCTTGATAAAGTAGAAGCTAGGATCACATCATTTTCTCTCTCCTCAAAAGAATTCACCATCGAATCATCACCCACATCAAACAAAAAAAGATCATATACATTAAATGTAACATTAATATCATACTCACATGGTAATTTTGAATCTACTCGTATGATTTTTATTTTTTTTGTCATTTTTTAATTTTTTTAATTTTGAATATATCAAATTAATCAGATCATATCAAAATAATTCTCACATGATTTAATTAGAAATACAAACTTTATAAGGGGTGAGAATTTTTAAATTTGACTGAACTAGATTTAATAATAATATTAAAAAATCCTATATAAATTGATTTTTTTTAAGTTTAAATTTTTTTTAGATAAACCCACGACACAACGTGGAGTAAATTAGTATAATCTGAAAGAACTGTCCTTTCGTTTCCTCGACAGATAATACTTACACTTTTCTTTTTGAGAAGTTTAATCTCTATACTGCCAATATCAACATTATCCGTTTTGAACAATAATTTGTTTTTGTTACACTACTTTTTAAACCCTGACTCGTGGATGCTCTCTCTCTAAGAAAAAAAGGCACTAATTTTAGTTTTTAAATCAAAGAGTCTATACACCATAATAGTTGAACTTCTTGCACCCATGCCTTGTTTTAGCATTTTTTTACCCTATTGGTTAGTGTTGCTCAAGATAGAGTGACATCCTTTTGTTTATGTAAGTTTTAAGATTATGTTTATTTATTTGTTTTTTAATTGAGAAACTTTATACCATACATAATACAATTTTTTTTCATTGTGCTTCATTCATCCTTATATGAACAATGAAGCAACTAACTTTTTTTTTATTATTATTTTTAAACTATTTTTTCAATTAGGTTTGAAATTATTGTAAATATACCAAATTAAAATTCAAGGGAATAAAATGTAAAATATGAAGAAAATGCATAATCAATCTTAAATTCGCTATAATATTCATTTTGGTGCTAAAATTCATTATGTTTTTTTTTAATCCTTAGGTTAGAGAAAGTAGAGAGAAACTCGTCAGAAAATAGTAAGGAGATAAAGTTTTTGATTGGGTCACTTTTCAGCAACGATACTTGTTGTTTTTTGTGTCAACGAGTTTCGTATGATAATAGAGGTTTGATGGTGGCGGTTTCAAATCTATATCTTGTCCGAAAAGGTATATAGATCAAACTTAGTTTAGATATTTTTAATACAATTAATTTTTGTTTTTTCTTTAAAATTCTAGGTGTTTTAGGGTTGTAGGTAATTTATTGAGATTTTATTGTGTTTTAGATAAAAATAGCTTGAAAAATAGAATTTTAGGCAAAAAAAAACTCCCCTAACTTTTCGACCACCACAATGGTGGCTATTTTTGGATTGGTGCCTAGTAAGCATCAGGTCACTTGCCACTACAAGAAACATGTTGTCCATTTTTTTTTAACAAAAAAACCAAAAATAAATGACGTGTCGTTTGCTTATAAGGATAAAATTAAAAAAAAACTCAGATGTGGGTGTCGGCTTTCAGGCCCAAACACGCTTAGGCTTTTGTATTAAGGCCAAAACGTAGGTTCAGTCAATAAACGTCTTACCATTTTTGGGCCTTTAATTTTTTTTATTGATTTTTTATTGACTTTTTTTTTTCAAATGCATCGGTCGACATTTTGTTGATTTTAAATTGGGTTTCAAAATTTATTTTTGTAGATTTATCATGGTCTTAAATAAACATTCTGATATTAGATTGACGATCAGTTTTGCAATATCTATTTTTGTTAGCATATAATTAAGTAAAAAATATCTTACAAAAAAAAGTTATTAAGCAAGTATTTTTCAATTGGGTTTCATAATTTAATATTTAATAGTATCATAAAAATAAAGTTGAAAAATATTTTATAATTTTTGAGTATGTCATGGAAAATAAATTAGAAAATAATTTATTAATATTTTTATTTCTTTTTAGTTTATTAAAATAATATAGACCAAATTTGACAGATAAAAAAGTTGAAGAAAGATAAAATTAAAAAAAATTAATTTTATAAATTATCTCATATAAAAGATAATAATCAAAACAATGAAGACCAAGTTTGACATATAAAAAAATAAAAGAGGATGAAATTGAAAAAAAAATTAATTTAATAAATTATCTCAAATAGAATAAATAGCAATTAAAATAATGAGAATTAAATCTAATAGATAAAAAATTTCAATTAAGAAAAAGATAAGAGAAAAAAATAACAATTAAAAAAATAAAGACTAAGTTGGTATAAAAATAAAATTAAATCAAATTCTAAAAGACATAATTGAAAATGAAAGACTAATATATATCAAAAGATTGAGGACTAAATTTTGATATAAATAATAAATAACAAGATATTTTTTAAATTTTCACAACTTCTAGAAAGTATTTTCCGCCCAAAATAAAAAAAAATATTTTTCTGAAAACTAATTCAAATTTTCCATTGGTTGGAAAATGTTTTCCATTAACAAACTTTCATAATGGTAAACAAACGGATACAAAATTGTCCCTTAGATTGTTAATTTGAGGTATGAAGAAAAGTTTACAACTTGACCCAACAAGAACCTTCTCTTGAAGAATCAAAGTTATATGCAACTGATCACCCTCACCCTACACCTATAACAAGATGCGAACGAGAAGTATAAATCACAACGAAGTTGATTAATCCTTCAAAGGGTTTGCAAGTTCAATCAAGAACTTAGGCTGCATTTGTTTCCCGGAAAATAGTTTCTGGGAAATCACTTTCCAAACTTTCCTGTGTTTGTTTGCCATTAGGAAAGTTGATCAACGGAAAACACTTTCCGGTCAACGGAAAACACTTTCCGGTCAAAGGAAAATTTGGATTGGTTTTCAGGAAAGTGTTTTTCTTTTATTTTGGACGGAAAACATTTTCTGGAAGTTGTGAAAAATTTAGAAATGTCATATTATTTGCTGATTATATCAAATTTAGTCCTCAAACTTTTGATTGATATATATATTTTGTTTTAAATATTTGTTTTTCAATTTCATCCCTTAGAATTTAATTTTTATATTAATTTGGTCCTTATTTTATAATTGTTATTTGCCTTTCCCTTATTATTTTTTAATTGAAATTTTTTATCTATCAAATTTGATCCTCATTCTTTTGATTGTTACTTATTTTATTTGAAATAATTTATGAAATGTTAATTATTATTATTTTAATTTCCTCATCTTTCAATTTTTTTATTTTTTAGATTTGATCTCTATTATTTTGATTATTATTTATTTTATTTGAGATAATTTATGAAATTATATTTTTTTTCAATTTCATTCTCATTCAACTTTTTAATTTGTAAGATTTGTTCCTCATTATTTTAATAAACTTGAAAAAAATAAAACATTAATAAGTTATTTTCCAGCTCATTTTTCATGACATAACCAAACACTGGAAAGTGTTTTCCAACTTATTTTCCATTACACTACCAAACATTGTAAAATAATTCACTTTCTCGAAATTCATTTTAGAAAAAAAAATGACTTTCCAGCAAACAAACGAGGTCTTAGTATGAGAATCACTCCACCACTCAAAGAGAAATAAGCACACAATATACAACAACTTATAGATAAAAATAATGTTAACAAATGGTTTGTATAATAGAAAACTAACTTTAATTTGACTTAATTGACTAAAACTTGATAAATTGACCTTAACATATTAAAAGCCTAAAATAATAAAATAAAACCAAACCCAAATAACCCTTAAATGTTGCATGTCCTATAATAAACTAAAAGATAAATAAATAATAACTTAACTAATTAAAACAACCTCAAAGTCTAATTTTGTAATTTGATGGCATAATTGAAGTCCAACTTCAAACGAAAGGTTATCCTTCGTCTTGATAAATTAGAAACTAGGATTGCATCATTTCTTCTCTCCTCAAAAGGATTCACCATCGAATCATCAACCACATTAAACAAGGAAAGATCATATACATTAAATGTAGCATTAATATCATACTCACATGGTAATTCCATTTTATAGGCGTTATCATTGATCTTCTCAAGAATTTGGAATGGTTTGTCTCCTCTCGGCATCAATTTAGATCTCATTTGAGTAGAAAATATCTTTTTTTCCTTATATTCACCCAAACCTAATTTCCTGGTTCATAAACCATCCTTTTCCTTCCCTTATTGGCTTTAAATGTATATTGTTCATTCATCTTTTTCAATATGTTGTTGTACTTGGTATGAAAATATTTGAGAACCCGTGCTTTTCTTAAAGACAATACACCCGCAACAATGTTTTCCTTACTTTGCTTGTACTTGATGCATATATGAACATCTTAATGAACTCAATCCACTTGGCATGTTGCCTATTTAGCATACCTTGTCTCTTTAAGTGTTTTAAAGATTGATGGTCTATATGTTTCATAAACTCCTGAGGCGAAAGTTAATGTTGTCAAGTCTCCAAGATTCTCACTAATGTAAAGAATTCTTTATCACACATTGGATAGCTAAGATTTGTTCCGTTAAGCTTCTTATTGAAATAGGTCGTGAGTTATGTTTTATGCATTAAAACTGCTCTGATACCTATGTGCCTTTCAATATAAGATATAAAATCGCTCACATTTATTTTTGGCTTCGAAAAAATCTAATAGATAAAGGAAGCTGATCAACTTAAGATAGATGGGAAGGGAGTGCCCTAGGTTATCCCAGAAATGCTCTTGTTGATGCCACTAGGTAGTTGACTTACACGACCAAGGGGAGAGGAATATTAGGATGTTGAAAGTACCTGGTTCACGGCCTATTAAAAATCCAAACTTTATAAGGGGTCAAGTTAAGAATTTTTAAATTTGACTGAACTAGATTTAATAATAATATTAAAAAATCCTATATAATTTGATTTTTTTAAAGTTTAAATTGTTTTTAGATAAACCCACGACACAACGTGGAGTAAATTAGTATAATCTGAAAGAACTGTCCTTTCATTTCTTCGGCAGGTAATACTTGCACTTTTCTTTTTGAGAAGTGTAATATTTGTACTGCCAATATCAACATTATTCGTTTTTAACAATATTTTGTTTTTGTTACACTACTTTTTCAACCCTGACTCGTGGATGCTCTCTCTCTCTCTCTCTCTCAAAGAAAAAAAGACTTTAAGTTTAGTTTTAAAATCAAAGAGTCTATACACTATAATAATTGAACTTCATGCACCCATGTCTTGATTTAGCATTTTTTACCCTATCGGTTAGTGTTTCTCAAGAGAGAGTGATATCCTTTTGTTTATGTAAGTTTTAAGATTATGTTTATTTATTTGTTTTTTAATTGAGAAATTTTATACCATACATAATACAATTATTTTTCATTGTGCTTCATTCATCCTTATATGATGAACAATGAAGCACCTAACATTTTTTTATTTTTAAATTTTTTTTTTCGATTGAAACTTTATATAAACTAATTAAATAAAATTAGGTTTGAAATTATTGTAAATGTACCAAATTAAAATTCAAAGGAATAAAATGTAAAATATGAAGAAAATGCATAATCAATCTTAAATTCGCTATAATATTCATTTTGGTGCTAAAATTTATTATGTTTTTTTTTCGATCCTTAAGTTAGAGAAAGGAGAGAGAAACTCGTCAGAAAATAGTGAGGAGAGAAAGTTTTTGATTGGGTCACTTTTCAGCAACGAAACTTGTTGTTTTTTGTGCCAACGAGTTTCGTTTGATAATAGAGGTTTGATGGTGGCGGTTTCGAACCTATATCTTGTTCGAAAAGGTAGATCAAACTCAGTTTATATATTTTTAATGAAATTGATTTTTGTTTTTTCTTTTAAATTCTAGGTGTTTTAGAGTTTATAGGTGATTTATTGAGATTTTATTATGTTTTTAGATGAAAATAGCTTGAAAAATAGAATTTAGGCAAAACAAGCTCTACTAACTTTTTGATCATCACAATGGTGGCTATTTTTGGATTGGTGCCTAGTAAGCATCAGGTCACTTGCCACTACAAGAAACATGTTGTCCATATTTTTTCATAAAGAAACCAAGAACAAATGACGTGTCGTTTGCTTATAAGGACAAAATAAATAAAAAAACTCAGATGTGGGTTTGGGCTTTCAGGCCCAGACGCGCCTAAGCTTTTGTATTAAGGCCATGTTGTCCATAGTTTTGCGCCTCGTTTTTGCAATACTCCTGCTGAGCTACATATGCAATAATTTCAACCTTAGGCTTTCAAACTAATAATCTCATTTCATCTTGTGTAAGGATTTACAATCAATACTATCAATACAATCATTTGACTAACATTTATATATTAGTTATATGTATCTTTTATACCTCAACTTATAAGAACAACTGCTTTATTTCATAAATGAAAGAATATGATATGTATCAGTATCATCAACTCTAACTAACATCCAGTCTTAATAGAGCATTGACAAGAAACTTTTAGGAACAATACTTTGATGAATATGAATCGCATAATCATAACAACTTTATAATTTTCTGACTTTATCTTTACTCTAGATTTATTAATCAATTATTAGATTCATAATTAAATATTTGATGAATATTAAAAATAAATAAAATTTTATTAAAATTAAATATATTTACATGAATAAAGTTAATATCATGTGTAATCAAATGATTGGTTATATTGTATATACACTAAAAATCACAATATAGACCACCATTCTCATTTATTTTTGCAGAATGGAGTCCGAAAAGTATGGAACCAGATGAAATATCATCATGATTTCTTTTTTTTTTTTTAGAATGAAAAACATTATTTTATCAATACCAAAAAATATATAAATATTGTTGCATCTCACAATTATAAAAGAATAACTAAAGTAGGAATCCAACCATACAATTTACAAAAAATCTTGACAGCATCAATGATGGAAATTAAAAAACTAAACTTTTAAATAGCAACTAGTATTTTTATTAATTTAAATAAAAAATTAATTCTTGAAAAATTGGATTGCGAATTAATTGAGAATATGTTATAAAATCAAGTCCCGTTGATAGTTAACATTTATCAATCAATACCAAAATCATTTAATAAATTAAAAACAATCACCAAATTTTTATTAAAAAGGATCAAAATCTCAATAAATAAAAGATACAATAAGATATCCATAACACTAATCTATTTTTATTCATTATCTTTGTAAAACAAAATATTAATTTCTTTCCTTTTTTCATTTATTTTCCTTTTTTATTCATTATCTTTGTATACGAGCCCATGATCATGATGAATCCACGTGCATTCATTATGGCCCCTTCACGTGAATACCCTTCCGACTTGTCTTTTCTTTTTCGATGGTCAGCCAAAACTTACTTGAGCTGAGCCACACATTGTGTTTAAAATTTCCAATCGGCTTCCCAGAAAACATTGCCGTTTAATTAAAACGAGATGACATGAACGGATGCTGTTACAAGTTTATAAAATAAATATATTTAATATTGTTATAATAAATTGTATCTATTTAATTTTTAATATAATAAAAAAAATTAAGTTATAAAAAAATATATTTAATATTATTATTAAACGCAATCAAGTTAATATTGAAAATTTTCAATTTGACACGTTATTTGAATTAGATTTAAAATTAAATTATGTAGAATTATTTTGAAATGACTCAGTCAACTTTGTTAGTCCAAATACAACCTAATCTATTATAAAAAAAAGTTAGTACAATATTGAGAAAAAAATAATAAAATTGATATAAAAAACATTTCGACTCAATTCTTTACCTAACCTGAGTTTAAAAATTAAATTGTATGAGAGTTTTCTTGATATAATCTAGTCGACTTGACCAATTCAAAAGTAATCCTAAATGATTGTTAAAAATAAAGTTTGAAGATAAAATTGAAAAAAAAGAGAAAAATAAAAAATAAAAAATAGTGCTGAATTAAAAATGAAAAAAAGAGAGGAGCTTCACAGTGATGTTTTCCAAGTATTTTAGTTGTATTAGGTAATGTTTATAAAAAAACAATATTTATTAATGATAAATCAAACTAAAAAAGCAGCTTAAAATAACAACTTATTCACCACCGAAAGTGATGAAAAGCTTTACCCATCACATGTTATTTAGAAGTCGAATACAAATAGCAACCGCATTCCTTTATACTAAAAATATGTACCATTTAAAATTTGTACAGATTTTTAAATATCATATCAATTATTTTGAAATTATTTAAAATTTGTACATTATGTTATCTTTTTCACTACACTATATATATATATATATTTGCAATGTGGTATCAAATTAAACGTGATTGAACAAAATATCTTAATTATTTTAATTTAATAATAATAACCAAAGTAGAAAATTGAGATAATTAATTATTGAATTTTTTTTCTTAAAAGAAATTAACATGTAATATCTGTGGGATCAAGAGAGCACTGACGTTATTATGTTTCTTTAACTAAAAGTTTCTTTTGAGAATGTATAATAGAAAAGGTTCTAAAGAAGGGGATGTGGCCCAATAGCATTGCTGTATTTATCATCTGTAGATTTGGAGTCCAACAACACTATTTTTAATGTAATCATCAAAACCATACAGAACAAAAGCTCACTCGTGCGGGTGGCCAGCACTGCCAATCATTGCTACCATAAGCCCGCTATTTGATATCTTACACGTGGGTGACAAGACGAATGAGAGAATTGCCAATTATTATTATTATTATTACAATGTTATATCAAAGTTAGTTTTTTTGGGGTTGTTTTTCTTGTTTATTATGTTTTTTCTTATGAGAATGTTATTATACAAAAAAAATTATCTAGATCTACACAATATATAAATAAGTGTGAAAATAGCGACATACATAACATTTTAAAACGGAATTCAAAGAAAAAAAGAAGATAGATTTGCTTATTTAAAGTGGAGAATTCTCAAAAAAATTTGAATTAGAACATATATGTAGTGGCCAAATTTATTGAGAGAAGTTGAATTGTGTTGAGATTGAGGAGATGGAGTGGCTGTTATTGCAGAAAAGAATGCATAAGAAAGAAAGAGAAATGAGAGAGGAGGAGAGGAAGGTCGATACCATGTCATAAATTAAATATTGTTGATGAAATTATTTCGTCATTAACTCTATCGGTCACTTTGTCTATAAAAATATCACGTCACCATATAATTTGATTTTTTTGAATTCTACTGTAATACCCTCCATAATTCCCTCGGTATATACCGAGGAAATTTTTTCATCGGCATATTTACGAACGTATTTTATTGTCAGGTTAATTCTATCGGTAATGTTGTCCGTAAAAGTTACACGTCATCGTACTGTTTAATTTTTTTTTTTCATTCCTTATTTTTCCACTGCAATTCCCTTGGTATATACCAAGAGAATTTTTTTTTTTATCAATATTTACCAATTGATACAAAGATGAAAAATTCTATGTGTAAAGGTCATCGCAATATACCGACGAATAAATTCCGTCAGTGTTTCCGTTTGTATTTGCCAATTTTCTAGTAGTATTTAGTATAGTTATACCAAATTGAAAAGTTAAGAAATAATTCATGTTGATGTAGGTTATAAAAAAAAAGGTGAAGTGTAGTATACTTAACATACATAAAAAAATTCAGAAATATTCCATGTGGATGTAGGCTATATATAGGTATCCCACATCAATAAATTAAGAAACAATTTATATGGATATAGGATACACACACACACACACACACACACACACACACACACACACACACACACACACACACGTGGATGTTGGCTATAAAAAAAATATAAAGAGTAATTTACTTATCCCACGTTAAAAAAATTAAAAAACAATCAATGTGGATGTAATTATATATAATTATCTCACATTGAAAAATTAAGAAGCAACGCATGCAGATGTAAGCTATAAAAAAATATAAATTATAATATAATTATCCCATATTGGAAAGTTAAGTATTCCACATTAAAAAGTTATGAAACAATCATTGTAGAAGTAAGCTATATATAGTTATTCCATATCAATAAGATAACAAAACAATCCATGTTGATATAGGCTATAAAGAAATATATGTGAGACTAAGTATTCATAAATTAATTTTATATTTTTTTGGATTTATAATTTTTTTTAAAAAAATCAGGTCTCATTCGAGTTATGCCGAGTCACTCGGGTTTCAGATTGACCTAGTGGGTTGCTCGAATTTGACCTAACCAAATCCAAGCTCAAGTTTTTATGATTTGAGACTCAGCCAAGGTCCCGGGTTGATTAGGCCTCGGATCAACCCGCTGGGTCGGGCAGGGCAGAATTTCATAACTATGCTTGAAATGCATAACCAATTTAATGACAATAATGATTACATGTAACATGGATTTTACAAGTAATTTTATAAATAAGTCTAATATAATTTGAGTGAGAATTATTTTTAATCATTAATTAATAATTTTTTCTGTAAATAAAAAATAAAATCAAGACAATTTGTTTTAAAAAGATAAAAAAGCAATTCTGTTAATACAAAATAAATTATAAACAAATTTCTATTTTCACTTTACATTTTAAACAAGTATAATTTGTTGTTTCTCAAAGCAATTGAAAACAACGATATTGGTGTAAGATCATCTTTTAGAAAATAATTGACCCATTGAATAATTTGGACAATATAAAAAATATTTAAAATATGAATTACTTAGGAAAGATATCACTACAAGATTTAACAGTTTTACCGACGGAATTTTTTCGTCAGCGTAAGACACATTCCGTCGGTAATTAATTTACCGACGGAATCACCGACGGAAATTCTTCGTCGGTGAATCTTTCGTTGGTAATTTTTTTTCCGTCGGTAAATCCATTGGTAATAAAAAAAAATTTATCCGCTTCATTTCGTCAGTATATCCCTCAGTAATAATATTTTTTTATTACCAACGGATTTACCGATGGAATTTTTGTCGGCAATTCCGTCGGTAATTATTTAAAAACATTTTAAAAAAAATTCATTTTATAAAATTATAAAATAATTAAATTAGAATAAATTAACACTGGTATAATATATACTCAAAATGCTTGGAAAAAAGAATAAGAAAATCAACTCAAACAAATTTGCAACAAATAAATAAAACAAAAAAATAAATTCAACTAAAAAAATTCATATGAAAAAAATAAAGTTGCAATTGCTAAAAATTTAAAAATCCTATAAATAAATCAACTAAAAATTGATCTCATATGAAAAAAAAATCTCACAACAACATTTATACAATTATTAAGAACAAAAACAATTAAAAATAAAATAAAAAACAAATATAGTGAAAAAAATCATGAAAAAAGAAAAAAAAAAGAAAAATCTTACCTTAATGTAGTTGCAGTGAAGCTAAGGAGAGAAAAAAAATTTCGTTAAGCATATTAATTAAAAAAAAAACTAAGAGGATAAAAGAAGAAAGAAGAAGAAGACATACCCAAGCATGGAGGAAAAGAGAAGGAGATGAGGAGAGAAAAGAAGAGAAAGAAATATATATTGATGTTTTTTACATATAGTGAAGAAGAACAAGAAGAAGAAGAATAATAAGGAGAAGAAATGAGTCTGTCTCTTGTGAAATAAGGGGATTCAGGCTTTTTATTGGGGCGCGTTACCTGTCATCACCCAATTTTGGGTGATTCCCCAAAATTCTTTTTTTTCTTTCAAAATAAAAATAAAAAAAAATAAAATAAAGGCTGGCAACGTGGAGAAAGTTGATCAAGAAAAATAGGCAAAATAGGCAGAAATCAATATGCAATTTTCGGAAGAAATTCAAGGCCTTTCGGCGCCCCTTTGTACCCAAAATCGAAAAAATGCAAATTTAAGGTCAAATTAAATGATTATTGGACGAATTTGCATAAAAATTAAGTCCAATAACATAATTAAATTTTTAATAGGCCAATTTGATTTAATCATGGGCCAAATTAAATTTTAATTATGTTTAAAAATTAATTTAGGTCCAAATGAAGGATTTAATTAAGTGCAAGGACTTAATTATACTTTAAATGGGTCAAAATTAATTTTGTTTGGGGCTTAATTGGTGAAAAATTAAGTTTGGGAGCCTAATTTTGGCTTAATTGAGAAGATTGGAATTTTAAGAGACCAAATTTAATTTTTACCAAGTTAATTGATTGAAATCGGGGGTCAAATTGCAAGCAAATTGAAGTTTTGGGGCCAATTAGGGACTTAATTGAAGCAATCCGAGACCAAGGACCAAAATGCAAAACGCGCGCAAGAGGAAGGATTGATGTGAAATATGGCACTTTGGCGCCGGTTTTCATTTAAATGAAACGGTGCGTTTTGGGAAAACGACGCCGTTTCATGCGCCAAAAAAAAAAAAAAAAAAAAAAAAAAAAAAAAAGAGGCGGAGGACCGGGCGACGCGTCGCCCGGTCACTTGTTCATCTTCTTCCCCACAAAGCCGCCCGAGTAGCGGCTTTCCGGCGCATTTTCTACCTCGTTTGGCCTCCAAATCCGACAACGCGTGCACCAAAATGTCCACCTAAAACCCCTTTATCCTCGAGAATGGTCCGGTCGGGTCGAAAAACTTTGCAATGGCTCCGTTTATTGGCCCAAAGTGGCCACCTCGTTCAGTCTGCAGCCTTGGATTGCCAAATTTGGCGGTTCGAGGTGCACACTTTGAACCAACGACGTGGATTCCTCGAGTCGAATCAAGGGCCGAGACTTTTTTCCCGTTGAAGACAAGATTACCCTCTTTCCAGCCCTATAAATAGGATCCAATTTCATGCTCGGAGAGGACGAAAAAAAGCGAGCTCAAAGTTGGCCGAAAACCAGCCTTCGTATTCATTTTTCCCGCAAACAATCCTTTTTCTCGCTTTCTCTCTCCACCGTGGCCTTCACCACCACCACCTTCATCACCCGGCTTCTCACCATCATCCCCACCTCCGGTAGCCATAAAACCATCTCACGTGACAGCTTGCACCGCTTCTCTCCCTCTCTCCTCCGTAAAAATCTTCTCCTCTCGCCACCGTGACTCCGCGGCGGCGGCGACAAAGAGAGCTAGCATCCACCACCTTTCCCGAAGCTCTCTTCCTTCCCAAAGGCAGCCCGGGGTAGCAGTTCTCTCCTCGGCCATACCAACAGCTCCAGCCGTGAGCTTTCCTTCTCCTCTGCAGGACTCGTTTCCTTCTTCTTCCAGCCGTGACCGGTGCACGCCGCCGGCCTCACCACCTCCCGGTTGCACCGCGCTCCGCCCGGCCCAGGCCGCCAACTCCTCCACGCCGGTAATTCTCTCCTCCCCTTCCGCTTCTTCTTCGCCGTCTCGTTCACCGAGTGAACAGTGGACGTGAATTATAATTCACGTCTATTTCACGCATGAACATAGACGTGAATTATAATTCATGTCTACTTGTTCATGCAGTGTATTATATCCTTTTTTTTTTCCAAAAAAAATTTCAAAAATTAAAAAAAATCTAAATTTTAAAAAAATCATTTCAAAAATTTGTGATTTTCTTAAATATTTTTCTACCAAGTTTGCTTGATATTGGGTTGTATACTTACATTGTAAGATACAAGTCCGGTATTAAAATACCCGGTTTTCTCCGAAATATTTCAAAAAAAAAAAAAAAAAAAAAAAAATTCAAAAAAAATATTTTATTGCATACGGCCAGGTCCTAAATAATTTTCCAAGCATGTTTGTTTTCAAAAAAAATATAAAAAAATTTGCATCTTTCTCATGTTTTAAAAATCCAAAAAAAAATGGATATCATAACTAGTTTATGATCATCTCGTTAGGGTTTGGCCAAAATGTCAAAAAATTTTATTTCAACTTTTTTTTCTAGGATCCGATGTAGACTTTAATATTTGTGGGGTGTAAAATTACACGATAAAGTACACTCTCGGGTATTAAAGATACAATGTGTAAATAAAAGCAATTTTAAAATTCGGACTTTAGAATGGTTAGGATTTAACCCAATAAGATAGAGACTCCCTCATGAAGGGAGATCTGCCTTGAACTTTAGAATAGACCAACGAATAGAACCTTGACCTAGAAAAAATAATCAAACAACAATGCAAACTTACCTTAGGTAGGGTGCACTTTGGGGGTGATGCGTCTTCCCCTTGCACAACCAGGTCCCTTACTCGGACTCTCGCACCATAGGTTCCTAGTGACCATAATACTAGGTGGCGACTCCAAAGAACCAAGCAAAACCAACAATAATAATAAAAAAAAATCGCCAGCCGACGCCGCGTGATTTTGACGTGCGACAGAATGGCGACTCCACCGGGAAGCCTTGTTTGGTCGGACTAAGCTTTGTTTGTTTGATTGTTGATTATATGTTTTGGCCTGTCTAAATTTACTTTTTTCAAGACTTTTATTTCTTGCTCATACATAAATACATCAAGAATAATGTGTTCATGCATTTTTAATTTTTGCAAGAAAACCAAATTCTAGGATAGGAGGGGAGTAGCGGTCGCCCCATGACTTTCGATCGGGGTTCGATTCGTGAAACATCCAACTATGAGCCGAGTGTTTACTTGGTGATAGCGGACACATAGTGCCCGAACCTTCCCTTGTAAACCCCTATACCGCTTCACATGAGGTGGTCACTGGGCAGTTCATAGACCTTTTTGAGACCAGCTAGAAAACATATCCCTCATATAATAACCTAGATTTTTTTTTTTCTAAACTTTACAGGATTTTTTGAGCTAAGACCATGACTTCCCTTACCTTTTCGGAATATGGGGAAAGATCTGAGATGATACAAGTAGTTGAAGGGGATTGCCCAAGAGCCAAGGTTGAGGAATTACCACACATAACCAAAGTGCATTATTCCATAGACACCATAAAGAAGTTAGCTCCTCTTCCGGGATATATTGATGAGAACTTGTTTGAGAAGAAGTATGGAAGAATTGCTCATCTAATAAAAATGCCTATTCGATTTCAACTGGTCAAAGCCTTGATACATTTCGGGATCCAAACTACGATGTTTCACCTTTGGGGATATTGATATGACTCCTACTCTTGAGGAGTATGCTCAGATTTTAAGTTTTCCTAATGATCCCTACAAAGTATACTTCGGACAAAGAATTGAGAATACCGTTACAAGAGCTTTGCCAAACTTCTACATTTGGATCCAGTTGACCGGTACAGGATATCCAATGGAGGGTTCAAGTGGAAGATGATCGAGAATAAAATGAAGACAGATAAGGAAGAAGGGAAGTTGGGTGAAGAAAGATATCAGATAATTGCTTTTGCCATCTTTGGGTTGGTTCTATTTCCTTCAGAAGCCGCTGGAATTATTAGCATTGAAGCTGCTAACGCCTTCCTTGAATTTGAAGAGGTAAAGAATAACCCTACTTCAGCTATCTTAGCAGAAACTTTCCTATCTTTGAACCATTGCAGATTACATGGGAAAGGGGCAATGCGATGCTGTATCCCTCTCTTATTCATGTGGATAGTAAGCCATTTGGAAGCATCAAAAGAAGTCTTCAATAATTTCTGGTGGTTTAACATGAGGCCTCTTGAGTTGGTGCTAGCTGAAGAATGGAATGATTTGGGTGAAAAGGCATGGGTAGAAAAATACCAAGAACTTCCCCAAACTAATTTCGATGGAAAGCTCCTTGGGTAAGTGGTTCATCTTACCTCATGAGTTGTGGCGACAAGGCATGGGTCCCTTTGATTGGCTTAACTGGATATATTAGCTACTCACCCTCATTAGTAGCTAGACAGTTTGGAGGTGTACAACACGTACCAAGAACTTGGGCGGTAGCCGAATATACTGGTCTGTTTAAAGAAGCTAGCTCTTTGGATATGTTAGACACCATCAGAAATGACTGGAAACAGCCTGTTTTGGTCTTTAAGGAGGAGCATCAAAAAAGGTTCTCTGTTAGCCCTGCATATTCGATATGGAGAGGTGGCAGTTCATCTAAGATACTTCAAGAGGCAAAAGAGCAAAGAAAAGCCCAAGACAAGTCGTCTGTGACGTTGGAGCTGAAAAGAAAAAGGGCCAACAATGAGGAGGGTCTTCGAGAAGAGTTGGATAAGTTGAGGATTGAGCTCGGTAATAGTAAAAATCATCAAAGATTCTTAGAAGACCAACTTTTGAAAGAAGAAGAGATGAAGGCCTCTCTTGATCGGCAGCTGAAGGAAAGAGATGAGCAGATTGATAAGTTAAAGAAGAACCAAGCATGAAGCAAATCAAGAATCGAATGAAGGGAAGGCCAAGAATGAAGAGTTGGTAAAAAAGCATGTAATAGTGGAGCAAGAATTGACAAGTCTAAAAAAGGCCTCAGAAAGTAAAAAGACTGCCAAAGAAAGAAACAATAGCTTCCTTAAAGAAAGAAAGGGACCAGTATAAATCAAAATGGGAGGCTGAAAAGGAACAAATTAGCTGATCTCGCCTCGAAGAAGAAAAAAGGTTAAGGGCTCGATATCGGTTGCAAGTCAAGATGAGAGAGCGGCAAGAAGGGTAGCTGAGTCGAGATGAAGGGATACCTGGACAAGATAAATGGTATGAGAAATCGGATGTCTCGCAATGAAAGCCGAGCTTGGGTCCCGAGAGGAAGAAGCAAATGAAATGCAAGAACAGTTTGAAGAATGGCAAGACTATATCAACAATTTTGATGCACAACTAAACACTAAGGTAGCCGAGCTTGATATAGAGAAGGAAGAATTGCAAAGGGCCGAAATCAAATTCAACAGCTTGGAAAAGATGGTTCGAATTTTGGAGACAAACAATGAAACATTAGCCGCCAAAGAATGGAACATTACTTCAAGATAACACCGTGTTCCATTACAAGATTGAACAAACCGACGGGTTAATTGACATGGTGGCTAGAAAGGCAAATGAACTACGAGCAAAGGCTACCGGGATTGCCAACAACCGCCATAAATACGAGGAATATTTGAATGAAGTTTCCTCTTTCATCAGGATTGTGGCCAATAGAGGGATATCATTTGAATGAAGACACTTTGTATGAACCACTTTGTACTATGTCTACTTTTGGGAACTTTCATAATGTGTACGAAATTTAATCAATCAATGGAATTGGGTAAAACCTCTTTGTGAGTATCAGATTTCGGATGTTACCTGTATTTGGCAAAGGAAGTCATGGATTAGCTCTTTAAATCCATACGCATGCATTTGCATTCATGTTTATACATTCATTCATTATAACACACATGCATACGCCGTCAAAATATAGGTCCCCAAAGAACTTACCACACCCGACTTCGAGCAAGGAACATGGAAGATGAAGCACGTGCTTACCGTGAGGCTCATTTCCAAGAAGAGTTGGACTCTTTAAAGGACAGTGTGGCTCGCCTCACCCGCCTTACTCGAGCAAGTACTAAGGAATACCTCGGGTGAAGGTCCTTCGGCTAGGCCCGCTCCTCTCCCAACAAACCAACCCGAAGAGATGATGGGAGAACATGCACGAGCCCCAACACAATCCAGTTTTCATGCGATCGCCAACACCCGTACCACACCCGTACCAACACCAGTACCAATTGTCGTGGATGCATTCGTTAATGAGTCCCACAAAACTAAGCCCTCTGAGGATGTTGATCAAGACAAGATGGCGCACTAGAGGCCGGATTAGGGCCATTGAGGGAATAGACTTATATGACCTGTGCGAGCTGTAGAAATGTGTTTAGTCCCTAATGTGGTGGTACCAAAGAAATTTCGAGTTCCGGAATTTATCAAATACACCGGCACTCAATGCCCTGTTACCCATCTCAAATCTTATTGCAACAAAATGGCAGAAGTAGTGCACGATGAAAAACTACTAATGCATTTCTTCCAAGACAGCTTGAGTGGAGCGGCATTGAGTTGGTATATGAGGTTAGATAATACCAGGATCCATACATGGAAGGACCTCGTGGATGCTTTCATCAAGCAATATAAATACAACATGGATATTGCTCCTGACGAACCGGTTGTCTAACTTGGAGAAAGGAGATAAAGAAAGCATAAGAGAGTATGCTCAAAGATGGAGAGATTTGGCGAGACAAGTCCACCCCCTCTCTTGGAAAAGGAAATGGTTGCTCTGTTTGCTAACACACTAAAAGCGCCATACTATGAACACGTGATGGGTAGTTCGGCCCAACAATTCACGGATTCTGTGGCCGTGGCTAAACGAATAGAACAAGGAGTAAAGAGTGGAAGAATCTCTGCACCTGTGGAGAAAAAAGGTTTCGGAGCGAAGAAGAGAGAGATCGACCATGTCGAAAGTAGTTACAGAAGCAAGAAAGGGCCTTTCCAAACATATAGCCCTCAATCCTCTTCACCCCAAGTTGCCAACACCAACTTCAACTTTCCAAGTCCAACCGTAAAACTTGAACCCCAAAGCCACCAAGTAAAAAACCAAGCTGAAAGTTTCCCCAAAAGAAACTACCGAAGAACCTCAGAACAACTGCCTCCATTACCGTTACCCCTAAATGAGATGTACCAAAAGCTGCTAAGTATTGGGCAAGTAGTCCCTGTGCCTTTGGTACCCCTCCAACCACCTTACCCCAGCTGGTATAAGCCGGATCTCACTTGTGAATACCATGCCGGTATAGCTGGACACAAAGATCCATACTTGCAATGCCTTTAGGAGAAAACTTCTGCAACTGATCAAAGCAGGATGGATAGCATTTGAAGATGCCCCTAATGTCAATGCAAACCCTCTACCCAATCATGCTTCGGGTAGTGGGTCTGTAAACATGTTAGAAGAGGGACACACAAAAATCTTAAAGGTGTCAATGGATAGGATTTACCAAATGATGGTAGATGCAAGGTATGAAGAGGGTAGCGAGAAATGTTGTGAACTTCATAATGAAAAAGGCCACGTGATCAGCCATTGTGGGGGCTTTCATAAAAAAGTGATGCAAATGATGAGTCGAGGGATGCTGCGAATTGAGAAAGCAACGAATGAAGAGGTGTTCATGATGGAGGCACCAAAGAAAGAGGTGTGTCGAGTGCAATTCACTACCGGAAAGCCACCCAGATTGGTCTTGTCCAAACCAGTAGTGGAACATAAAGGAAACTATAGTGCTTTACCTCACGACTATGGGTACTCTTTCAAAAGCACTCCACAACCGCCTATCTTTCAAGCAGAAATTGGGGGTTTGACCCGTAGTGGCGATGTTTCACCCCGAAGAGTTGGAAAAACAAAGAAAAGCTAAAGGAAAAGAAGGGGCCGACGTAATCGAAGAAATAAACAAACCATCACGGAAGAGGAAACCAACGAATTCCTAAAGCTGATGAAACACAGTGAATATAGTGTTGTTGAACAACTCAAGAAAACACCAGCCAGAATATCGTTATTTTCTCTGATTCTAAGCTCTGAGCCACATAGAAAGGCTTTACAAAAAGTACTTGAATGAAGCATATGTTCCTCAAGACATCAATCAAGAAACCATGGAACATTTAGTGGGAAGAATCCAGGCCTCAAATTATATATACTTCACTGAAGATGAATTGAGTCCTGATGGTACTGGGCACAACAAGCCGTTATACATTACGGTGCGTTGCAAGGATATTCTGATCGGAAAGGTGCTCGTTGATAATGGTTCTGCATTGAACGTGCTACCAATGCATATGTTGAAAGAAATGCCATCGATGAGTCACACATGAAGCCTAGCACCTTGATGGCGAGAGCATATGATGGTTCGCCAAGGCCGATCATTGGGACCCTAGAAGTAGAGCTATATGTGGGACCACAGATATTCTTGATAACATTACAAGTAATGGACATTCATCCATCTTACAGTATATTATTAGAAAGGCCATGGATTCATGCAAATGGAGCGTGGCTTCTTCATTGCACCAATGCTTGAAGTATATCATGAACGGAATGCTTATAACTCACAAAGCCGAAGAGACAGTTTCCATGATAAGAAATGTGGCCATACCTTTTATTGAAGCAGAAGATTGTAAAGATGGGAATATTCATGCTTTTGAAATTGTGAATGTAGAATGGGTTCCTGAAGGAACAATGATGAGAAAGCCTCAAATCCCAGAAACGGCAAAGATGGTTGCCAAATGCTTTTTAAAGAACGGGGTACCTTTTCAATGTAATCCTAAGACTAGAATGCCTAGCCTGATCAAGCCAAACTATGCAAATCAAAGATTTGGGCTTGGATATAAGCCCAAGAAAGACGATTACAAGCGGGTCACTCAGGTTAAAAGAGAAGCAAGAACGGCGAGAATTGAAGGAAGAGAGCCAGAAGAAGAAGAATTTGTCATCCCACCACTCCGAGTGTCTTTCCCAAGGGCTGCAGAAGTGATTAGATCTGGCATAGTGGATCTTCACATCAATACCTTGGAGAGCCAAGAAGAAAAACGAATAGAGGAAGCGGATCTGGAGATAAAGGATGAGGTTTTGCCACAGCTCTCCATTCACACCATTGATGAACCTCCTGCTAGATTTTTCGTGCGAAGATTGGCTGAAGGGGAGGTGTACCAAAACTGGAAGATGGAGCCTGCTCCTATTGTGTTTAAAAAGTAATTGTTCTTGTTTGATAATGCTCGGACTTGTTTGCCTTGTTTTGACTTGTGCTGATCTTGTCGGTATTTTTAGCTCATGATACTGCAAGAATTTTCTATGTTAACCAAGCACTTTTGTTTTAATGAGATCATGCATTTTCTTGTGTCCAATCGCGTGCTTGCATTTTTTCTATCTTTTCACGAATCACTCTTACACGAGCACGCCTTACACTTTCGGAATTCTCGAAAGTTCCATCAATCCACAAAATCATTGCACTAAGAATAATTGGCCAAACTTTGATAATATGATTGCAATGGATGATGAAGAATGGAAAGAGGAAGATTTAAAAGAGTTTACTAAGCTGGTAGAAAATTCAGAAAAAGCCTGGAACCGGCCAGACTGAGAAACTAGAAGTCATTAATGTCGGAGATGAACAAGATAGTAAGGAATTAAAGATTGGCACTCTTGTCACAATTGAAGAAAGAAATAGACTAGTCTCTCTATTACACGAGTATGTAGATGTTTTTGCCTGGACTTACGCCGACATGCCTGGTCTAGATACTGACATAGTTGTACACAAGATTCCCTTAATTGAAGGGAGCAAGCCAATTAAGCAGAAAACCAGACGAATGCGCCCGGACATGTTACTCAAGGTAAAGTCCGAGATACAAAAACAAGTGGGATGCGGGGTTTCTAGATGTAGTCCAATATCCACAATGGGTAGCTAATGTGGTCGTAGTCCCGAAAAAGGATGGGAAGATTCGGGTGTGTGTGGACTATAGAGACTTGAACAAGGCGAGCCCAAAAGATGATTTTCCTTTGCCCCATATAGACATTCTCGTTGATAATGCTTTGCAAGAAATGCTACATATTCTTTTATGGATGGATTCTCTGGTTATAATCAAATTAGAATGGTGAAGAAGATAAAGAGAAGACCACTTTTGTCACACCATGGGAACGTTTTGCTATAAAGTAATGCCATTCGGATTGAAGAATGCTGGAGCCACATATCAAAGAGCAATGGTTACCCTATTCCACGATTTGATGCACCAAGAAGTGGAAGTTTATGTGGATGACATACTTGCAAAATCAAAGAAAGAGGAAGATCATGTGCAAGTGTTAAGAAGACTATTTGAAAGGCTTCGAAAATTCCAACTAAAGTTGAACCTCGCAAAATGCTCATTCGGGGTGAAGACGGGAAAATTATTGGGCTTCATTGTGAGTGGTCGAGGAATAGAAGTTGATCCCGATAAAGCTAAAGCTATCCAAGAGATGCCTGCTCCTAGAACGAGAAAAGGAAGTACGAAGTTTTCTCGGGCGCTCGAATTACATAGCTCGATTTATATCCCGGTTGACGGTGACTTGTGAACCAATCTTTCGTTTGCTCGAAAGAAAAATCCTGGAGTATGGGATGACGATTGTCAAGAAGCCTTCGATAAAATAAAGAGGTACTTGCAAAACCCACCATTACTAGTACCGCCAACACCGGGAGGCCTTTGATCCTGTACTTGACAAGATGAGAAACAAACTATGGGGCTGCGTGTTGGGACAACATGATGAGTCGGAAGGAAAGAGCAAGCTATCTACTACTTGAGTAAAAAATTCAATGACTGTGAGTCGAGATATACAACAATTGAGAGGTTATGTTGTGCCTTGGTTTGGAGTGCAAAAAGACTCCGGCAGTATATGCTATACTACACAACCTGGTTGATTTCAAAGTTAGACCCGCTCAAGTATATTTGTGAAAAGCCTTACCTGTCAAGTAGAATAGCAAGGTGGCAAGTGTTGTTGGCGGAATATGACATTGTCTTTATGACAAGAAAAGCTGTAAAAGGAAGCATAATTGCCGATCATCTTGCAGATCATGCCATGGAGAACTACGAGCCGCTAAACTTTGACCTCCCAGATGAAGATGTGATAGTAGTAGAGAGTGAAAGTGGGGAAAGTGATCGGTGGACCCTCTACTTTGATGGGGGCATAAATGTATCGGGGAATGGAGCCGGAGGCCGTGGTGATTTCCCCGGAAAATAAGCAAGATCCCGTTTCAGCAAGGTTATTGTTTGAATGTACCAATAACACCTGCCGAGTACGAAGCTCGCATCATTGGCCTCGAGGTCGCTCTAGAACTTAAAGCCAATAAGCTCGAGGTCTTTGGGGATTCCTTACTAATCATCTCCAGTCAAAGGTGAGTGGCAAACCAAGGATGAGAAGTTGAAGTTGTATCAAAGTTATCTCTTGAAGTTAGCCGATGAATTTGAAGAAATCAAATTCACCCATGTAAGAGAGATAAGAATCGGTTCTTGATGCCTTAGCAACCTTAGCTTCGATGACACAAGTTGACGCTAAAAGCGGGATACAACCAATAAATATCGAGGCCGAAGCTTTCAAGCCCATTGTTACTTCATTGAAGAATCTCCGGATGGAAAACCATGGTACAATGATATCAAAGAGTTTCTCCAAGATCGAGAATATCCCGAAGGGATTTCCAAAACAGATGAAAAGACTTTGAGAAGAATGACTATGGGTTTTTACTTGGATGGGGAAATCTTATGAATGCGCCTCCGGCACCTCTGTTCAATATGATTTCGCCTTGGCCTTTTGATATGTGGGGTTTGGATGTTATAGGGCCAATCAACCCCAAAGCGAGCAATGGGCATAGATTCATTTTGGTGGCCATCGACTACTTCACCAAATGGGTAGAAGCCAGCTCTTATGCCCATGTAACACGAGAAAGTAGTCAAGAGATTTATCGAAAAGGATTTGGTCTGTCGTTATGGTCTCATAGCAAGATTGATAACCGACAATGCCCGAACTTTAATGGGAAGTTGATTGACGAATTGTGCACCAAATGGAAGATTAAGCACCTCAACTCTTCCCCTTATAGACCAAAGATGAACGGGCAGAGTTGAAGCGGCTAACAAGAATCTCAAGAAGATTATCCGGAAAAATGGTGATCACCTACAAAGATTGGCATGAGATGCTCCCATATGCACTTCATGCGTACCGTACAACTGTTAGAACTTCGACAAATGCCACCCCATACTCTTTAGTATATGGGATGGAGGCAGTTGTGCCCTTGGAAATAGAAATCCCATCTCTGCGGATCCTGAAGGATGCAGGGCCCGGACGAATCGAATGGGCAAGGTCAAGATTTGAGCATGCTAAACTTGATCGATGAGAGAAGACTAGCGGCTATTTGCCATCACCAGTTATACCAAAGCGGGATAGCCAAAGCTTACAACAAGAAGGTCAAACCAAGGGTGTTCGAGGAAGGAGATTTGGTGTTAAGGAAGATCTCACTAGCGTCGGGAGAAGATCAAAGTAAGTGGGCACCAAACTACGAAGGGCCATATGTGGTGAAAAAGGCCTTTTCTGGAGGGGCTTTAATTCGACTAATATGGATGGAAGGGATCTACCAAGGCCCGTAAACTCGGATGTTGTAAAGAAGTACTATGCCTGATGTACTTACCTATATCAATCAATAAAATTGAAGTTTGGCCAAGATTTCTTTAGTGTGTCCCCCCTAAAAATTTATGCACGATCTCATGTTTCAATAAAGATTTTTGGGAATTCAAAGTGTTAGTACGAAACTAGAGTCAAATTGATGTTTGTTCTAACAAACAAGTTCTCGAGAATTCAAGTGATATCCTAACACTCACAAAAAACCGAAAGAAAAAAACAAACACCATGAAGTGACTCTAAAGCTGAGTTTTGGTTGCATGAATAATGAGAAATCACTCGCTTTACTCGCATGAAAGCAAGGCTTACCGATCCTAAATGCATGCATTTGAGATGAAGAAAGGCCATCTTTGATAATCCTTTACAAGGCTGAAATATATCCTTTGCAGTCCCCTTTGAGCCTGGTAGTGTTTTTTGGAAATAACCTTGACTAGGATCACACCCCACACTAGGGGGCAAGTGCAAAAAATCCTTAATGACTAAAAATGTCCAAACAACCCTGGAGGGCATAAAAAGTCTTCAACGATGAAAGTGCCCAAACAATACTTGGGGGGCATAAGAGAAAATTCTCAATCATCGAAGGTGCCCATACAAAGTGGGGGCATGAAGAAAAATCCAAAGGATCCAAAAATTATGAGCAAAAAAAAAAAAAAAAAAAAAAAAAAAAACTAATGCAATGATGCCCAAAATCAAATGAAAAAGAGAAAGAGCCCAAGCCCAATACTGGGGGCACCGTGGACCATTTTACAAATCAATCCCAAGGTCCGAAAATCTATGAACAAAAGAGTTTGGGATATAAGCACTAGTGATCCTTAGTCTTAAAGTCCCTTAAACACCTTTTGAGCCTACGAATATCCTTTTCTTCATAGCCAAGAGCCCAAGCCTACATTACGTGCCTAATCAAGCCCTTTCTGATCAAAGGCGAGCAATATGGATCGGTAGGCAATGCTTTCTCATGCAAGCCAAATCATTATTCATGCAAATAAAATGAATGCCTTGAAAGACGGTTCTCAATAACCCTTAAATTGAAATTTCAACCTTTTGTGACCAACCCGATGTCACTTCATGTTCTTCACATTTTCACCAAATTTAAAACAAAATTTTTCATCATATCCGAAAAACTCTCCATAGGAATCACTTGAATTTCTTCGAATGAGTCTGCTTTGAATCGATGTCAAAATGATTTCCGTATCGGAATAGCTTTGAAATTCCAAAAATTCTCGCATGAAAACAACTCCTTGTAAATTACCAAACCTTCCTTCACCTAGCCTCATCCTCAAACCTGATTTGAATACTTGGGGGCATGATCAAGCTGGAGAAGCAATTCACCAAAACACATAGGGTTGGCTCCTTGATTCTCCTTCTAAGAAAATAGGAAATGTTGGGTTAAGTTGGAAATCTCTTCGATAAGGGTTTGAGGGATAAGATGTATGTTGATGTCATATCCTCGCCCAAGGGTCAAGATCACAAGATGTGACTCGAGTAAGCAAGAGCGAAAAGAGACATCAAAGCTTACCGTCGACACTCCAACTCTTGAGAAAAGAAAGGCACCATGAAGAAGAGGGGACCTATATTTCTTAGGTAAGTATACATGCATATTGATCACGATGCGTCCTCGACATATCCGTGTCTTACCATCACCTCCTTTTTGAGCGGGCATTAAGCCCCCATCATTCGATAATATGCTTTCTAGCCCTATCTTCTTCCTTGTTAGTGTGCCTTAGAGCCAACAACCATCTTAGGTAGTGTGTTTTCCAACCATACCTCCTTTTTAGTGCGCCTTAGGGCCATCACCATCTTAGGTAGTGCGTTTTCCAATCTTGCCTCCTTTTGAGTGGGCCTTCGAGCCCTCACACCTTAGGTAGTATGTTTTCCAACCCTACCTCCTTTTTAGTGCGCCTTAGAGCCATCAATCACCTTAGGTAGTGTGTTTTCCAACCATACCTCCTTTTTAGTGCGCCTTAGAGCCAACAACCATCTTAGGTAGTGTGTTTTCCAACCATACCTCCTTTTTAATGTGCCTTCGAGCCATCAACCACCTTAGGTAGTGTGTCATATAACCCTATCTCCCTTTGAGTGCGCCTTAGAGCCATCAACCATCTTAGGTAGTGCGTTGTCCAACCCCGCCTCTTTTTAAGAGCTCCTTCGAGTCCTAACCTTTTAGGTAGTGTGTTTTTTCTAACCGTACCTCCTTTCGAGTGCGCTCTCTAACCTTCAAGAGGATTCATCATTCCTCAACAAGATGAGTCAACCATATCTCATCCTTTTTTTCTTCTTTACAACGCTTATTATCTAAAGTCTCTTACGACACTTTCTACCATAAGCATTGTAAAGAGGGGGGCAACTGTCATCACCCAATTTTGGGTGATTCCCCAAAATTCTTTTTTTCTTTCAAAATAAAAATAAAAAAAAATAAAATAAAGGCTGGCAACGTGGAGAAAGTTGATCAAGAAAAATAGGCAAAATAGGCAGAAATCAATATGCAATTTTCGGAAGAAATTCAAGGCCTTTCGGCGCCCCTTTGTACCCAAAATCGAAAAAATGCAAATTTAAGGTCAAATTAAATGATTATTGGACGAATTTGCATAAAAATTAAGTCCAATAACATAATTAAATTTTTAATAGGCCAATTTGATTTAATCATGGGCCAAATTAAATTTTAATTATGTTTAAAAATTAATTTAGGTCCAAATGAAGGATTTAATTAAGTGCAAGGACTTAATTATACTTTAAATGGGTCAAAATTAATTTTGTTTGGGGCTTAATTGGTGAAAAATTAAGTTTGGGAGCCTAATTTTGGCTTAATTGAGAAGATTGGAATTTTAAGAGACCAAATTTAATTTTTACCAAGTTAATTGATTGAAATCGGGGGTCAAATTGCAAGCAAATTGAAGTTTTGGGGCCAATTAGGGACTTAATTGAAGCAATCCGAGACCAAGGACCAAAATGCAAAACGCGCGCAAGAGGAAGGATTGATGTGAAATATGGCACTTTGGCGCCGTTTTCATTTAAATGAAACGGTGCGTTTTGGGAAAAACGACGCCGTTTCATGCGCCAAAAAAAAAAAAAAAAAAAAAAAAAAAAAAAAGGGGCGGGACCGGGCGACGCGCGTCGCCCGGTCACCGTTCATCTTCTTCCCCACAAAGCTGCCCGAGTAGCGGCTTTCCAGGCGCATTTTCTACCTCGTTTGGCCTCCAAATCCGACAACGCGTGCACCAAAATGTCCACCTAAAACCCCTTTATCCTCGAGAATGGTCCGGTCGGGTCGAAAAACTTTGCAATGGCTCCGTTTATTGGCCCAAAGTGGCCACCTCGTTCGTCTGCAGCCTTGGATTGCCAAATTTGGCGGTTCGAGGTGCACACTTTGAACCAACGACGTGGATTCCTCGAGTCGAATCAAGGGCCGAGACTTTTTTCCCGTTGAAGACAAGATTACCCTCTTTCCAGCCCTATAAATAGGATCCAATTTCATGCTCGGAGGACGAAAAAAAGCGAGCTCAAAGTTGGCCGAAAACCAGCTCTTACGTATTCATTTTTCCCGCAAACAATCCTTTTTCTCGCTTTCTCTCCACCGTGGCCTTCAGCCACCACCACCTTCATCACCCGGCTTCTCACCATCATCCCCACCTCCAGTAGCCATAAAACCATCTCACGTGACGGTTGCACCGCTTCTCTCCCCTCTCTCCTCTCGTAAAAATCTTCTCCTCTCGCCACCGTGACTCCGGCGGCGGCGGCGACAAGCAGAGCTAGCATCCACCACCTTTCCCGAAGCTCTCTTCCTTCCCAAAGGCGGCCGGGGTAGCGGTTCTCTCCTCGCCCATACCAACGGCTCCAGCCGTGAGCTTTCCTTCTCCTCTGCGGGACTCGTTTCCTTCTTCTTCCGCCGTGACCGGTGCACGCCGCCGGCCTCACCACCTCCGGTTGCACCGCGCTCCGCCGCCCAGGGCCGCCAACTCCTCCACGCCAGGTAATTCTCTCCTCCCCTTCCGCTTCTTCTTCGCCGTCTCGTTCACCGAGTGAACAGTGGACGTGAATTATAATTCACGTCTATTCTCACGCATGAACGATAGACGTGAATTATAATTCATGTCTACTTGTTCATGCGGTGTATTATATCCTTTTTTTTTCCAAAAAAAATTTCAAAAATTAAAAAAATCTAAATTTTAAAAAAATCATTTCAAAAATTTGTGATTTTCTTAAATATTTTTCTACCAAGTTTGCTTGATATTGGGTTGTATACTTACATTGTAAGATACAAGTCCGGTATTAAAATACCCGGTTTTCTCCGAAATATTTCAAAAAAAAAAAAAAAAAAAAAACAAAAAAAAAAAATATTTTATTGCATACGGCCGGGTCCTAAATAATTTTCCAAGCATGTTTGTTTTCAAAAAAAATATAAAAAAATTTGCATCTTTCTCATGTTTTAAAAATCCAAAAAAAAATGGATATCATAACTAGTTTATGATCATCTCGTTAGGGTTTGGCCAAAATGTCAAAAAATTTTATTTCAACTTTTTTTTCTAGGATCCAGATGTAGACTTTAATATTTGTGGGGTGTAAAATTACACGATAAAGTACACTCTCGGGTATTAAAGATACAATGTGTAAATAAAAGCAATTTTAAAATTCGGACTTTAGAATGGTTAGGATTTAACCCAATAAGATAGAGACTCCCTCATGAAGGGAGATCTCGCATTGAACTTTAGAATAGACCAACGAATAGAACCTTGACCTAGAAAAAATAATCAAACAACAATGCAGCTCTACCTTAGGTAGGGTGCACTTGGGGGTGATGCGTCTTCCCCTTGCACAACCAGTCCCTTACTCAGACTCTCGCAGACCATAGGTTCCTAGTGACCATAATACTAGGTGGCGACTCCAAAGAACCAAGCAAAACCAACAATAATAATAAAAAAAAATCGCCAGCCGACGCCGCGCGGATTTTGACGTGCGACATTACCGATGGATTTACCGACGGATAATTGAATATTAATATTTTTTAATTATTCCGTCGGTAATTCCATCGGTAATATTTAATTTAAATTTTCAATTTCGTAAAATTTTTTCAGAAACCGCTAACAATTACCAATGGTTTTTCAATCCATCGGTGATTCCGTCTGTAATATTTAAATGAAAATTTTAAATTAATTGAATTTTTTCAGAAAACTGCCAAATAACACTCTCTGGAAAATACCGATGGAAAATTCCGTCGGTGATTCCCTTTGTAATTGACATGATTAACAATGTTCACAGTTTACCGACGGAATGACCGATGGAATTTACCGACGGAATTTTTCCGTCGGTAATGCCGTCGGTAATTCCGTTGGTAAAAATGACATGTCATCTTTTTTTTTTGCTTTGTTTTAATTTTTTTTCCCACGGTAATTCCGTAGGTATATACCGAGGGAATATTTCCGTCGGTAAAAGCCCTCAGAAATTTACAGACGAAAATATTCCCTCGGTATTTCCGTTTGTATTTATCAATTTTCTGGTAGTGTATGTTTGCATTTTCCGTCCATGTATGGAATACCTCAAACCCTAAAAATTAGGGTTGATTATGGAATTTAGATTTTATATGAATAGGAAGCACCATAAATTTTTTTAAAACTTTTTTTTTACTTCAATTATGTCTTTTAATGATCTAAGTAGATGAAACTAATATTAAAATTATAGTAGAAGTACTAAATGAAAAGAAAGATGGCTAAATTGTTATACACAAAGAACAATAGGTTTGATCTTAAATTTTTGTTAATATTTATTTTGATTCACAAGTTTATTTTATTTATTTTTTTGGTCCCTGTATGAGAGAGAGAATTGCCCGAAAATGACACTAGAGATAAAAAGTGAATTTTTATTGAGATTTCAACCATAAAATTGATCAAGCTTGGTGCCCAAATATTCCATTCGACTAGCTAGGGGAGTTGGATGGTGTTGGTTGATTTTTCATTTTGTAAAACATTCTGGGAAACTTTAAGGGCACAAATGGTTGTATTGAATTGTGTGTGTTGTTTTTTATGTGTTTGCACGTCAAAAATTGGTTGAAAAATAGGTTATTTCGACCAAAAACCTAAAAGAGAAATCTTGCTTGATTGATTGAGTTGATGAAAACTAGGCACATGAACGACATGTCATTTGCCTCAAAAGATGACGCGTCATCTCTCTCAATGGACGGCGCATCGTACACGTTAAATTTTTTTTCAAAATAAAAATAAAGGGTAAATATCATGTCGTCCGTCCTCTTAATTAAAAAAGAAAAAGAAGAAGCAAGGCTAGGAGCGTGGGCCTGGGGTCAGGCCTACGCATACCTAGCCTGCTACTAGAGGGTCAGATGCTAAGCCTAGTCTTTTCAAGTCTTTTCTTTTTCTTGTGTTTTTTTTTCACATATAAAAAAATTACTATGATGATTCACTCATTCTTCAGTTTTTACAAGGTTCTTAAATAATATTATAATTTTTTATTTAAATTTTTATAACTTTGTTTTTAATTATTATGTATCTAGTATGAAAATAATAATACTAACGATAAATTGTTCATGAAAATTCAATAGTAATATATAGATTTTAAACCAGAATCATTATTTTTGCTAGAATATAGTTGGGCTAATAAACTTTTATTTTTTATTACTTCAACATGTCATCCGCCCACTACGAAAAGAAAAACAAACATTAGGCTGAAATGCATGAACCTGGCTAAGCCCTATGACCCTAGGCCATTTAGAGTCGCGCCAAGGGTTCTTTGGTTTTTTCGCTCTTTGTTTTTTTAGATGTTTTTATTTGTTTCTTAATTTCATCTTTCAATGGATGTTTTTACTCTTTTTTTTTAATATATATTTTTTAATTTTATCCTTTGATTTGGATTTTTTAATCATATAGTGAAGTAAAATAAAAATTAATTTAATTCAGTGAAATCCATGAACAAGTTCATAGATTTAACATCGTAATCCAAGTTAATCTGGGCTATGCTATTTTTTGTTCATTTGACTTTGTGTTTTTTCGATCTTGTTAAGTCAACGAGATCATGTAGGTGCAACTCTCACACGATTGAAGTTAAAATCTAATTTAAACAAAAATCTAGATTCTTAATGTTTAAGTTAAACCCGTTATACTAGATTTAATATGAACATCAAAAAGTTTATTGTGAGCTAGACGCATCTTGGTGCGGGAAGTAAAGCTTGTACGAGCTATTATAAATGAACGAAGAACGAGTAGTACCATTAAAAATTGCTTATAGAAGATGTAAAACTTTAAACCACTATCAATCTGCATACCTTCATTAAAAATGTAAAAAATCATGACAAATGAGGATAGTAAATATAAAATACATAAGCATAAGGTTGTTAAAATCGCGATTTTAACACGGCACGGAAAGCTGCACACAAACTCGAATCGTAAAAACGGATCGTAAAATCGTAAAATTGTAAGGAATTTTAAAATACATTAAAAAAAAATTCATGCTTCAAATAAAAATTCATACATAGTTCAATCACCTTAAAAAAACAAAAGGAAACACGCCGTTAATGATTAATCCACAAGCAAATTACTATTTAAATATCTTCCTAATTGTAGAATAATAACAAAGTCTATTTTTTTCTCAAAAAAATAAAAAAATCGCTTGACTTACCGCACTAGAAACAGCTCTTTTCACATTCTTCATGTCCTCGATCGAAACTTAGCGGTGGCCGGTTTCTCGGCCACAACTCCACTCCATCACCACCGAGAAATCGCAGTCTTCCCGTCACTAACCCACAAAACTCTCAATACATATACTAAGAAAAAAGCCAAACTAAACCAAACCATCTTTAGAACTCCCAAAAGAAACCCTCTCCCATCCTGCCGTTTCCCTTCCTTCCCACAATCCCTCCTCCCAGTTACCAAAGTAGGCATGGCCTCGGGCTCACTTGCTTTCTCCCGCAGATCGCCAAGAACAATGTCATCAAAGAAATCCCATCTCCCAACGCGTGATGAACCCTTAAAATAGCACACTTTTGCTCCAACAAGACATGGATTTCCCATGAAGGCTTGTGTTATGTTCGTGGAATACTAACTGATAAATCATCTAAATAGGCAGTCGGTGAGAGACCTATTCACAGAGACACAGACCCATCAAAAAATAAGAATTCAAGCAGTCGATGAGAGACCCATGAGAGACCCATTCATAGACTTGTTTTCGATGAGCAACCCATTCACAGACCCATCAATTCATAAAAATTCAAACAGTTGTGTAAAGACTGGGATTCAGTGAGAGACCCATGACACAGGGGGCATGCACATGTTTGCAATTTGACAAATAAATTACTCTAGACTCTAAATCATGATGCTATTTGCAGAAGGTGCAAAAAGATAAAGAGAATAACTTACTATGGTCGGTGGAGACCGGTCACTAGAGAGCCGGTTGTTGCTTGTTGGTGGTGGACCGATGGTTGATTGCTGGAACTTGGACGGTTGAGAGAAGGAGAACAAGGATTTAGTGACTTAGGGATTTTGATTTTTTCCGGTTCTGTGTTGTTAACTTGTGTGAAAGACTGAAAAAAGATGAAGAATTGAAGATTGTGGTTTTGTTCTGCGTGTGGGTCACGCGGTGTGACTCACAGTGTACCGTGTATTGACTCAATAGGCCAATACTTGCTTGACACGTGGAGCCGGAGGGAACAAAGGGCGCAACATTTTCTCGTTTTGGCACGGACGCGTAATATCGGGTGTAAAATCGCGTTTTTACCCGATTTTAACTATTTTACCCGATTTTACCTATTTTCGAGTTTTGTGAACGATTTAGCACGTTTAGCCTATATTGACTCGTAAAATCGTACGATTTTACGAGTTGAATCGCGATTTTAACAACCTTGCATAAGCACGTAGATCTACATCCATACATAAAATGAGAAGAAGAAAAAGAAAAAGAAAAAGATTTAAAATTATGAAGAAGGAAAAGTAATAATAAATAAGTATATTCTATTTTCAAATTAGTAGATACAACAGCTAACAATAATACCAATAGAATAATTGCGTTTAATTAATGAATGAATCAGATTATAATTATAAATATTTCTTTTCTTTGCGGCGAAGGGAATGTTTGGTTAAGGGTTCCATACTTCCATCTCTCCATATCAAACAGAGAGAGACCTCAATCATTGCCCACGCGCGGGTATAGCAGAGAACGCGGCCGCACGATGCTCGATGATTTTCCAAGGCAAATGATAGCAGCTCGGGCCCTTCCCCGGAAGGGGAAAAAAAAAGGAAAGAAAAGAAAAGTAGACACAGTCTTATTGGCATGGATAAACCATATGTATATAGTTTAGAAGGAACGGTCAAGACATGCACATAACGGCTGCCTGCAACCTTACCTTCTATTGGCCCAAAACGGTAGCTTCTTTTGCGACTCACTGTAACAAGGAACCCTAAAATATGCGGCGGAGAAGTCAAAAAAGGGCACCCCTACTCGAATGTGGCCTTCCCTGAACAGCGAAAGCGAAACATCTGAAGTCCAACTTTGAACATAATAGAATGGAACAAATCTAGCCATTTATATTTGACTGAAAAACCCAGTAGGGCTCCCTTTCGTTTTTGCCTTTTTGGCTTTCGGCCGCGTCGCATCGGGGCAACAATCACCCGCTGACAATTTGAAGTTTTAATTTGAAGGTGATATTTGCATCCAGGATTCTGCTAAGACAGAACCATGCATGCAAATCTTCTGTGTCATGCATAAAGATGGCTACAATCCATGACAACACGCAGCCGAAGTTTTCCTCAGCATATGACCTTGCGTCTATTGATATAATTATGCGTAATCAAATAATATTTCACGCATAATTATAATTTTAACTCAATTAGTCAATATTTATATTTGCTTTCTAAAAATTACTAGTTTAAATCTTATAAATCATAGAACTACTAGATCTTATAAATCATAGAACTACTAGAGACTTACATGATCGTTAACTTCAGAATCTGTGAATTAGTCGAGGTATAAACAAGTTAATTACAATACCATAATAATAATAATAATAATAATAATAATAATAATAATAATAATATTTGACACACGAATTGAAGGCTTCATGGTGGCATTGGGACCAATGCGAACCTTAAACAATATTTAAATTCCAGAATTATTTGAACTTAGTGGAGGAGTATTGATTGATTGGCCGAGAATATAGGCCTTTTAGGCAAAGTGGGAATATCTTGCGACAACTAATTATTAAACCCAAGAATTGTTTTATCTTTTGGATTGAAAAGGTGACTCTTAGAATAGTGTATTGCTGTTCTCTGGATAGATCTCCACTCAACATCTTAAAACTGACAGGTGACTTAATAAAGATAAAGACCCAGGCATTATATCAGATCAAGATGTTTCCCACGAAGACTTACATCACCTTTTTTCTGGGTTTCGGATTTATTTCACATGAATCTTGGTTGCAAGCGTCTAATAGGAAGGTTTAATGAGATGCATGTTCTCCAAATAATTCCATGCATGGAAACAATTTGAGGGTTTGTGTGATTTATAGAAGCAAACTAATCCATTATTTTTGGAACCTCTATTCATCCAAACAAAAATCTAGCAATTTCCTTTTTGAAAAAAATTAGCACAATAATGCAAATAATTTGGTAGACTAACACCGTTTAAAAACGTTTTGGTGAAATATCATGCTTCACCTTGTTATGCTTCTTTATTCTAATTGAAAACTAATTGATTTTTATTTCTTATAAAAATATAGGATTGAAATAAGATGAATCGAAATAAAAAAAGCGTCAAACATTGGTGATTTTTCATAAGTTTCGTAAAAGATGCATTTTGGTAATTGAACTTTAAAAATCACGCAAATTAAATAATTTCAGCACCTCAATATTTTTTCAATTAATTTTAGAATAAAAATTCATTTTTGTTATTTTTAGTCCTTGGTTGAGAGAGGAGAGAGAGAGGTCACCAAATTCAAGCAATAGAGAGAGAAAAGTGTCATTAACACCGATTTAGGCCAGTAAAATAGACTATATTTGTATTAAATGGTTCCATTTGATGAGGGGAGTTTATATTAGGTGTTTTTATACATTTAAAGTTCATGAAAAGACATATATGAGCTCGAGTTTATTTCAGTGTTTGAAGTTGTTTTTTAGGTTCCTATATGTCATAGATGAGTTTATCACGGTTCTTACGGTGTTTTATAGGTGTTTTGGGTCAAAAAATGGGTTGAAAAATAGGTTTTTAGATAAAAAAACTTCAGCTCCGATTTTCCGACCACCACAAGAGAGCTGGAATATAGTCGATGCATTGTGTGAATTTTTTTTTTAAATTGGGGCGTACCACATGTCGTCCGCTCTAGTTTCAAACAATAAAACATTAAGAGCCCAGTCGCATGAGCCCTGACAAAATAGGGTAGGCCCAACAATGCCTGCCCTTTGCTTTATTTTTTCTAAAAAAAATTTCTAATTCTTATTTAAAATTAATAATTCTTTTTATGTTTTTTATCTAACATTTTTTAATATATATTTAAATTAGTACTCATTGTCCCTTTTATTTTGTTTGGAGAGACTCTTTTAAATGATAATTTTTTTTTTAGTTATGCATTTAAATTTGAAGAGTTTTTCTGATTGATCTATAATTTTTTTTTAATCTTTTGTATGAATGAAATTTATATTTGAAAATAAAAAAAATTATTTTCAGATAATATTCTAATATGTGCAACTTTGCATGATGTTTTTTTTTCTTTTATTTTATTCGATCAATTTAATTTGTGTCTCTATTTCTATTATAGTTTATTTAAATAAATAAATTTATCAAACACATCAAGGTAAATATCCCGTCTTTCTAGATTAAATATCTTGATTTTCAAGTTTTATTTTTAGATATCATTAATGACTTTTTATTTATTTATTTGTATATATAGTTCACGATTTATTTAATTATATATATGTATAAATGTTTTTTTGAACTTAAATTTTTTAAACTATAAAAATACATTAAAAAACTTATGCATATAATTGTTTTATAAATAATAAAAATATTTAACCCGAATGTACGTATGGGACACGTAACACAAACTCTAAAGCATGTAGCAATTTCATTTTAGATATACTGTGTACTCTCTCACATGATTTAGGGCATGATTAAGACTATGATAATGGTTTCAAGTATTTTTTATTTAAAAATGTATTAAAATAATTTTTTTTTATTTTTTAAAAATTATTTTTGATATCAGCACATCAAAACGATCTAAAAATATAATTTTTTTTTTATTTTAAATAAAAAAATTAAATTTGTTAAAAATACGGTTTGTACTTAGTTACACTTTTTTAATATCGGTAATAGTTATTTATTATGTGCGTGACAGCTAACAAGGAACCAATTAGGATGCAGACATAAGTTGCAATGAAAAAAAAAAATTACAAATAGGTTCCTAAACCACTAAATCGTGTGAGAAATCAATTACGGTAATTGTTTTTGTTTTTTCTGTTCGAAATGGGTTCAGGAAAAGAGAAATTGATTTTTAATGATAAGATTTTTAGTCAATTGATGAGAAAGAAGAATAATTTTCCTATATATTAATTTAAGAAATTAGTAGAGCAATATATGTAATATATATTTAGTTATTTAAGTTCAAATTAAATAAACTTTAAATGAGAAATAAATAAATAAAAAGGCAAAAAAAAGGCTAGATGCATAGGTTTGGGAGACCCAACATACATAGCCTACTGAAATCTAAGCCCAACATGTGGGCTTGATATTTTATTATTAATTAAATTGATAAATAATGCATTTTTTTTTTTTTAAAGAAAGTAAGAAACAGACATTGCATCGTGTATAGACTTAGTTTTAAACCACCAAAGAAGTGGTCGGGAAATCAAGATAGATATTTTTTTTATCTAAAATCCCAATCTTTAAACTATTTTCATCTAAAAGGCATAAAAAACACTATTATAACTTTAAAAAATTAATTTCTCAAATTAAAAATTCTCAAAATCAGTTTAAAAATACAAAATAAAAAAATATCTCTTGCAACTATGATCTATTTTTTTTATTAATTTAAAAATAAAAAATCATCCAAATAATATTTTTCTCGTCAAAAAAAAAAACTTTGACACATTTGACTACTTTTATCATCAAAATCCAACCAATCAATATCTTTATCTCTCATTCGATATATTTTTTTGCGACTTTATCCTCTTTAAAACTCAATGACCAAAAATTAAACAAAATAAACTCGAGGACTAAATTGTTTAATTGCAAAACTTAAGGTACCAAAAAGGAAACTTGAAAATAACTCAGGGAAAAATTAAGCAAAAAAGGCGCTAACACCATTTTTTTAAAAAAGTAGTAACACCATTTTTAAAAAAAATAGTTCCATTTTTGCTTTGTTTCAATTTTGGTTTTTTTATTTTTAATTTTTTTAAACAATAAAATTGAATTTTCTTTTACAAAATTGAGTATGAATATTTTTTAAAATTCAGATAATTATATAAAAAATAGATCAAAATAAATTACCAATCTTAAATCTCAATTAATGTGAGAATGGAGTCACAAAAAGTTTCAGCTTCTTTAGTTAAATCCTTAGTTGAAAATTTGAAATAAAAAAGAAACATACCTCGAGATAGCTACGGTGAAGCGCGTATCGTTTTAATAAAAAACATTCCGTTGCCGGGAATCGAACCCGGGTCTCCTGGGTGAAAGCCAGATATCCTAACCGCTGGACGACAACGGAACCTTTGTTTATTTATCTGATTAATTAATATTATTTCCAACCCTTTGCTCCATTTCATTCCACGCCTAGAAACCAGGCTTTACACCGTTAACAAGCAAACATCGTCTTTTTAGAGATTAAATGGTTTGGCCATCGCCGGTAACTAACATCATGCTGTTCATCATCCAGAAATAGTAATAAGTTCCGATATCAACTCTAGCTACGCTGAGATGTTACAGGGAAGGCTGCCTATATATCTGATATGTTTTGATGTGAGCTTCTATGGAAACTCTCTGCGCCAGTCTTGTCTTCTGTGGTATTGCCATCTCTCTGTCGTTCTTCTCATTTGGTTTTTCCTGTTGGTACCTCCTTGTGTCTTGTGGTCTCCTTTTGAAATATGTCTAGCCAATGGCAATGCTACCTCTTTTTCATGCTTCTTTAGGCTACACATCCTCTCCCCCTTTTCCTTTTGTCCTAAAGAAACTTCGGTCCATAGAGGGAATCATAATAGTATTCTTAGAGTCAAGAGAGAAGAGATTAAACAAATAAAAAAACCTTCTTTAATTTTCCTTCCTAGACAAGTCAAATGAGAGCAAAACTTGTGAAAAACAATATCATTTTTTAACAAGGATTAAAAAAAAAGAAAAAGAAAAAGAGCCCGGCGTTCGTGAAAAGCTTAACAATGTAATTTCCGATTGACTTCAGATGACTGAGCCAACTTGATGCTTATCATAACATTCAAATCATATCAATCATTAACCTCCAAAATCAATTCTGCTAAGGAAAAAAAAAGTGTAATTAGACATACAGAAATCCCATTCAGTATTATAAGATTTCTCTCGGAATTAAAAACTAACCCTTCAAAACATAAAAAATCTAATGCTTCTACTGATTAGCAGACCAGGACCATTGCTTCACCCTGGGATGACGCAATACTGCCTGGCATTATATGCACAATTCTTCTTGAAGTGTAAACCTGACAAATTGTTGAAAACAACTATACTGGTGGCACTGCGAATTTACCAAGTCCTGTTGCATGAACAGCATGTGAATCCATTGTGTTCAATATCTGTGGTATTGACATTCCCCCTGAGATGACAATTTCTGCCTCGCATGAAAAAGGAAGCACGAGATTAACATCCTATTTGTTGAAACTACCAGAGGATTTGCTTATTGTATATGGGTATGGACTACAGAACTCTCACCGATTCCTTCTCGAACTGAGAGATTAGGTCTCAAAATATCCTTCGAACTGATGAGGAAAATATCTCCAAGATAAAGGTGGTTGGTAGGCACATAAACACAGCACAGTTCCTCTGCACCCATGCTTCCACGAAGAATAACAATAGATGTGATAAATCCGAAAGCATATTCCCCATGACGTGGATGCCTTATGATGGCCACTTCCTTGAAGGCGTTGGAGCTCTGATCTGCAAAACAAATTTATCTCTAAACTCCAAGTTCAAAAAAACCTAGTATTAGGAAGGGAGTTGATTATCCAAACCTGGGGAAATTGCTGCACTGATTTGTTTAGAAGCAGAGTAAATATAGCTAACGAAAGGCATTTTCTTGATAAACCATTCTCCCAAGCCAAGAACAGAAGCTCCCAACCATGATGACATGAACACACCAATCAGGAAGATGAAAGATATGGAGGTCACAAATCCAAGACCTAATTACAAATTAGTAAGAGAAAAGTATTTTTCAGAACAGAGAACGCATAGATGGTACTAATAACATTCACAGCTCATGCTAAATGGCTAATACTATAACAGCTAGAATTTCTGGTCAGCTTGGACACAAGATAAAAAGCTTTGGGCTGGTTTGACTTTTTTTTTATATCCTAAACAAGAATCACAAAAACCTAACAATTTATCTCATTTAAGTCAACGTAATATGCTTTTGTAGTCATGACAGAATTATTGCTGAGCGGTGAGCACTGTTGATCCTAACAGCTCAAAATGAATATCCTTTGGATATCAGTTCCTTGAAAATGGTAGATGACGACTATTTATAAATGAAGAATCCAGTAACAAAGAAAAGAGAGATTTTCTACCTATTAAACAGAGGTTATGGTTCTGCATGGTTAAAACGACACTGATAGTTGGGCCAATCTGTTGCCTGGCCAACAGAATGATCATAATGCCAGCAATGGGGGTAGCTTTTAGCTTCCAGCTGATTATTTTAAGAAAATTGCTTATCCCCTTCATATAAATCCCTCATAATTCTTACAGCATCCTCATCAGCTAAAGTAATAAAGGACGACAAACTTACCATCATTTTTTTTTATAAGAAACAAACTTCCCATAAATAAATGGCTTAATTGAGAGCGTCCACTACTGTAAGAATCTCACTTCTTCATTACCTTAGAATCAACTATTCATTGCTATGTCCAGATGATGCTTTGAACATCAAATACATGTTAAAAAAATGCAGGTATCTATGAGAAGAGAAAGAAAGAATCTAGTGAACTATGTAATAGAATGGGAGAATGTTTACACCCACCAAATATATTGACTCCAAAATGAGCATAGATTGGAGAGAAGAATCCATCCACAAAACTAATAAACCACCAAGTGATGCAGAATGTGATGGCCATAGGAAGCAAAATGACACTACAAAAGCAAAGCAAATTCTTGTTATGCACCAAGTAAACAAAAATGTATCAAGAAACTTCCATGGTTTCATCTTAGGAGGATGCAGAATTGAAGACATTAGTCATTTCCATGTGGAACAAAAATGTGAACTGTTAATATCTACAATTCTTGTTATGCACCAGTAAGACATGTATGCACAAAGATGGTCAAATAGATATGGCACATATACTCTTCTAATGAATGTTGTATTTTTGTATATGGAAACCTTGAATCATGCAAATGTTTCATGACTATCAGTATTGAAATCATCGGGTTTGAAATACAATTCAGGACTTAATTTGCAAAGACTGGCACTCTAGCCAGAATGCAGGGGACTAGACAAGATAAATGCGCAAGGAAAGATCAAGAAATTAATAGTATATATCCATTTAATTACAGAGTTAGCACAATGGAAGACAAACATATTCCCGCCAGATTGTTGGTTTATAAGGTCTTCTATCGTATGAGAGAATGAAGGTTTATTTCAGGAATCTTAACTGCTAAATCCTAACCAATTGGTTGACTAGTGCGCATGCAAACAAAACTTGGACGCAACTGATCAGGCTTGCGAGAATGTGAATACAGATACAAGGCTGAGAATTCTATGACCTTACCAAAATTCTAAGACATTGTCATATACATCAAAATCTGAAAATCTTCTTGATAACCTAACTACTTTGAAACTATGATTTAAGCGACTTACATTATTCTAAAAGAAACAGCATGATGAGGAGAGAAGAGGCCATAGGCAAAATTTTAAAGAGGCTACAAGCAAAAGTTTGAACATCAATGGATAAGTGAATACAAAAAGATGAATATGTATTACAATATCGAAAATATTGAGCAGAAAGAGCTAACCATCCAGACATGAACTTCTTCGAAGCCCAGCTTCTGATGACTTTAGACATTGCCTGCACGACAAAATATTAAGATTATTTGAGTCAGGTAGATTTCAGACACATTGACATAGAAATTCTAGCATGCATCAAGCCACTCTCACTTTAACATGCACTCATGTATTATGATTACATTTACTTTTACCTGGTACTCATTAGAATTTCCTTCAGCACATCTAACATCTCACAATTAAATCATTGATCAACTCATCAGACTTATGCACTAAAATCTACAAAGTAATTAGAAATCACTAACAAATTACTACGTAAACAAATTCAAGTTTAGGCTGCATCCATGGACTTCCATCCGAGATTTACCAAACATGTGGGCAAGCCAATTTGCATGCGCCCACAATATTAGTCAACACGCGCGCCATAAGCAAGGGGTATCCATGGGTCCTCCGCACCACCACAACTAGTTCTTTATTTCTTCGAACTAGTCTTGTCATGTCATGTCATTTCATGTCTAGACCTAGACGCAACAAGAGTCCATCTTAATTTTTATAAGAGAGGCTCACGCTTAGCTTCCAGTATCATAGAAGAAGTAACATAATATTACAATAACCTTAAAGCAATCTCAGAAAATTGACCCAGTCTCTTTCAAAACACAAAAACGAAATTCGATAAAACTTGACGAACAATATCAATTTAAATACGAGACAAAAAAGAGAAGAAGAAGTGAATATGAAAAAGTGAGAACCTCTTCGCTGGAGGAGTGATGAGAAGAGATGATAGGAGAGACAGATTCAGAGGAAGAATTAGACCCTCCATTGGTAATGATATTATTAATATTAATATCTGGATTTTGAATGGGTATTAAACGCTCTAGATCCCTGTCTCTCGCTGCCATTTCTTTCTTTCTGTTTTTTAGCTTTTTCTTTTGGTAATTCTCCTTTCTCTCTTGCAAGCTGGGAATTCCAACGAATGCGTCCTCTCTCTAACGAACCTGCATCGACACGCGGGCGTTTTAACTGTCTCAAAACAAACAATTGCTCGCTGCAAAATGGGCTTCAGATGTGACGTGCTCTCCCTGTACAAAGGCCCAACGAGGTTGAATATCTTCCTACTGTGCCTTTCGTCCCAAAACGTTATGGCAATGAATTGTGATGAGGCCTCGGAATAAAGAGAAGCCCAACTAGGCCCGCAAAAAGGAGAAGACCAAAAAAAGGGAGGGAAAATAATATTAATCCAGCCGGGGGCTCAAAAAAGAGAAAGATAAGGAAAGAAAACAATGGAACAGCGGTCCAACCGTACCCAATATTTTGGCCCAGTCGAGCCCACTATATTTTTGGGAAACTAGTGAAAATAGAAATAGAAAGAAAAAAAAGAAAGGCACCCATTCAAAATAGTGAAAAAGAAAAAAACCAGTGAAAATAGAAAGAAACTCGAACCTAAAAGAAATGAAAGAAATGGAAGAAAAGAGGGCTGGCATAGGAAAGGAAGGAAAACTTGGCATGAAAGCCAAGGAAAATAGAGAGAGAAAGGAAATAGAAGGGAGAGAAAAGAAAACGAGATCGTCAAAGCACCACTAGAGATCTATACGTCTACCCAAGAAGTAGGGCTGGTGTAGGAAGAAAAGGAAAACTTGGCATGAAAGCTGAGGAGAATAGAGAGAAAGGAAATAGAAGGGAGAGAAAAGAAAATAGACCGCCAAAGCACCTCCAGAGATTCATTATTGACACGTGTCTACCCAAGATGCAGGGCTGGTGTAGGAAGAAAAGGAAAGCTTGGCATCGAAGACAAGGAGAAGATAAAAAAAAGAGATAAAAGAAAGAAAAGAATAATAGATTGTCGGAGATCTACCATTAACGTGTCCTACCCAAGAGGTAGGCCTCATAGAGATAAATCCAACAACAGCAAAAAAGACCAAAGATTTGACGAACTTAAAAATAGACCGTCGGAGATCCACCGTTGACATGTTCCGTAGATTGTGGTGGGTGGGGCAAAGCAAACAATAGAACATTCTTGTTAGTGTGTTGGCACATGTAATCCACACACCAAGCAATTTTCCTTCCTCATTTTTATTTTAGTCACTAATTCTTCAATATTTTTTCAATTCAGCCTAATTAAGACCAATGAAGGCCCACCCAAGGAGAGAAGAGTTTAAGAGGACAAGAAAGAGAAAAAATGTTCAACTGTCCCAAGTATAGCCTAATCGAACCTAACAACGAAAAGAAAAGGAGAAGGAAAAAGAAAAGGAAAGGGAGAAAAAAATTGTCTTGCTAAACAATATTTGAGCTTGCTCTTATCACTATTACCACCTATCATATTCTTTGTTTTATGCGATGCCCACGTAATTCTCCATTTTACAAGCTACTACTCAGGGGTGCATAAATTGTCAGTATGATGCCTACTTGAAAGTCCTATTTCGAAAATGAATAATATGGAGCCTACATGAATAACTTGTTTTCCAAGTTACTTGCACGACAAAAGTAATTATTTTTCCATGATTACTCTCTCATGGTAGGTATATTAATCCATTCTCCATGAGGCAATTTCATGTGAATTGCGATGTATAAATAATTAAGGTCACCAAGTAACAAAACATGATAAAACAATAAACACAATAATCACAATATACTTCTCGTACATTATTATTTTCTTTTTTACATATTACTTTCCTCCTATAAATTTGCCAGCTTAAACATAAAAGAATCTCATTTACTAAATAAATGATTTGTTGTAAGTCACTAGCCTATCCTAATTTCAAAAAATAAAAATAAAAATAAATCTAGAGCCAATAGCACCAACTGTAAAGAGACTCAAGTTTAATTTGATTTTTTTTTTATTTTACACGCTCATCCTTTTCATTAGAAATAGTGTATCTGTCAACAACATGCTCAATCTCCCTTACAATGAAACCAATCTTAGAGCCAGAAAAAGATAAGAAAATTTGTTTCACAACTTTTACCGAAAATATAAGAACATTAACTTTAACCCATCACTTCTAAAATTCCCCTCAAACACATGTGAAATATATCTTTCTCAATGTGCTTCATAAAAAATCACCTCTAAAACAACATCTAATTTGGTTCCCTTTTCATGAACATCATAAACCAAAAATTTTGCACGTAAATCTTCTCCATCAACATCATTTTAATTATCCTCGTTGAATTTTGATGGTTGATTTTAATTCATAAAGAAACTAAAATTATCAAAACTTTTAGTGTCAAACATCATATTCATCATGATCAAGAAGTTGTTTCGTCTGCTCATGCCTCTAATATAGGTTCTTAAAATTATCCATGGATCTGTGATCACTCTTCTCATGATCCTTCACCTCCACCAATTGATGGGTTAATTTTGTAATATGTCTTTGCATGTTTCTTATCACCAGTTCTTAAACATCTCTTCTCAATTCTCTAATCTGTCTATGCATGTCTTCTATCACCAGTTTCTGAACGTCTCTTTCTCAACGAAGAACCTCCCCATCCTCTTCTACATGAGCATGCCATGTTCTATTATCTCTTATATTCATAATTATTCCAGCACACAACAAGCAAATAACCATTAGAATCGTTGGGCTTTAATACCAACTAACACAAATGAAAACATAAACAAGAAGACAATAATCTAGAAAAACAAAATTAAAGCCAAATAAGATTGTCTTACAAAAACATATTTATACTAGTCTTAGGGCTACCTTGAAGAGGAAAAGAATCTTAATCAATAATCATAGATTTATTTTAAGGATTCCTTAACTTAAAAGAAAAAAATAAAATCGCTAATCTTAAGTTTGACGTCTTTTTTATTTTTGGTCCTTTGATTGTTATTTCTTTTATTTTCGGCTAATTTCAACAAAATATTAGTTTTTTCAATAACATCAATTACTTAACAAAATTATTTATCCACTTTCTAGTTCAAGAGTGTGATATAGCTAAAAACATAATCATATTAAGTATGATTAAAATTATAAATTACGATAAACAAGTAAATAAGAACTAACTATTCATGTGCATTAATGTAATTCCCATATCATTAAATGAAATATAATATATTTAGTAATTCAATAATTTCATTAATTTTTAATACAATTTCTGAATAGAAATAAATTTATGAAAATACCAAAAGTATCTCTAACAAACCCATATATTTAACTTCAATTTAAATCAATTAAATTTTATAATTATCCATTACACTAAGTATTTATCCTATTAATCAGGAAGTTAATTCTCTTAACTGGCTTATTCATCGGGAAATTATTTTCCTTAACCTAGAAATCATTATCTCCGTGCACCAGATCATGGTAGGCCATATAATTTTTAGGCCACTACACCTAGAGATGACTCTCTACAACTTTATTTTATTTTTCTCTTACTATATATTGTTTTTTCTTTCCACATTTACTACTAATTTAAATACCATAAAGTCTCATATTTCAAACAAACCCAAATGAAGTTTGGAAATGTCGTTCATTAAACAAAAAGTACACTAGATTATGTACATACAAATATTTGTAAATTAACCAGAACTGTTTGATTTGGTTCATCACATTTTTAAATTAGTCCTTTCACTAATATCTTATTCATTTCTGATTTATTTTTTTTCATTTTAAAACAATGAATGTTGGAGAAAAAAACTAATACATTAAGAATGATTAAGCTGTTCAAATAACAACTTCATTATTTTTTAATACCACAAAAGTTAATTAATTATTTCCAATGAACTGCAAGAGTTATCAATTAATTAATTTCAATGAAATATAAGAATTAAGTAATAATTAATTCAAAAAATGCATGGCAGGAGATAGAGTGATGGGAGATCATTAGGCTCTAGCCCCAATCTCTCCTTAACTTTGTTGTAGATCATTCAAAGTCGCCCCAAGAGTTCACCAGCCCAAGCCCAGCAGCAGCCAGATCCATGACAACAGTATGTACATCCATGGAGACCAGGTTCAACCATGTATTTCTACACTTCTTTCTGCATATCAATAGTTTTTAGAAAAACAAAAATCTTTACACATCTCTCTAACTCCAAGTTGGTTTCTCAATGATGGTAATTTTTTTTTATTATTTGAGTGCTGATACTTCTTCTTCTTCGTTTTTTTTTTTAGTTTAATGTGGGTGTCCCAAGCCAGCTTGCGCGCACTTCCGACTAATCCCACGGGCCCCGAAATTAACGACCATGTAAGCCTCCAGTAGCCATCATATGAGCAACCACATGGCTCGAACCTGAGACCACAGAGGGAGCAAACCTCTTGGTCCCAAGCTCTTACCACTGGGCCACCACCTAGATGGTTTTCTTCTTCGTTTTTAATCAAATTAGTTGATGACATGTTGAAAAATAAATTGGATATATAAACACTTTATTGAAAATAAAAAGTAAAGATATAAATACTCAAAATAACAAGAAATAATATGGCATGGAGGGATCAAGATTCTATATCCCGAATGGAGAAATTGAAAATAATATATATATCAATCCATAATCTTTACTTGAAAATAACGAATGGAGAAATTGAAGGTAAAGTGAAACTGATCGTAGTATGGATTCATAAGCTGGAGTCCCCTGCTGAGAAATCCCACTTCCTATAATATTCTAATACAAAATGTAGCTAAGATTGTTGACAAAGATTTTCAAACCCCATGTACTCTTCGTTCTCCAGCTTCTCAACCATGTTTGCTATGCCAACTCCACCTGCAGCAAATAGTGGCCGTGAAAATGAGCATCAGGAGATAAAGAAATGAAATAGGGTTTTGTCTAGATCTTGAGATGAAGGCGAGACTTGAGCACCTAAGCTGACTGCGCTCACAAAAATTGTCAAAGCCAGTATGAAAATAATTAATGATGCTCTTCCAAGAAAAGCAATTATCTTTCTAACCACATGCTGGCCAACAAAGGCAGAAATCGTTGCAACTAAAGCAAAGTAAGCAGCTGCAGCAAAGAAGCAGAAAAAGAAATACAGAAGGTTAGCTTGAATGATTGGTGACAACTATTACAGATGTAATCAAAATGATTTGGAGTTGATATCTATATGTACATTGCTTGCTGCTACATACCATACGGGACAGGGAAACGGTTGAGGAGGTAATACTCTACGACTGACATTGAAGATGAGAATGCCATTGCAAAGGTTGATGTTGCACTTGCTACCTGCAGAAAGGAACAAAAAACTGACGGATTTTGAGGCTCGTGAATGATCACTTCAATGGTGCACAGCAGGGGGGATTGCAACAAAATTTAACATCTTGGTTTGACTACTGATGCTTTTGTGCTTCAAGAAGCTCGTGCCTGTTTCTTACCATTACCTTTCTTGGATTCTGGATTTTTAGTGATATTGTACATGCATGAAAGCAGTTAAGTACTTTACCTGAGGAGGAATTCCTAATTCGAGAAAAAGAGGTCCCAAGATGAAGCCGCCTCCTAGACCAAGCAGTCCACCCACCATTCCAGCAATTATTCCACACGAACAGTACAGTAGAATCTGATGTAACTTCCAATTTGTGATTTCCTTCCCTTTGGATGCTATCACTCTGGTCCCTTTGCACAAGCATATGGCTTCGAAAAGCGTAACTGAGGCAGCAATTGGTACCTGTATGATGTGAAACTATCTGGTTCAACTGTTTCTATTCCCAGAAACACAACAGCATAGTATGTTTTCGACAGGGGCTCCTCAAGCTTTCTGGGTTCAAGTGCCCGCCCCGATGATGAGCTGCCAGTAAAGTATAGCTATAGAGGATTGTTTCCAGAATTCGTGTGCAGATATGTATCTCCACATTATATGGAAATCAATTAAAGATAGCATATTAGCAGCAGGGTTGCAATATTTCCAATCCATTTTATTTTATGAATTATAGATGGATGGATTCTTGGTTCTCCTTGGATTGCCTATAGGCTCAAAGTAAGAAGCTAAATCTAGATTTTGATTTGCTATGGCCTTATAGACTAGGATTACTAGGTTTGCAGGTCATTTAAGCTAAAAATTATGTTTGGATCATTTTGTCTGTGCTTGTTTACGAATGTCGAAGGTGATTCTGTGAAAGAAATTATCCATATTTTCATTTTACCTGCAATGAGTTCAGGATCCAGTACGTGACTGAGCAGGTTGGAAAATATGTCTGCATAGAGATACATAAAGATAACATATTCAATAAATATGAGGCAATTTCGTTATGATGCTCAAAAATTCAACTTGTAAACAGGTTAGAAGGTCAGATCCTCATCTGCATGATTCCTTTTCTTTTTAGAAATCTTCACTGAATAGGTTTTTTCCAAGTCTTAACAGTGTCCCAGCACCACAGAATTATAAATAGATGAGACTTTTCCAAGGCCTGGTAAAGACTAATCGACTTATGGTATCAGAGCTTACCTGAACAATTTGAACAACAAGAAATCCCGCCCAGACATAGAAAAGCAGTGCCACCTCTTTCCAGTAAATGTTTTCTCGTAAAGGGACCTGATTATGACAACGAAAGAAGAATACATTTGTAATTTAGACTTTTGGAAACAGCATTTACATTAAAAATGAGTAGCATTCTCGATCTCACCTCATCGTCTGGTAAAACAACTGGACCACTTGGAAGTGGTTTGTAATCTTCTTCAGCGCCATCTGCAAATGATCAATTTTAACAGAAACCCTTTTCAGTGTACCTCTCTCCAGAAACTTTTTTCCTGAGTAGAATTCAGTGATTTACTGGCCTGCTGTTATACTGTTCTTGAAGAAGGATTTTGAGCTTTTCTATAGAATGGATACAAGATTCTTTAAGTTTAATGATAACTTCTGCTGCATACTTCCGGTTGAAATTGCCCTTTTTTGGACAATAGGCTGTTAGTCAAATAATAAATTGGTATATAATACATATATTGGAGTACAAAAATCTTAAATGTTTTTCAGATCCTTGAATACAAGGTTGATACTTTTATAAGATTGATTGCTTATGTTTTCAATGTATAATGACTCTGATTGACTTTCAACAGTTGACATCACCTTATGTGTCATTTAATTTTTCCAAGGCTAGTATCTTTCCATCAACTTAGACCTTACATATAAATTTCCCATTGACAAGTAATCTTTCTTTAATGAATTCGATGAACTAAGCATCTTAATCTTTTGATTTGAATTTTTCCATGGAGGGAAAACACAGGCACTAACCTTCTGGTTTGGACTCTGATTCTAACTGCTTGGCTGCATCCTATGTGTTAATGAGAATCCAAAATTAAGCCAGGAAAAAAAAGAGGAAAGGCCATGATAATATCAGGAATTAGCAAGAAGAAAACCTTACCTTCTTCATCATAGTCTCTTTCTTCCATGTATCTATCCCTTTGAATAAAGCTTTAGTAGAAGTACCTGCCATTGACAATTTTTATGGTGGCTCGCATCAGTTTCTTTTATCAGAAGAAATACACATCTTTTTAACAGGGAAAAATCATTCTTTTTAATGCATGATTTAGTTTCAGTAATCAAGCATTAACAGCACTGGATTGCAAATGGAATGTCATGCATTCTAAGCTGTGTTCTAATTCCTCTTTCTGCAATGTAAACTATCATGGAAATGCATGATGTGAAACATTTCCGTATTTGTTTTACCTATGAAGAGAATAATAAGCAGAACTGTGACCATCCAATCAGCAAACATGACACTGAAGGCAACTCCAATGCTGATTCCAAGCATGAGCATAGGCTGAAAGAGCAGTGTCAGGTCATAGTCTATAAGAGGCATGTCCAGTGTTGGGTGCCTAAGTCTCAGGTTGTAATAAACAGTTGCTCCTGCTGCACCCATGATCATACCTACATTCAGAAAGCCAGAATTATTAACATATTTATTGAGCACTGACAGAGTTAGAAATAGCAGTTGTCTATATACATACACTTGGAAATGGCAGTGGAAGATTTCGGATCGAAACCAATGATCAAGGTGAGCATCGGTACAAATATCCCACCACCTCCAACTCCTCCAACACTACCCAAAGCTGCCCCAAGGAATCCTACTATTGTTCCTACAACAATTCTCCAATCAAACTTCATATCCTGCTCAACCAAAAATGTACTGTCAAAACAAAGCATGGCATATAGAATATGATAATAGTGGTTAACAAAAGTAACAATCTAACGAAAACTCACAGGCCAAACAGGTTCATAAGAAGACTTTCCACCTTGAAATAAAAAATGAAGAACTTTTACTATATAACCAGGGCTCATTTCTTTCTCAGCCGAGGCTTCTGGTTCTTTATCTTTCAACAGTCTCTCTGCACTGGCCATGTTGGTCATCAAGACTTGAACCAGAAATATCGAACATGTTAGCACTGCTGTGGTTGCTAAAGCTCTCTGGTTCAGCTTAATTTTAGCCATCTAGGATTGTCTAAGAATGAGGAAGCCTGAAGAAAGAAAGTGTTTATGACTCAATCTCAACAATTTTTGTGCTGTGAATTTGGCTACTAATTTCTCATATGCTTCTCTGTGTGAGACAGCAATACACAGGTGAGGAAACTTTGAAACAAATGAAGAGTGCACCTCTTCAGCACCTACTTATATACTCTCCTTCGTTTTCCTCTCTGTGGTCCGGATTCCTTTTTCCAATTTTGTTTTATATTATTAAAATGATTTCAGCATTTTATTCATTTCCCTTCTTTCACCTTACTTTAGTAAACCTATTTACTAAAATTCCCAGAAGGGAGAAACGTAAATCCCAGTTTGTATTATCCTTGAAATTTATCATTTTGGCCTATTTCATGATTTTACTTCAATCAGTAGCAGGATTTCTTTTTCAAATTACCGGTACCAGATAAAACATGATGTGAAAGCAAGAAAGAAAACTTCAAGCTGGATCGAATCCTACGGGTCGAATCAATTGTCATAACATTTTACATTCATCAAATGGTGTGTAATTCTCGGCGCAATTATTCTGAACACAGAGTTCAACTAATATAAAATTACTCAGAAGGTCAAAAGCACGGATTGATTTGTTTGCATCACCAACATTTTGCTGTGTCTTTGCAAGTTCGTGGAAGCTGAGGTTAAAACATAGGTTGATATTTGAGTTCCAAATTCAAAGGGGTTATTACAGTGCTCATGCCCCCTTAATCAGTGCAAGTATTCTAATCTCTCGTGATATATCACTTCCATGACAGGTAAATTTGTGTTGGATTTGAAAACTGATACTCTGTAACCTTATGCAAACCACATCTTCTTCGTTCTTGCCTCTAACACCATAAAATTAAATATGAAGAGGAAAGAAAAAACAAGTTAACGGGATTCCCGTGAAATTTCTCAGAAACAACAAAGCGGTACGGAACTTTTGAGCACTATAAAAACTCAAGTTAGTCGCAGCAGTCAGCAAGGACAACATGCCTAAGAAGCTTCATATCTCATGAATGTTTCTTGGGCTTTTCTTTCACGAATTTTGATCCCTTACACTTCCAAACAAAATCATCGAACGTCTCTCTTTCTGATGTTGATATTCTCCTGCTCATTAATAGGTTGTCTTTTAAATTCCCATTATTGGATCCAAATTTGGTTATTCATGCAAATGCAGTCGATTAGCTAGGGACTAAACTATTCATATAAGGGCACTTGCTAGCCAATTTGTCTCCATGAGCATATTTTTCTTGAGACCATTCCAAAGAACCTAAAGTCGTGGGAAAACGTTGTTCGTCTACGCACAATATCATGGATTGAAACCGTTTTTTTTTTTTTTCTAATCTTTTTTTATAATTTATTTTTATAATTTTATTCTTTCACACTCTATTGATTAGAACTTAAAATTAATTATTTGTTTTAATTTACTGTTTTTATGGTTATGTGGTCTTAAAAAATATCTTGTTAATTAGTTGATACTTGATTTCACAAAAAACCAAAAACCCTGATTTTATTATTTGAAAAATATTGAAAAAAAAGACCAAAATTAAAACAAAGGAAATAAGATATTTTCTTTGAAAAAAAAAATTGCTATCAACACCTTTTCTCTTATTTTTGCCTTTGGATTTTTCCAAAAACTCTTTTGATCCCCTTAGTTTGGTAATTAATGTTTTAGTTTAAAATTTTATTTTCTTTACATTTTTAGTTCCTAGGTTTAAAAGAAGAAGTCGTTGAAAAATAATGAAAAAAAAAGAGGTTAATTGGTCCGATTTCATTAACAAAAATAGTCAAACTTGATGTCGAAGGTGTTAGTGAATATATCCTATAGCCAATCGGTTGATTGCACGTAGTACTAATTTTATTCATGTACAATATATTTATTATTAATAAAAACTTTTTAAGTGAAAATTGTATTTTAAGATAAAAAAAAAACATAACTTATTTTTTCGACCACAACTACCGTGGTTAGAAACTAGGCTTATAGGCAATACATCATTTACTTCTTTTTTTTTAAAAAAAAAAACAATTCGTGGACAATACATGGTCTACCCATTTAGATAATTAAAAACAAAGATCCAAGCACACAAGTTTATGCTACTAGGCTCATACACCGGGCTTGAGACCCAATGGATCAGGCATGCTAGGCCTTCCAAGGCCGCATACCGGCCCCATTCTTGCCTTTTTTTTTAATTCTTTTCTCCATTCTATGTTTATTTAATTTGAGATTAAAAAAATAAATGTATATTATATATATTGCTTTATTATTTTCTTCACTGAAATATATTTGAGTTATTTTTTTCTTGAATGCTATTAAAATTTTAGTTTATTTTCAAAAAAATTATTGATGTCTTTGTTTAATTTTATCCAGTATTTTTTTATATAACTCGTCTTTTTTTTTTAATAAGACCCTGTTTGTTTGTTGGAAAGTAGTTTTTTTTGAAAAATAAATTTCAGGAAAGTGAATTATTTTTCGATGTTTGATAATGTCATGAAAAATAAATTGGAAAACACTTTCCAGTGTTTGGTTATGTCATGGAAAATGAGTTGGAAAATAACTTATTAATGTTTTATTTTTTTTTAAGTTTATTAAAATAATGAGGAACATATCTTACAAATTAAAAAGTTGAATGAGAATGAAATTGAAAAAAAATATAATTTCATAAATTATCTCAAATAAAATAAATAATAATTAAAATAAAAGAGATCAAATCTAACAAATAAACAAATTGAAAGATGATGAAATTAAAATAATTATAATTATAATTTCATAAATTATTTCAAATAAAATAAGTAACAATAAAAAAAATGAGGATCAAATTTGATAGATAAAAAATTTCAATTAAAAAATAATAAGAGAAAAGTGAATAACAATCATAAAAATCAGGATCAAAGTTAATATAAAAATCAAATTCTAAAGGATGAAATTGAAAAAAAAAATTCAAAACAAAATATATACAGCAATCAAAAGTTTGAGGATCAAATTTGATATAATCAACAAATAATATGATATTTTTAAAATTTTCACAACTTCTGGAAAGTGTTTTCCGCCCAAAATAAAAGGAAAACACTTTTCTAGAAACCAAGCCAAATTTTTCTTTGACTGTAAAGTGTTTTTCATTGACCAACTTTTCTAATGGCAAACAAACTGTAATGTTCCACATCGGCGAGTGAGGGTTTGGTAGCTGGCCTTATTAGTAGTGCTGGTTGCTAACATATTGTACGCGTTTTGGGGCGTCAGGCTCAAAAGTGGGCTCGCGTCACCAGGAACAAAACTGTGAGGACGGTAAGGCCCAAAGCGGACAATATACAGCATGTTGGGTCGGGCTATTACATTTGGTATCAGAGCCGACCTCACTGGTTGTTCGATTGTGCCGACGGGGTCGTCGGGCTCCTTAAGGGGGGTGAATTGTAATATCCAATATCGACGAGTGAGGGTTTGATAGCTGACCTTATTAATAGTGCTGATTGCTAACATGTTATACACGTTTTGGGGCGTCAGGCTCAGAAGTGGGCTCGCGTCACCAGGAACAAAACCGTGAGGGCGGTAAGGCCCAAAGCGGACAATATACAGCATGTTGGGCCGAACTGTTACATTTGGTATCAGAGCCGACCTCAATGGTTGTCTGATTGTGCCAACGGGGTCGTCGGGCTCCTTAAGAGGGGTGGATTGTAATGTCCCACATCAGCGGGTGAGGGTTTGGTAACTGGCCTTATTAGTAGTGCTGGTTACTAACATGTTGTACGTGTTTTGGGGCGTCAGGCTCAGAAGTGGGCTCGCGTCACCAAGAACAAAACCGTGAGGGCGGTAAGGCATGAAGCAGACAATATACAGCATGTTGGGCCAGACTGTTACACAAACATAATAAAGTTTGGAAAATGATTTTCAGAAAATTATTTTTCATCAAACAGACGAGATCTAAGATTTGATGACTTTTCAGCGAATATCTAACTTTATTATTATATAACTAAATAAAAAATATTTTTTTTAAAATAAAGTAATTAAATCAAGCTGAATTCATGATTTGATATTTAATGGATAAACTCACGAAAATGTTTTGTCAGAACAGCCATTCTTCCAGTGCTGTACTTGGCCTCCCTTACTTTGCCAAGAAGCAAAAGATTTTAAATCCACTAGTCCTTTAAAAATATTACTAATGCAAAAGGTTTAAGGCAATGTGAAACCTATGAATCGTAATGTAGCAAACACTAGATGCCGCTGCCGTGAATTTATAACATATTTGTGTATTGTTGTGGATTTATAAAAAAAATATAAAAAAATTATACAAAGAAAGACTGTTACAATCTACAATGTTTTCAAGAAAAAACTACAAAAATAATTTTAGAAAAAAAAACATTAAAAAAACAAAAGGAAAAAAAACCATGTAGGGAAACACTGTAATAATCTATAGTGTTTTGTGAGGAAATATACAGTTATAATTCTCAACCAGCTCAATATTAAAAAAATAAAATTGACAGACAATTTTGAAAAAAATCATTAAAAAATATGTGGAGAATAACTGTAGCAATCCACAATATTTTAAAGAAAAAAAAATATAAAGTTAAATTCTCAACCAGCTTAATATAAACAAAATAGAAGCACCAAAGACAATTTTGAAAAAAAATCATATAAAAAAAAAAATCATAAAAAAAAGGAAAGAAAAAGAAAAAAGATCCATGCAGAGAAACACTATAGCAATCCACAATGTTTTGTGAGGAAAACTACAGTTGTAATTCTCAACCAACTCAATATTAAAAAAATAAAATTGACAAAGATAATTTTGAAAAAAATCATAAAAAAAACATAAAAACCATGTGGGAAAACACTATAGCAATCCAAAATATTTTTTTTAAAAAAACTACAAAGCTAAATTCTTAACCATCTCAATATTAAAAAAATAAATTCAACAAAGATAATTTTAGAAAAAAACACGTGGAAAAACACTGTAGCAAAGCAAAAACTATATGGAGAAACACTGTAGCAATCGACAATGTTTCAAAGAAAAAAACTATAAAGCTAAATTCTCAACCAGTTTTGTAGTAAAAAAATAAAATTGACAAAGATAATTTAAAAAAAAACATAAAAATGAAAAAAAAGAAGAAGATAATTTTGGAGGAAAAAAATGAAAAAAAAGAAGAAAAAGCATGTGGGGAATGGAAAAAAAATGAAAAAGAAAACATGCAGGGAATGGAAAAAAAATACAAAAACAAAAAAAAAACATGTGGGGAAAGCTACAGTACTTTCCCCATGCGTTTTAGAGTATTGTTAACAATATGCGGTTATTTTTTATTTGTGAGTGTGTAACCGGAAAAAAGAGAGTAGAATGCAGCGAATGTGAGGTCATTTAATGTTTTTGTTTTGTTTTGTTTTGTTTTCCTTCACTTTTAAGGCCTGGTATTGTTAGCATAGGCAGTAGTTGTTATTGATAGAAATACAGCTGAAATAGGAGTGTAATTATAGGATAAGTATCTTCCTATAATTTAGGCCTAAATTATAGGAAGGTGATGTAAATCAGGATTGATGTAAATCAGGATTCCTTCCTATTTAAGGAACGGGACTCTCATGTAAAGGTGGACATTCAACCAATTTAACATGGTATCAGAGCTATACCTTTGAATTTGTATTCCAAAATCAGGTTCTTTCTTGTTGTTCTCGGTTTCTGGATTATTCTGGATCAGTCCTAGATACATAGGACTCTCGGTCTCCTGGCTCTTTGCAATCAATCCTAGATACAGAGGACTCTTAGTTTCTTGGTTCTTTTGGTTTGGTTCTCGGTTGTCAGCTGAGGTTTATATTCTCCTTGTTCTGTGATTTTTTGTGTATCAAAGATGTCAAACAATTCTGATCTGTTTGGTGTCCGATTACTGGGAAGAATTATTCTGCTTGGGAATTTCAGTTTCAAGTATTTGTCACAGGAAAAGAATTGTGGGGTCATGTGGATGGGAGTGATCCAGCCCCTACTGATGCTACAAAACTGTCTTTATGGAAGGTCAAGGACGCTCGGGTAATGTCCTGGATACTAGGGTCGTTGACCCCCTCATTATTCTTAATCCGAGGCCATACAAAACAGCAAGAACCATGTGGGAATATCTCGAAGAAGGTTTACTATCAAGATAATAATGCTAGACGTTTTCAATTAGAAAACGACATCTCTAATTATTCTCAAAGCAATCTTTCTATTCAGGAGTATTATTCTGGTTTTCAGAACCTATGGGCAGAATATACTGATATCATTTATGCCCAGATTCCAGCAGAATCCCTCTCGGTTATTCAGAAGGTGCATGAGCAGAGCAAGCGTGATCAATTTCTCATGAAATTGAGATCTGAATTTGAGATTACTCGCTCGAATTTGATGAACCGAGCTCCCTTGCCTTCCTTGGATGGTTGTTTTGGGGAATTACTACGGGAAGAACAACGAATCCTTACACAAAGTACTCTAAAGCGGGACAACCCAATGCAGGTTGCCTTTGCTTGCCTAGGGAAGAGGTAGAGGCCGGAATATGGGCAATGTTCGGTGTTATAGGCAAAGGAATATGGCCACATTGCTAACAATTGTAGAAAGAAGTTCTCGCAATTATTGCAAACAAGAAGGGCATATTATCAAGGAGTGTCCCTGTTGTAACCCATTTTTGGGTCCCCAAATAAATGAAATAAAATAAATAGCCAAAGGAGGTTAGAAAAATAACAGGAGGCAGAAGCGCTCAGCAAATGGTCAGAAAAATCGGTCAAGGAGGTTAAAAATACAAAGATTGGATTTTTGACAGTATATTCTTGAAGGAGGAGACCCCTGTTGAGAAGGAAATTTGATATTTGAGGAGAAAAGCCCAAATTTGGATGATTATGGATTTAATTGGATTTTTAATTGAATTTATTAGGGGATTTGATTGCAAGAAAAATTGATTTTTAAGTCAATTTGGGCTTTAATTAGAAGAAATTTAAGTTCTGGGGCCAAAATATATTTTTTAGGAATTTATTGGGTCAAATCAGGGGCTTAATTGCATAAATATTGAAGTTTAAGGGCCAATTAGGGACTTAATTGAAGAAATCCGGAACCGGGACCAAATTGGAGAAGGCGCGTAAATGGAGGGGCTGGAATTAATTGATTCAGGGGCCTAATTGAAGAAATTGGAAGTTATTTGATCAATTAAGGGCTCAATTGCATAATTCAGAGGCCAAGGACCAAAGTGAAAAACGCGGCCAAATATAGGGACGGGGATCGAATTCGGCGGGATGCAATTGATTGAACCAAAGATGATTGAGGGCCGATTTGAACATTGGCGCGTCTTGGCGCCACGGTTAAATGAAACGGCGCGTTTTCTCTAAAACGACGCCGTTTCATTTAAAAAAAAAAAAAAAAAAAAAAAAAAAGGAAGACCGAACGGTGCCGTTTGGAAACGGCACTTTGTTCCCTTTCTTCTTCCCCCCAAACATGCAGCGGGGAGAAGGAAAATGAGCCTTTTCTTTTTGAATTTTTTGCCGGCCTCTCTCTCTCTCCCGGAGCCCACCGACCGAACACAATGGCCGACCAACCGCCGCGCACTCGCCGAAAACCGGAGGGGGGGGCGAACCTCGCAGCCGCGCCCATGGCCGACCAGCCGGCTGCCCCCCATGAGAGCCGAAAGCAGCGCCCTTGGCTCTATAAATAGAGCCAAGAACGCTGAGAAGAAGGGGGGAAAAGGAGAAAATAGAGCTGGAGGGAACTGAAAGGAGGGAGAAAGAAAGAAAAAAAAAAAAGAGGAGGGGAAGAAGACCGAAAAAAACAGAGGAGAGAAAAAACAGGAGGAGAAGAAAAAAAGAAGCGGGGAGAAGGAGAAGGAGAGGCCGAAAGGGAAGAGAAAGAGGGGAAGAGAGAAAACGAAGGAGAGAGAAGGAGGAGAGGGGCGAACCAAAAAGAAAAGAAGAGGAACGGAGAGAACGAACCGAACCCTTGGAAACAGTACCGCCGCTATTTCTGCTGGGAGCCGCCGTCCGTGAGCCACGACACCGCCACCGGCCTCCGCCACAGCACCGCCAGAAACGCAGCAAGCCGCCGCCGCCTCCGCGCCAGGTAACTCTTCGTCCCCCCTGTTTCTGTTGTTTTGTTTTCCTTCTCTGCATGCAGAACGAATAGCGTTCTGCATGCAGGGGTGGGGGGAAAATAATTCCCCCCGCCCGTTTTGATTGCTGGGCCAGGTGGATCCTGGCCCAGCCCTGCCTTCTGGGCCGAGCCCAGAAGGCAACCTTAGTTTTTTTGGGCCGAAACCGGCCCGATCCTTTTTGGGCCGATATCGGCCCAATATCCTTGGGGCTGAGTCCGGCCCGGCCAGGTTAGTTGGGCCGGACCAAATTTTGAGCCCATTTAATATATATTATATATTATATATTTGTTTTATTGTATTTATATATAAATATATATATAAAAATTCTAAGAAAATTCTGCAAAAATTATTTCAAAAATATGTGATTTTCTGTAATTTTATTATTGTATTTTGGTTAATATCGGTTTGTATTTTTATACTGTAAAAATACAAATCTAGTATTAAAATACCCGGTTTTCATCAAAGCGTCAAAGATTTTCAAAATAAAAAAATGTCTTTTGCTTTCCAAAAATTTCCTAAATATCTTTAAAAATATTGTTGATTTTTCTGCATATTTTTTATCAAAATGGATTAATATTTGGTTGTATTTTTATACCGTAAGGATACCAACCTAGTATCAAAATACCCGATTTGCGTCAAAAAAAAATATACATAATTAAAAAATGTTTGGTTTTAAAACACGGCCTAGTCTCTCCAATATATATATATAAATATTACAACATCATATTTTTCATACAACAAAGAAATTTACAAAACAATATATGTATTAGCATGCATTTTGGCTTTAATAACCAGTTTATTCAAGCCATGAGAACTAGGCCAATATTTCAAAAAATTCTAAAAAATCTTTTTGTCCTTTATACGTATTTTGGGGATTACGAATTTATACATAAAATGTATTCCTGATATTAAAAATTTAGCTTTTTTTTTTACATAGACATTAGAACGGTTAGGTTTTACTCGATAAGATAAGGACCTCCTTATTGAGGAGGACTTTTCTTGAACCATGGACGGCCCAACAACTAGGAAACACAATGAGACCTTGAATTTATCAGACAAATAAACAATGCAGCTTACCTTAGGTAGGGCGTATTTGGGGTGTTAATACCTTCCCTTTACGCAACCAAGTCCCCGTGCCCGATCTCTAAGACCAGTTAGGGTTCCTAGTGACCAAAATACTAGGTGGCGACTCCCACACCATTTTTTACTGCTAAGAGACAAAGAACTCCTTGTCTCACCTTTTTTACCAGATATATCCCCCATCACATCACACGTTCGAGGGTGGACGATCGCCGCGACGTCGCGCACCCCGCGACAGAATGGCGACTCCACTGGGGACCTTGTGGACTAAGCTTTGTTTTTGTCTGATTTGTTTTTGTTTTCGTGTGTTTATTGTTAATATGCCTTTCCTTTTGTTATCTCGATTATATGCTTTAAATATTTTTACACATATTGTTCATGCATTTGTATAGAACTGTCTCATACATCTTATAGAACTGTCACATGCATCACATACTTTGATTATTGAGAGCACACACAAACTTTAAGTTAAGTGGGGGACTAGCAAACTTACCTTACGACTGTTAGTCAAGGTTTAAGTTTGTGTAAACCCCAACTCTTCGCTGAGTGCTTAGACTGGCAATAGTTGGTACATGTGCCATCTCATTGCCTACAAGCCCCCATATTGCCTCCACGAGGGCAATCACTGGGACAGCAAGAGACCCTTTTAGAGACTGAATAGCCAACCTACCCTCAAGCACAAAAGAATTAGAACCGACTATAGGGTGTATGCTCCACAAAATATTTTTGCATAAGACAAAACCTAACCATAAGGCATTTGGTTTTTAGGTCTTTTCAGCTCACATCATATATGCATCATGCATTGTTCTTTATCATACATTCATTTACATTTTTCAACGCCACCGTCAGACCGTGAAACATAGGTCCCACATCCAAAATCCACAACACCCGGTCTAGAGCGAGAATGGAGAACGAAGAGAGAGCTCACTTAGAGTCACATTATCAGACCGAGTTGGAGTCCGTAAAAAATGAAGTTTCTCGGCTAACCAACTTACTTGAGCAGCTTCTAAGAGCTAAGAATGGGGAGGGAACATCAGCACAACAGCTTGAAGGAGCGCCAGCAGCTCACATCCCTCAAGCATCTCAAAACCAGGGGGCAAACTCGGCCAATGAACAACATTTTGTGCCTATCACCCCTATCCAGCCAACTCACACTCCAATCACCGTGGATTTAACAACTGGAAGGAACCCCGGATAATAGGTCTCCCAGTCTGATGGACCAGGACAAGTTGTTTGCCTTGGAAGAAAGATTAAGGGCAGTTGAGGGTAATGACTGGTGTGACCCTATGCGAGCAGTTGAAGTATGTCCGGTACCAAACATCGTGGTACCAAAAGATTTTAGGATACCGAGTTCATTAAGTACACCGGTCCGGAATGCCCAAACACTCACCTTCGTTCCTACTGCAATAAAATGGCAGAAGTAATCCGCGATGATAAATTGCTAATCTATTTCTTTCAAGATAGCCTAGCAGGATCCGCTTTGAGCTGGTACATGAGGTTAGACAAGGTCGTCGGATCGGGAGCTGGAGAGACTTGGTGGAGGCTTTCCTTAAGCGTACAAGTTTAATATGGAAATCGCTCCTGATCGAACAAGTCTAATGTCAATGGAGAAAAGGAGCCAAGAGTCGGTAAGGGCCTATGCGCAAAGGTGGAAGGATGAGGCAATGTATGTCCAACCCCCTTTGATAGAAACGGAGATGGTGACCTTGTTTGCCAATACCTTTAAAGCACCATATTATGAGCACCTAATGGGTAGCTCATCTCAAGATTTCTACGATGCGGTACGCATAGCCGAAAGAATAGAGCAAGGGATTAAAGCTGGACGTATAGTTGAGCCATTGGAGGCGAAGGGTTTTATTGGAAGAAAAATGGAAGGTCACATTTACGACTTTGAAGGTGGGTCCAAGGGCAATATAGTGGATTCACTCAACCCACAAATACCTACCTCTCATGTTGCCCACATAAACTTTAACAAACCATTTTCCTCTAATCGAGCAAATAACCAGTCAAACAACCAAAACAACTACCAAAGACCAAATACAAGGTACATTGCAGAAACAACTACCGCTATTACCCATGCCTTTGAAGGAAATGTATGCCAAACTACTGAGCATTGGACAAATAGCTCCTATCCCTACATTACCACTACAACCACCATTCCCCATCTGGTATAAGCCCGAGTTGACTTGCGAGTACCATGCTTTGGTATTCCCGGACATTGTCTTGAAACATGCTACGCTTTCAAGAACATGTTGTTGAAGCTCATCAAGATAGGATGGGTGTCGTTTGAAGACACACCCAATATCAATTCAAATCCATTGCCTGGTCATGACAAAAGTAATAGGGGATAAAGGGTTGGAAAACCTTGGTCAAGAATCGTCAATAATGAAGAAGGCGAGATCGAAGGAGAAGACAAGGAAACGCAAGTGGGGAAGGAAGATGAAGCATTGCCTCGGTTGACTTTCCAGAACGGGTTGACCCAAGAACTTCTTGTAGTTTTCAAAATGTAAAACAACTTTATTTGCCTTAGCATGTTTTTGTCATTTGCTTTTGTCATTGCTTTTATTTTCTCTATTTAGCAATCGGGGCTCATGTTTTCACCGGATTTTATGTTTGTTTTTTAGCCTACCTTTTTTTAATAAATGATGAGATTATGCACTTTTTGAACAAGTTTGAGTGGTTATATCATAAAATGGTTTAATATGAAATTTAAGAAAAGCTAACCCTAAAGTACATCCCTACCTCCGATAGCGTAATGAATTGATAAATGATTAAGTGGTCACTTTATAATCATCTCGTAATTGTCTTTATCAACCATAACAATGTGCATTTTGAAAAAAAAAATCATCATTATCCCTTCACGCACTAAAAAAGTTTATCATTGACTGAATGAATAAAAGCCCGGACTAGGATCACACCCCTACACCGGGGGCAAAACGAGTTGTTTTTTGAAAAGTTTTACGTGTTTAAAATTGGTGGGAAGCCCATAGTTTTGAAAATCAAGCTAAAGCATTTGACAAAAGCATGACAAAGAGGCAAATACAAGTCATACATTTTGAGAAAAGGACTACTTGAAGAAAGTCAAAGACTTCTTCTCCAAGAATATGATAGGCAACACAAGAGATGAATTCAAGATACGACTTCAAAAGTAAAGTTCATGTTAAGAGGGAGTCTCATGAACTAGAAGAAGAGGATGAGGCCTATGTTTCAAAACCAGGTACGAATACATGCATTGCATCTAATCATAAATCATTGCATGTATGTTTTTTTTGGATCGTTACAGAAGGAGATCTTAGCGCATTCCAACAAGATTATGGACGAAGAAAGAATCATTGAGTTGATTCTAGAACAACAAGAAGATAAGATAATGGTTTTCAAACCATGCCAGCAGGAAGAACGACATCGATAGCATTCGGTAAAAAGGAATCGCCAAATGGGATTCCAAGTTGTTAAGATCGCCGAAGGGATCTCGTATTTCGATGGAGGTCGCCGGAAGGGACCTTAAATTTCAGCTTTTGTATAAAAGGAATCGCCGAGATGGGATTCCAAGTTGTTTGGATAAAGGAGATCGCAAGAAGGGATCATGTATTTCGATGAAGGTCGCCGAAGGAACTTCATGTTTTAGGCGAGGTAAAAGGAATTGCCCGATGGGATTTCAAGTTATTTGAGATCACCGAAAGGATCTCGTACTTCGACATTCATCAAGGAAGGTCGCTAGAAGGGACCTCGTATTGAAACTATTTCTTAGAAAAGCGGGAGTTTACTAAGAATTCTTCCGCTTGGGTAGGTCACCCATACAATGAGACCATTATTTTTTTCTTGGGTAGGTCACCCATACAATGAGACCATCATTTTTCTTGGGTTCGTCACCCATACAATAAGACCATCATTTTTCTTGGGTTCGTCACCCATACAATGAGACCATCATTTTTCTTGGGTAGGTCACCCATACAATGAGACCATTATTTTTCTTGGGTAGGTCACCCATACAATGAGACCATCATTTTTCTTGGGTTCGTCACCCATACAATAAGACCATCATTTTTCTTGGGTTCGTCACCCATACAATGAGACCATCATTTTTCTTGGGTTAGTCACCCATACAATGAGACCATCATTTTTTCTTGGGTTCGTCACCCATACAATGAGACCATCATTTTCTTGGATTCGTCACCCATATAATGAGACCATCCTTTTTCTTGGGTAGGTCACCCATACAATGAGACCATCATTTTTCCCTGGGTAGGTCACCCATACAATGAGACCATTCTTCATCTTTTTTTACCTGGGTAGGTCACCCATAATAATGAGGTCATTCTTCCCCCTGGGTAGGTCACCCATAATAATGAGACCACTCTTTCCTTTTCCCATTCGGGCGGGTCACCCGTCATAATGAGACCACATACGTGTTTTTGTATTTGGTTATGGGTAAAGGAATCGCCAGATGAGATTCCAAGTTTTTGGGGTTAAAGGAGATCACCGAAGGGATCTCGAGATGACTAAATTTTGATCATAGTTTTTGGGTTAAGGAGGATTGTTGTAAGGACAAAGTTTCAGAGCAATCGAGCTCCGACTAAATCGGTTCGGGAGCTCGGTTTTGGTTTATCTTTATAAAACTTACTGCGCGGAACCTCTCGCCTCCGTAAGCTTTATAAAGAGGGGGCATCTGTTGTAACCCATTTTTGGGTCCCCAAATAAATGAAATAAAATAAATAGCCAAAGGAGGTTAGAAAAATAACGGGAGGCGAAGCGCTCGGCAAATGGTCGAAAAAATCGGTCAAGGAGGTTAAAAATACAAAGATTGGATTTTTGACAGTATATTCTTGAAGGAGGAGACCCCTGTTGAGAAGGAAATTTGATATTTGAGGAGAAAAGCCCAAATTTGGATGATTATGGATTTAATTGGATTTTTAATTGAATTTATTAGGGGATTTGATTGCAAGAAAAATTGATTTTTAAGTCAATTTGGGCTTTAATTAGAAGAAATTTAAGTTCTGGGGCCAAAATATATTTTTTAGGAATTTATTGGGTCAAATCGGGGCTTAATTGCATAAATATTGAAGTTTAAGGGCCAATTAGGGACTTAATTGAAGAAATCCGGAACCGGGGACCAAATTGGAGAAGGCGCGTAAATGGAGGGGCTGGAATTAATTGATTCGGGGGCCTAATTGAAGAAATTGGAAGTTATTTGATCAATTAAGGGCTCAATTGCATAATTCGAGAGGCCAAGGACCAAAGTGAAAAACGCGGCCAAATATAGGGACGGGGATCGAATTCGGCAGGGATGCAATTGATTGAACCAAAGATGATTGAGGGCTGATTTGAACATTGGCGCGTGCTGGCGCCACAGTTAAATGAAACGGCGCGTTTTCTCTAAAACGACGCCGTTTCATTTTAAAAAAAAAAAAAAAAAAAAAAAAAAAAAAAAAGAAAAACGAAGACGGTGCCGTTTGGAAACGGCACTTGTTCCCTTTCTTCTTCCCCCCAAACATGCGGCGGGGAGAAGGAAAATGAGCCTTTTTCTTTTTGAATTTTTTGCCGGCCTCTCTCTCTCTCTCCCGGAGCCCACCGACCGAACACAATGGCCGACCAACCGCCGCGCACTCGCCAGAAAACGGAGGAGGGGCGAACCTCAGCCGTCGCGCCCATGGCCGACCAGGCCGCCGCCCCCCATGAGAGCCGAACGGCGCCCTTGGCTCTATAAATAGAGCCAAGAACGCCGAGAAGAAGGGGGGAAAAGGAGAAAATAGAGCTGGAGGGAACCGAAAGGAGGGAGAAAGAAAGAAAAAAAAAAAAAAAACAGAGGGGAAGAAGACCGAAAAAAACAGAGGAGAGAAAAAACAGAGGAGAAGAAAAAAAAAGCAGGGAGAAGGAGAAGGAGAGGCCGAAAGGGAAGAGAAAGAGGGGAAGAGAGAAAACGAAGGAGAGAGAAGGAGGAGAGGGGCGAACCAAAAAGAAAAGAAGAGGAACGGAGAGAACGAACCGAACCCTTGGAAACAGAGTACCGCCGCTGCTGCTGGGAGCCGCCGTCCGTGAGCCACGACACCGCCACCGGCCTCCGCCACAGCACCGCCAGAAACGCAGCAAGCCGCCGCCGCCTCCGCGCCAGGTAACTCTTCGTCCCCCCTGTTTCTGTTGTTTTGTTTTCCTTCTCTGCATGCAGAACGAATAGCGTTCTGCATGCAGGGGTGGGGGGAAAATAATTCCCCCCGCCCGTTTTGATTGCTTTGGCCGTGGATCCTGGCCCGGCCACCTTTCTCGGGCCGAGCCCGGAAGGCAACCTTAGTTTTTTTGGGCCGAAACCGGCCCGATCCTTTTTGGGCCGATATCGGCCCAATATCCTTGGGCTGAGTCCGGCCCAGATTAGTTGGGCCGGACCAGCCCGCCCATTTAATATATATTATATATTATATATTTGTTTTATTGTATTTATATATAAATATATATATAAAAATTCTAAGAAAATTCCGCAAAAATTATTTCAAAAATATGTGATTTTCTCGTAATTTTATTATTGTATTTTGGTTAATATCGGTTTGTATTTTTATACTTGTAAAAATACAAATCTAGTATTAAAATACCCGGTTTTCATCAAAGCGTCAAAGATTTTCAAAATAAAAAAATGTCTTTTGCTTTCCAAAAATTTCCTAAATATCTTTAAAAATATTGTTGATTTTTCTCGCATATTTTTTATCAAAATGGATTAATATTTGGTTGTATTTTTATACCGTAAGGATACCAACCTAGTATCAAAATACCCGATTTGCGTCAAAAAAAAATATACATAATTAAAAAATGTTTGGTTTTAAAACACGGCCTAGTCTCTCCAATATATATATATAAATATTACAACATCATATTTTTCATACAACAAAGAAATTTACAAAACAATATATGTATTAGCATGCATTTTGGCTTTAATAACCAGTTTATTCAAGCCATGAGAACTAGGCCAATATTTCAAAAAATTCTAAAAAATCTTTTTGTCCTTTATACGTATTTTGGGGATTACGAATTTATACATAAAATGTATTCCCGATATTAAAAATTTAGCTTTTTTTTTTACATAGACATTAGAACGGTTAGGTTTTACTCGATAAGATAAGGACCTCCTTATTGAGGAGGACTTTTCTTGAACCATGGACGGCCCAACAACTAGGAAACACAATGAGACCTTGAATTTATCAGACAAATAAACAATGCGGCTTACCTTAGGTAGGGCGTATTTGGGGTGTTAATACCTTCCCTTTACGCAACCCGGTCCCCGTGCCCGATCTCTAAGACCAGTTAGGGTTCCTAGTGACCAAAATACTAGGTGGCGACTCCCACACCATTTTTTACCGCTAAGAGACAAAGAACTCCTTGTCTCACCTTTTTTACCGATATATCCCCCATCACATCACACGTTCGAGGGTGGACGATCGCCGCGACGTCGCGCACCCCGCGACAGTCCCACTCGTCCTCAAAATCAGAAAATACAGGCCTTTCCAGCGGTGGTATCTGAAAGCTCATCTGTGACAGTCGCTACCAGTTCTCTTACTCCAGAAATGGTGCAGCAAATGATCATTACAGCCCTCTCGGCCCTAGGGCTACAAGGTAATACTTCCAATTCACAACTTTGGCTTGCTGATTCCGCTGCTTCAAATCATATGACCAACTCATCTAGTATGCTTAAGAATGTGCGAGACTATCATGGTTCATCACAGATTCAGGTTGCTAATGGTGGTCATATACCCATCACTAAAATTGGAGATATTGATCCTACCTTCACGAATATTTTTGTATCACTGGAACTGTCTACTAGCCTTATTTCAGTTGGTCAACTGGTGGATGATAAATGTGATGTGTATTTTTCTCGTTATGGTTGTCTTGTGCAGGATCAGGTGTCGGGGAAAGTAATCGCGAAGGGGCCTAAAGTTGGACGCTTATTTCCGCTGCATTTTTCCATTCCTAGTTGTCTTTCTTTTGCATGCTCGAATGTTCTAAATAAAAGTGAAGTCTGGCATAAACGTTTAGGCCATCCAAATTCTGTTGTTTTATCGCGATTGTTGAATTCTGGTTTGTTGGGAAATAAAGATAAATTTTCTTCTTTCGATGCTTTGATTGATTGTTCAACATGTAAGTTAGGTAAGAGTAAAACTCTTCCTTTTCCTTCTCATGGTAGTCGTGACACAAAATGTTTTGATATTATTCATAGTGATGTTTGGGGACCTTCACCGATACTTTCTCATGCTCATTCCAAGTACTTTGTAACTTTTATTGATGATTATAGTAGGTTTACTTGGGTATACTTCCTACATTCCAAATCTGAGGTTCTTTCCGTCTTTAAAACATTTCTTGCCTATGTTAAAACCCAATTTTCTACTGGTATTAAGGTATTAAGATCTGATTCGGGTGGGGAATATATGTCACGTGACTTTCATGATTTGTTACTACAAAAGGGCATTATTTCACATCGTTCTTGTCCATATACACCTCAACAAAATGGGGTTGCTGAGCGTAAGAATCGACATTTGTTGGATGTCACTAGAACCTTATTGCTTGACTCGTCTGTTCCCTCTAAATTCTGGGTTGAAGCATTGTCTACTGCTGTTTATTTAATCAACCGTTTGCCCTTCCAGGTGTTAAATTTCGACTCCCCTTATTATCGTCTATATTATGAGGCTCCTAGCTACTTTGATTTGCATACTTTTGGTTGTGTCTGTTTTGTTCATTTGCCTTCTAATGAACGCCACAAACTTTCTGCTCAGTCTGCTAAATGTGCTTTTCTAGGTTATAGTATTTCTCACAAAGGTTTTGTTTGTTATGATCTAAGTTGTAGCAAATTTCGTGTCTCTCGAAATGTGGTCTTTTTTGAAAATCAATATTTTTTCCCTACTGCTACTCCTGCGGCATCTTCATCGCATGCTCCTATTCTTCCTCATTTTGAGGACGTGTCGTCATTTGAGCGGTTTAAACCTGGAATTATGTATGAAAGACGACGCCCAATTTTGGCTCTTCCTAGGAGACTAACCCACCATCCGATCTCGCTTTTGAGACTGCCGGTACCTTCCCCTCTGCGCCTGCTCTTCGTCGTTCTACGAGGGTTTCTTATCCTCCCGATAGGTTTGGTTTCTCTGCTACTCTATCCAATATTATTGTTCCATCATGTTACTCACAGTCGTCCAGCATGAGTGTTAGCAAACCGCCATGCAGGAAGAACTTTGTGCGCTTCAGGATAATCATACATGGGATCTTATTTCATGTCCTCTATCGGTTAAACCCATTGGGTGTAAATGGGTATATTCCATAAAGCTTCGCTCTGATGGCACTCTAGACCGCTATAAAGCTCGGTTGGTTGCTCGGGAATCGACAAGAATATGGGGTGGATTATGAAGAGACTTTTGCCCCGTAGCCAAAATGACTACCGTGCGCACTATTATTGCCATTCTTGCTTCACGGGGTTGGCCACTTCATCAAATGGACGTCAAAAATGCGTTTCTTCATGGTGATCTCAAAGAGGATATTTATATGGAACCTCCACCGGGTTTGGTTTCATCTTCTAAATCGGTTGTTTGTAAATTAAAGCGGTCCTTGTATGGTTTGAAACAAGCTCCCCGAGCATGGTTTGACAAGTTTCGCACTACTTTGCTTCGCTTCTCTTTTGTGCAAAGCAAATATGATTCTTCATTATTTCTTTGCACAACATCTACTGGGTATGTTTTCCTACTTGTTTATGTCGATGACATTGTCATTACAGGCACTGATTCGATATTGATTAGTAGACTTAAGCAACATCTTCGAGATTCCTTTCATATAAAGGACCTTGGTTCTCTCACTTACTTCTTGGGTTTGGAGGTTCATTCTTCCCCTTCTGGTATTTATGTGCACCAACAGAAACACACTCATGATTTGATTGCTTAGGCCGGTCTTCAAGCTTCTTCTCCAGTGGATACTCCTTTGGAGGTGAATGTTAAGTTTCAAAGTGATGATGGGGATCTTCTTCCTAATCCATCTTTGTATCGACAACTTGTTGGCAGCTTGAATTATCTTACTATTACTCGACCTGATATCTCCTTTGCAGTTCAGCAAGTCAGTCAATTTATGCAATCTCCTCATCATCTACACTTAGCAGCAGTCCGTCGTATCATTCGCTATCTACTTGGTTCTTCTAACCGTGGTCTATTCTACCCAGCTGGATCTCATATTAGTCTTGTTACATACAGTGATGCCGATTGGGCTGGTTGTCCTGATACCAGACGCTCTGTTACAGGTTGGTGTATGTTTCTTGGTGATTCCTTGATTTCTTGGAAAAGTAAGAAACAAGATCGAGTCTCCAAATCCTCGACCGAATCTGAATATCGCGCCATGTCCGCGCCGCTCGAAATTGTTTGGCTTCGTGGCCTCGCTTGCCGAGATGGGATTTCACCCGGACTACTCCTACTCTCCTCCATGCAGACAACACAAGTGCTATTCAGATTGCTACGAATCCCGTCTTCCATGAGCGCACCAAACATATTGAAGTGGATTGTCACTCTATCCGCGAAGCTGTCGATGCTCATGTTATTTCTCTTCCACATATCTCCACCGATCTCCGGATTGCTGACGTGTTCACCAAATCCATGACTCGACAACGACATCGGTTTTTGGTTGGCAAATTGATGCTTATTAATCATCCAAGATCAATTTGAGGGGGGATGTTAGCATAGGCGATAGTTGTTATTGATAGAAATACAACTTTGAAATAGGAGTGTAATTATAGGATAAGTATCTTCCTATAATTTAGGCCTAAATTATAGGAAGGTGATGTAAATCAGGATTCCTTCCTATTTAAGGAACGGGACTCTCATGTAAAGGTGGACATTCAGCCAATTTGACAGGTATATCTATTAAGATGAGATGTGATAGGAAGTGTTAACCTGTTTTGAATAGTTACTAATATATTAGTTTTTGTAGCGGGTTAATAATATTTTTTTTAAAATATAAAAAAATATAGAAAATATTTTAAGTGCTTTGGGTTTGGCGGTAAACCAGACTCTCTCGGACATGCGCCAGCAACTTTTGAAATGAAAAATAGAAAAGACAACGCCCCTCATCATCCTCTAAACATCTACAATATGAACCACAGTGCAAACACTATATATTTACAGTGTGGTCCACAGTGCAAACACTCTATCCCTCCTTGTCATGCTAAACCCAAGAGCATTGGGTTTAGTAGCCATGCCTTGACCCAGCACGCATTGACAACTTTTAGAATAAAAAATAGAAAAGGCAACGCCCATCATGATCCTTTGAACATCTACAATGTGGTTCACAATGCAAACACTCTATGTACACAGTACCAACACAATGATTGTCTCACACGTTTTAAAGTATAGTATAATGTGATAGGTTTTGATGTTTAGTAAAAGTAACGTATCAGCATGATACTAGATAGATGGTTCGCGTTATGCTGTACACCAGCTTATTTGTTTTTCATCGCAAAAAAATAATAAGGTAACATAAGTGTTTCAAAAAAAAAATTAAGACCGGGTCATTGACTTGACTGAATAAGATTGTATGATTTTGATGACATGAAATAAAAAATGCAATGAAAATAAAATAAACCAACAAAAAAATTGATAATGAAAGAATATATAAAAAAAAACGATTAGAGCCAAACTGGATTAGCATGCCAAATCTGCGACCTGGTTGTGATACCAAGAAAACCCTGTCGAAAGCAAGCTGAATAAAACAATGAAGCTCACTTATTAAACAATCCAATATAGACCGGAAATCCAATGTTGAAAGGCATACTTGAAAAAATAAAATAAAAAAAAGCAATGAAAAAAAATCTAAGTCAACCTAGGTTAACCTGTTAATCCCGCAACCATGGACATAGGATTGATATAACCCTGTAGACTGGAAAAAAAAAACACGAAGACCAATTCCCAATAAATTAAACGTTAAAGGATGAGATTAGAAAAAATTTGAAAAGAACTTAAAAAAGAAGAAGAGTGAAGTCAACCTGTGTTAATATTTGAAATCCACGACCTTTGTCATGAGCCTAGAACTCAATAAAAAAATATTAAGTGATGAAATTGGAAGAAAAAGGCAATAAAATAGGATTTAAAACAAAAAAATAGCAATTAATAGAATTGGGACAAAATCCGACATAAAAATAAATCAAAATTAAACACTAAGGGATAAATTGAAAACATAATTCAATTAAAAAATTATAAAAAGGAAATAAAAAAATTAAAAGAATGAGGATTAAATTTGGTACATAAATAAAATGAAACCAAGTGACAAGGGACTAAATTGAAGAAAAAATCTTTCAAAAAAATATAAAAAAATCAAACAAAGAATCAAAAGAATAAGGATCGAATTGGATATAAAAATAATAATTAAAAGACACACAAATAACAATTAAAAGAATGAGAACCAAAATTGATAAAAAAATAAAATGAAACTAAGTGATGAAGGACTAAATTGAAGAAATAAATTAATAAAAAATAAAATAAAAAAAGAAACCAAATAAAAATTAAAAGAATAATGACTAAATTAGATGTTAAAAACAAATTAAAAAACATATTTGTGTTTTATCAAGTAGAAGAGAGAGAAAATGGGAAGGAGAAGAAAAACATCCATCGAGGCCACACTGCTTTTGACATGCGCCCATCCACCATGAAGATAGGCCACGATGAATGACGGTGTTTGTCCATTGAAGGAGCCCACATGCGTTGCTTGAAGGGTGCAAACTCCTCCCACTCGCTGGAGCGTGCACTACACACTACATCAACTTTTCTCTTTTTTATTTTTTAATTTATTAAAAGACCATAATGCCCCCCTCACCATATAAACAAAAAAAAAATGCAAAAAGACTAAAAGCCCTTGATGCAAAATATATTTTTTTTTTGCTTGCAAGGGCACTTCAGTAATTGCACTGTGTTTTTGAAAAGAAAAAAAAACCAAAATTATCCTTGATCGAAAGTAAAAATACACTATGCAAATATAAATAAAAACATTATTTTATCCCAACTAAGCTTCAATGACAAATTGATCTCATAAAAAAAGATTTTGCCTCTAAAAATAAGTTATATAGGTTGGGAATCTAAATATGAGACCCTCCACGTTAGAACACTAAACCCTATTAGTTTTTTTTTAATATATTGGCAATTTTTACCAAAATACAACAATAGTGTTCTGTACAAAAAGTTGTCACAGTTTTCTTTGTCTCACACATGGTGAGAATTTGCATGCAAAATGGCTTACTGCTATTGCCGATAACAAAAGGAACCAGTGATCTTTATAGGAAACATGGATTCGAAGTATAGTGCTGATTGTTTCGCAGGGACAACTAAGAGTTCTTGCTAGAAAAGGAAATCAATTCTTGGCATGTTTAATACTACGCCTTTTGAGGATGTTTCTGTTGGATTGTAAGTCGAATAATTTTGAATCCTCCCATGTAAAAGAAGAAAAAGGCAGTGTCAGTTGTTTCAGTACACCCAGACACAACAGTGTGCCATAACACAGATTCGCAAAGATCATGGAATATGTGTTTTTTTATCGTATCCTTTTTTATATCAGAGAAATACGGGAGTGCAATTCGGTTTAAATAGTGAAAGAAATAAAATAAAAATGCAGGAAAAAAGTTGTGGCGCAAAGTGGGTGATCCGGCGTAACACCTGTGTAAAGCTGAGGCGGTGGTCAGTTTCTGTTTCTAAGTTACAGCAGTCTCTAGTTGGCTAGTCTCGTGTGGAAGAGTGTTGAATGAAGTTGGACAGATATCTTCAAGCGATGTTTGAGTCTGCAACACTGGAGAAAAATGGTGTTATTTGGTTGCAAAGTTGGATGAGTTAGAGAAAGTTAAAATGAACTGGTAAGCACAGGAGTCGTTTTTATTTTATCACAAACGTGCCTATTGAACACATTGATATACTATACTTGTATCATATACCTAGTAGAGACTGGATCAAGTGTTTCAGTCTGGAAGCTCAGCTTTCTTTTTGGATTAAAACATTGAGCTCTCGACAGGATGTCCTGTGCCAAGACAATTGTGGAATCATAACAGGATCTGACGCCAACTTGCAAGTTCAAAACACATTGAAAAGTCGCTCTACTGATATTGAAGGATGAAATTTATCCAGAAATCTGGCACTTGGCATTATTTTCACATCTTAAATTTTACAACTTCAAAAGGCCACCTTGAAGATGATTAAGAGATGAAGTACACTCGGCCAAGGAAGAGGAGGATGAAATACAGTGGAGAAGATTGAAGATTGATGCTGTGACCAATCTGCATATTTGAAACACATTAAAAAAAAAAATGAAAAAAAACCAGCAGTATTCTTGATTCGTTTCAGATATAGGCACAAAACTACGCAAACAAAAAAGTTTATTCTGTCCAGAAACTAGCACATAAAAATTATAATCCATTAGCGATACTATAAAGCAGAGGCTAGAAACTATTCAGAACTTTTGAACAAACACATTCATACAACTTAAACCAAATAATGGAGCGAACAAGCTGCTTCAGTGTGTGAAAGATGTTAAGGTTTCTAGAGACCTCGATGGCAACTCCCCAGTAATGCACAACAGACCTTGAGCAAGACCACATTGTCAGTTGTCCTAATCCTAGGAAGGTGACCTCTCTAACCTTCGATTTTCACGTGACTCAGATGTTCCACGATCATAGTGGTAATCATCCTCCTCCATATGATCGCCATCGCGATTCGTGCCATGATATAGATCACTGCGGCCATGATCACCTTGAACATCCATGTGATCATACCGTCCCCTGCTTCTGCGATGCTCGTAGTGATCATAATGCTGGTCATCTTCAGCATCTGGCAGCTTTTGACCCTGCTCAGGTTGTTCATACCAGCCCATATCATCCTCTGGCTCAGCATGATCATTGTCCCTTTCACCATGTCGATCCCTCTCATGTTTCGATTCATCCCGATCATGAGAACGCCCATGGTAATGGTCACCGACTTCATAGTCCCTCTCCCTGTCCCGAGCACGATCACGACCATGGTCTCTCTCTCGATCACGCTCATAGTCACGGCCACGGTCCCGACCTCGATCACGTGTTCTATCACGGTCACGGCCTCGGTCTCTCTCTCTTTCACGATCTCTGTTATGCCTATCTTCTCTGTGGTCACGATCCCTTGGCCTGTCATGGGAGCGCTCATGTGACTTCTCCCTTTCTCTTTCTTTGTCCCTGTCCCTTCCCCTGTCACGAGACACCTCCCTCTCCCTGAGATGCACCATCCAAATAAATCAAACATATAACTTGCAAAAAGAAAACATACCCACAAGGCCCTTGTGTTGGTCCACATGTCCTTCCATATACTGTCATTGTGATTTTCAGGTAAATACACAGTATATGAGCTTCCTCATCCAACCATCACAAGAACATGTTATACCAAACCAAGAGTTGTACTATTTTGCAAATCATCTTTCATAAAACATTATATGATAACTAAATTAGAAAGTAAGAAAAAATTAAGGGTAATCATACCGTTCAGTGTGCCGATCTTCTCGTGTCCTTGGCTCCTCAGACCGAGACAATCCTCCTGATTGCTGAACCTCTCTGAGAAAGGAAAGCAAAGCATGTTAGATTGTCCGTGTTAACAATCAACTCCAAGATGACTAGAAGCATTCAGATTTTGAAGCTTAACATTATTTGAAATAATATAAAAATCCACATGGTGAACAGTACAAGCTAAAAACAGTCATATTAAACAAAATAAGCAAAGCATGTAAAAGGTGCATTACCCCAAAGAACATGATAACCAAATATAACTATATAGCCCTAGCTCAAATGGAACTTGAGTAATTACTTGCTTTGAAATTTCTATTTTAAACAATTGCCACCATTAGTCATGTAAGACCAAACAGGAAAGACATTTAATTTCAATATTTGGTGATAGATGTATAAACATAAAAAGCCAAGATGTCTGTGGGACGAGCTGAAATCAGGGAAATTACCTCCCAGGATGCCTCTGATTAACTTCTTCACCCCCAACTCTGGTAGTTCCAAGTCCACCACCTAGTCTGCGAGGTCGCCAATTTGGTACAGTCCTACCCCGTTCAACATCCACTAGTACCCTTCTGCCATCAAGCTTCCGCCCATCAGCTTGCTTATACGCAGCTGTTGGACAAGAAGCAGTTAGAAACACAACATGGAATGTATATTCAATAAAAGTTGCGAAACAACAAACCAAACCTTTCATGTCTCGTGTATGCATGTATTCAATGAAAGCATAGCCCCTAGGTTTATTTGACACTTTATCAGCTACCATGCAAACCTGCAAATCTCAAAGAAGAAGAATAAATAAAATGCAGCAACATAGTCAGATCTTCAAACAATTTCCACAATATTTTACCATTTATTCTACATAACTTAGTGATAGCTCTACAGAAAGTTAAAAGTAGTAAATCCTAAATGGCACGGCAGGCAGGTGTTATGCCTCATTAGCCGTGCTCACCTTTACTCATAGGGCTTCAAATCGCGAGATGCATCACCACCAGTGCTAGAGTTGCAGAAAAACTGATAAATCAAGGCAATTTTACCAATTCTTGAACAAACTAACATCCCCTTACCAGGGAATAAATTGTTTTTAATAAAAAATAGTTATGGATAAAATACGAAATATCAGGACATCTCTCAACTCCTGATATATTTTGATAGCATCTAAAGCCAAAAAAAATTAAAAAAATTAGCAGCAATGAAATGCATTACGACAGATTCAAATAGAAAGAACGAGATGCTAATACTCCCAACATGCTTTACCCAGTGCAGGAAAAAGAACAGATGCAGTCTCCTTCTGTTGCTTGAAAATAAAGGCCAGAAGGCACAGTGCATCACTGCTCTGCTCAACTTAAATCCAGATTTGCTGGCAGGAAGAAGCAAGATCTTTGGACTTGGACAATAAAAAATTGGGAGTGAAAATTTTCCATTTGTGGGGTGATGTCAAAAGCTCCCTTTCCAGGGATCTCCTCACATGAAGAACTTTAATACTAAAATAATGCCTAGAAACTTGAACAACCTTACCAGAGCTCTCTTAGATGAAAAACTTTGATACTAAAACAATACCTAAAACATGGAATAATAAGGATTACCATGATGATTTCTAAACCCAACTACATTGAAAGTACAGTTGTCTAGGAATCAGCAGAACAAACCCATGTCATTAGTTGCAAATAGACAGTGATAACTGTGCTATTATTTCCAATTTGTACACTCCACCAATTGGATGGTATTCTAGCTTTCTTTATTGTAATACATGTGGAACAACAGAAGTGCCATATCCTAGTTGCAGTTCCCAAACAAATGAAATGATCTATCACCATGTTGAAGCTCGGTTGAAAATGGTTTCAAAAAATAATTTACCAAGTAACAAACAAGTTAATGCTGATTTATAGTTCAACGAACAAATCAGGTACAGAAAGGTGCACATGGGACAATTTTCATTCCCAACCATTTTTTTGTTCATTTGGAAAATCTGAAATAAATAAAAACACAGTTCATAAACTTTTAAAAGGGATATTTTGAAAAGAATAAATAGATTTTTTGCATGACATGTCAAGGAGAAAGTTGCTGCATAACCTCTTACCAAACCCTCATGGGTATGCTCAAAAATACCCACCTGTTTTATTGGTCCATAAGACTCAAGCTCCCTTTTAATTTTACTCTCGGTGGTCTCATAATTCTGCAACAAAAAAGAGAAGACACCAGAGCAAAGAGTAAATCATAAACAATAAAATTTACAAAGAATGAGTAAAACACTTACAAGCCTAGCAACGAATAGTGTCTTGTAGGGATCTCCTGATACTTTTGGATCATTATTAGGATCATCTGCATAGACAACAAAGAACACGAATATGTTAAAACCTGCATAGTTCAAGTCCATATATCATATAATTACTACTAGAAAGGAAGTTAAACTAACATTTTTGGAGCTCCTCTGCAGCTTTCTCTGCACCCTTCTCTAGTCGTGCCATGTGAATTCTAGCCTTTCTTTGTGACTGGTGCCCATGAAAATGCACCCTCAAAGTTATAAAATATAAAACAAAACTGCTTACAGAGAGGAAAGATACAAGACAGAGGACATAAGAAAAAATGATGGACCTTGCATAAACCATAAATAAATGAACATGGTAAGAATATCAGAAACTAGAGGATCGTAATTAAAAACCACAAAAAAAGAATAGAACAAATGTAGTAAGTAGAAAATTCTACACGAGTTTCAGCCTCTTTGATAGGCGGAGCATACTCCAGATCACCAGGCTCTGCAAAGTTACTCACAAACTGAGCCATACCTGGAAAAAAAAAAACAGAGATCCGAAACAAGACTCCAAATGCCAATAAAAAAGCATCCAACAAGAGAAATCACTCTCAATAATAATATACAATAAATTAGATACCTGAATAAGGTGGGCATTTTCTCTTCTCCGGCGGGGGTTTAAACTCCAGAGGAAGTCGGGGCTCAAAAAGCTTCAAGAGATTTGTTGTTAATCCCGTCGGATGACTTTGGCCAATCTGCAAAAGTCAAAACATTCAGTTCACTCCCACTAATAACAAAAATCTCAAACCTCAATTGCTTCCGACACTCTTTGGCAAAATTCCAAAAACCTATCCTTCTCAAATAAGAGAAAACAAGTTTCTATTTTCTTCCTCTCTTCGGCAATCAAAATTACACTAACTTAAACTCCTCGAATAAATATTTAAAAAATGCCACAAAATAATAAATTCTTATTGTTTATAAGAGCCTAATCAATAACGAAAACTGACACATTAACGATTCTAAAACCCTAAAAAGCATGAAGCTAGAAATATGGACAAATCCACAGAAATATTGCACAAATTCCAAAACTAGTAATCGTTTTCGATTAATTAAAAAAACAAAATCTAAAAAACAAAACCTAAAATCTCACATTAGAATCAATTTTTTTTTTTAAGCAATAGCTAGTATGGAATCGAACCAGTTTGAGCTGGAGAACGTTGGCGCGGTTCTGTCCTTTCGTGGTGCCGCGTACAGCGGCGTTTTGGTTGCGCATGAAGGCATCGTTGTCGTCTCCCATGGTGGAGGGATCGAAGTTGTACTAGCTAGCTAGGGTTTTTGTGATTTTATAGAGAAATCGAGGTTTTAACAAGATAGTGAAAATAAATTAATAATAACGTGCATCGGTAGGGATTTCTTATTTTTTGGATCGGTTTTTTTAGGTCCGATTAGAATTTCTCGGAAGGAAGCGCCAGCGAGAAGGAAAGGGGCGGTGTGCGGTACTTCGTAAATAGAGCGACACTAGATTGTTGGCGCGGTTCTTATATATATATAAAAAATATAAAAACAATTATTTAATTATAAAATAAAAATTTGATGAATATTGGATAATAATTTTTTTAATATGGACAATATGTTTTTTTAACATTATAAATATGATATATTAGATTTAAACTATAAAATTCACAACTTCAGTTATAAAATTATAATAACTTCTTATAAAATAAATAAAAAAAACTTAATTCTCAAACAACTATTTTTAAAGGATAAAATTAAAAAAATATCAATTTATAAAAAAGTTAAAAAAATAGTTGAGGAGTTTACTTAGAGCGTGGGTTATGGGTTTACATACAAAAAAAAAAGAAGGGGGTTGTTTTTCCAGGTAGAGATTGAAAGGAAAGAAGTAGAGACGAATTTGCTTGAAGAAACAGAAAAAGACAACATTTTTAACATGGGAATGCAGTGAACAACATGTACAAATCTTAATATATGTGTAAGTTAAGCAAAAGCTTTGTTTGCTTTGCCGGTTTGATGACATGTTCATAGGTGTCTACCTCACGAGTTGACTCAATATTGTTGTTTCAATAGTGCTTGTTTTTTTTTCTGCGACACCAACACAAAACACCCTATCAGAATTAATATAACACCATATAGATGAATTCCTAGAATCAGATAATATTGGTGTTGGTATTAATAGTAACATTAATGTTTATAATATTAGTGTTGGTATTAGTAGTAACATTAATAATCCTCTTGATGATACTAATATTGATGAATGTCTAAGAAAAAAATGAGGAAAATGAAGACAATGACGCAAGTTTTAGTTTACATAACATATCAACAGATTATTTGTTTTAAGTTTGTTAATTGTTAGTTAATGAAAAATTACTTAAATTATGTATGAAGTTTTATTTGAACCATGTATTTTAAAGTTATTGATTGGATAAAATTCTAGCCATGAAAAATGTTTTTTTTTTTGTGTCAATGGGTCATTGAAGTGTTCTTTGACGTTCATCTGGCCTTAAAAATCACGTTGGAGCTCAAAAGGTTTTTTTAAAATCTAGTTGATTTTTGGTTTTTTGAGTGATTTTAGAATGTTTTAGGATTAGAAATGAGTTTACGAAGGTTTTTATTATATTTTTATGGTATTTTTATTTGAAAACAAGTTCAAAAATAGGTTTTCGAGATTCAAAAACTTTAATCTCAATTCTTTGATCATCTGAAGTGACTAAAAAAGAGACAATCATATGACTTGTTGTCTATTTTATAAAAATATTGTTATTAAGCCAATTAAATCTATAACCTAGTTATAGGTTTGGAAAATTGATTCAGATCGATGGAAAATGTTGTCATTTTTATTACTTAAAAAGAAAATTTACTTTTTATGCATTAAGTTTTAAATTCATAATCAAAATTTTGCTTGTAAATTAAAAATTCGGTATGACTCACATAGAATTATTCTATTTTAGTATTGATTGTACTATGTATGAATTTTTATTTGAACCATGTATTTTAAGGTGCTTGAACTATCTATGAAAAACAAATTTCCTTACGATTTTACGATCCGAGTTTATTTTGTATTTTTCGTGCCGTGTTAAAAATGCATTTTTGACAACCTTGATCCAGAGCGTAGATTCACATATTAAATTGGGTCAATTCAATGTCACTATCTCAATATTTAAAACATATAGTATTAAATATATATCATATTTTGAGTTTATAATCAAATTATTTTTTATTAGAAAATGTGTTAGCAACGCTTGAATATTTTTTTTACATTAAAAAAATTGATTTGCGCAATTCAATGATATAGTACAATAATTATAGATGTATGGACATACTAATTGACAAAAAAATAAATGAATGTGGATAGTTATGAGTGAATTACAATACCTAAAATATATGGTGAAACCATTGTACACATGTCTAAATTCATTAGAGATTATAATAGTGGATTAATGTTTTTGCCCTTAACCAAAAAATCAATAGAACTGGTCTTGGGGGTAAAATAGTATTTTCAAAGGGTCCATTTGTCAAGGGATATCTCAGTTTTTTTCTATTTTTTCTGCGCAATAAAAATACTTGAATACTCTTATAAGCAAAAAAATAAAAAGAAAAACAGAAAGAAAACACTTGCCTATGCCCTAGAGGTATTTATGATTTTTTATTTTTTTAAGCACAATTTATTGACCTAATTGCTCTTATAATCAAAATTCTTAAGGCATGGCTTTAGAGGCTTTTGTGTTATTTCCTGGAGGTTTTTTTTTGTAGTAATGATTTGGTGCTAGGGTTTATGTGGTAATTTGATAAATAAAATAAAATAAATAAAAACAAAAGTTGATGACGCGTGCGCACGCGTCAGCTACTCTACTAACTTCGGGTAATACGTGCGACTGACTTTGACGGTTAAAGATTATCTCCACCGTGTCATTGGATTCCCCGCGGCATCCTCTCCCTCAAGAGACGACTCATGTGTTTTGTTGCTTGGCAAGTTATTATCGGCAATGTTTTTCTTGTTTTTTTTTCTTTTCTCTCTCCTCTCTTGAAATTCACCCTAACCATTTAAAATTTTAGAGCAGTCCTCTTAGTTGCACATATTTGAATGTCAGTCTTTATTCTTTTAATTTGTAATTTTTGTCCTTGGCCCTTTTATAGATTTTTTATTTTTTTTCAATTTAATTTTTTAATCTAGATTTATTATTTTTTGTTTTTTTAATTTTGGTTTTGATTTTTTTATTTCTTAATCTTTTTCTTGCCCTTTTTGTGAGCGTTCAATTGTTTTCAATTTCAACATTTGATAAAAAAAAAGATTAATTTTTTATTTTTTAAATTTAACCCTCATTGTTTTGGTGATTTTTTCTTGTAATTATTTTGTGAATTTAATTTTTCTTTTCAATTTAACCCGTCAATCCAAAATTATCCATCCTCTCATTTGTTTTTTTTTTTCAAATTTAATCATCATTCTTTTAATTGCTTTTTTTTTTATCATTTTGTATATATTTTTTAATTTCATCATTTGACATTGGATTTATTAAAAATTGGGCTTCGTGGTTTTTTAAAGTCTAGTGCTTCTGATCAAATGATTGGGTCATGAGTTTTTTAAGCTATAACACGAGTTGACATCGTTGTTTTTACTTATTACTCGACATTGAGTATTTTTTACAAAATAGGCTTCATGGTTTTCTTCGTTTTTCTTTCTATAAGGTTATCTCGATCTCATGACTTAACTTATAAGTTTGGCGGGTTAACTTGTGTGGGTTCACACCTTTTTTTTTTTTGCTTTTAATTACTCTTTCTTTTTTTAGATCATTTTGTGTGAATAAATTTTATTTATTTTTTAATATTTGATTTGTTGAGAATTGAGTTTCATTGTTTTTTTATATTTGATGCTTTCAGTCAAATAGCATGTGTCATGAGTTTTGTAAGCCAACAATGTTTTTTTTTTTAAAAAAAAAAAAATGAATTTTGTGATTTTCTTTATTTTTCTTTCTATCTAATTACCCAATCTCATAACATGATTAGTAGGTTTGGTGTGTTGAACCGAGTAAGCTTGAGTTTTTTTTGGCTTATAATTGCTTAAAAAAATTATCTTTTTGTATGATTGGTTTTTTTCTCTTAATTTTATTATTCAACATTTGATTACTTGAAAACCAAGCTTCAAGGATTTCCAAATTTGATGCTTTTGATCAAATGACGTGAGTCAAGAGCTTAATAGGTTAACACGAGTTGATATCGATGTTTTTGGGTTGGTAATTTAGCTTCTTGATTGAGCTCAGGTCCGAGATTTCACGGGTTACAATTTTAAAAGATTAAATTAGGGTTGCATTTTATATGTTATTAATTAACTGGACCTATTGAAACCAATCAACTAAATTTCTTTTACTTCTTTATAAATCCTAGCATCGCCTTAACTTTGTTCTTCTTACGTTCGAGAAAATTTAGACTGGCTCGTGATATTATGCCGGTCATCAATTTAACTTTACTTGGGTCGCCTTTTTAACTATGATCTGTTTTTTATTTTATTTTTTTATTTTAGCCTTCAATATTTTATTTATTATAAATTGGGCTTTTTAATTTGTTTTAATATGGGTTTCATGATTTTATTACGGTCTCAAATCCTAGATCACGAATTTCACAAGTTGACCATTGTTGTTTAGGGTCGATCTAATATATTATCGTTTCAATATTTTTTTAAAAAAATTATATCATTTAATATATCATCATTTAAGTATTTTAAAAATGTTTTGGCAATTAACACCCATTTTTTTTACTTTCTAATGTCTTAATATTTTTTTCAGGCTGGAAAAAAAAAAAAAAAAACCGGCGAGCCGAAAGGCTAGTCACAATTAATGCTGATGGATGGTAAAAATCCTATGCTTTGGAATGGTGAATAGTCGTTTTTATTTTGTTTTTGCATGCTTAAAAACACCAGGTTCTTCGTAGGCCATTCAATTTGGGAGATTCATGTCAGAAACCAGGAGCTGCTAGAATTTATTATTCCGTTTTAACACCTTGATTTGTGAAACCCTAACTTTCTTCTGCATCATCCAATTTTAACCTCAAAATTATAAAACATTTAATAAAGCTTTTCACAAAAGAAAAAGAAAAAAAGTTCCCAACTCAATCCTACAACTTTCTGAAAGAATTCATGTTCGTTATAGAAGTTGCTTGAATCAAATTGTAACATAGGTCTGATCTTCAATCCCACTAACAGTTTTTTTTTTTTTTTGAAACGCCAATCTCACTAACAGTTTGGGAAGATGATATTTGGACAACATATAAAGAGAAAACAGAAGATACAAATGAAGGTCCACTGCGTAACATTTTAAGAACTGTACAAACCAGGAAGAGGTGAAGCAGAAGAAAGAATTCAACAACATAGTACTTTTTATAGTAGAACAAGATACACGTTATAACACAGAAAACTCAAACATACAATAGAAGCTAGTGTCTGCTCAGTATATGAAATCCCAGGTATATTCACACTTGCAATCCCACATATGATGAGAGAAACAAATTCATTAATTAGACCAAGATTTAGGGTATCTTGGTGAATGCCATCTATGTTTTTTCACAAACATGGCAAAAAATCATTAGGACCCCTTAAATATTTCGTCTCTCCTCTCTGAAGTTTATCCTTCAAACAAACACAAAGAAACAAGTTCCAAATCAACAGAATCACTTGAAAGAAAAACAATGACCATGTATATTAGTATGTCTGCGGTCGTTGTTTGTTCTTGACCACCAAACTGGCTCATAATTTGACATTTAGGCATTCAAACCTTGTCCATTTTTATGGTTAGTAATTAGACTCGCTATTTCTGTGGATCCCTGAAGGGCCTGTTACTGGGGATTCGTTGCTTGATGTTCCAAGCTCATTGCTTCCAAACTCTTGACTATTTAATGCCACCTGCCTGAACTTCTTCATATCTGCATTATATGAACTTGCATCATAGTCTGCGCTTCCGTTCGACCCGGAGAAGACTGAGCTCTGGCCAGGCTTTGTACCCTCATTTAAGTCATCCAGTAACACATCTCCTTCTAATGCACGTGCTACCTATTTTGCAGAACAATCACTAAAAGTCAAGTAGTGTACTCGTAATAATTACTAAGAAATTACCAAGTGGCAGTGAAGTTATTTGATGATACCTGGCTCATTTTTGGGCGCTTTCTTGCAGAATGACGAATGCTGGCTGCAGCACAAGCTATCATTCTTTGCATCTCTTGATGATTGTAGTTATTCTCCAACATTGGATCGACCAACTCGTTGTAATTGCCTGTGTCCAATGAAGTAATCATAAGTGGTCGAGCCTGTCCATCACACAAACACAAATATTATATCTACTGACACAGAATAACACAAGATGGCAAGTATTTCAAAAACTTTGTTGAAACTCGAAAGGTTTATTCTGAAGAGCATTTTAGTCAAACTTAGATAGCAATAGAGAGAGCACAAACCCAGTCCACCAAGCTATCTTCCATTGCACTTGAAGGATCAACAGGTTTCTTCCCTGTTATGAGTTCCAAGAGCATGACTCCGTATGAGAAAACATCAGATTTATCAGTCAGCTTGCCGCTTGATGCATACTCAGGAGCCAAATACCTGCATTCGTATTGGAGAAGTTATTAGGGGGGTGAATTCATTTTAAATATTTCTTCTCTTTGTCAGATAAGAATGTTTCGAAAACTAGTTTAATAGTCCACGGGAAGTTTATTTGCCGAAACGTTCTCTCATATCATCATATTAACAGTAACAGCTTTATCATTTTCCAAAAGGAAAATAAATGCTTAAGACTTTGCCAAATAGCTTCGAAAATGATTCTAGTCCACCCTCCACTCACAAAAGAATGCCTTATCATAGCTTACCCGAAAGTACCCATGACACGGGTAGATACATGAGTATAATTGTCAGAAGACAGCTTAGCCAGTCCGAAATCAGCAACCTGAATAAGCAAAAAAGCATGATTAACTAGCTTAGTCAACATCAGCATTGTTTTGATGGAGCTACTGCTATAGGGCTATCGTATACGTGTGTACATATAGAATAAAGAATAAATCTAGTTCTATCAGGAGAAGGTACCATGGCTTCAAAGTTATTGTCAATGAGGATGTTAGCCGCTTTAATATCACGGTGGATAATCCGAGGATGGCCTGCACATAATTTTCAACTAAGTAACAGAAAAATGTGTGGGCGCCTATATATGTGCATGGGAGAGAAAGGGAGTGCAGAATTTCTTACAGTCTTCATGAAGGTAAGCAAGACCTTTGGCAGAGCCTAATGCAATACGGAGCCTAGTTGGCCAATCCATGACTGGAAGACCCTTTCCTGCAAAACGAAAGTTTGAGATTATCTTGTTAATTCTTTTTTTTTTGCAAAATTTCGTTGTGTGAGGTTGTGCTGATGCATATCAGGATGCCTTGAAGCTTGAAGGCTTGACATATTGTCCAACATCTAAAGCCTATGCATTCTTTTGTCAAATCTATATCTATTGATGCCTTAAGATTGGACAGGCTTCTCTTTAATCTTAGAAAGGCTACAGTTAAGGCACCATCAGTTTCTTTCATCATTCAACAAGAAACTTAACAATTGAGAGGTACCATAAAAGCAGAAGCGGAATCAGAAACTTACCATGAAGGTGATGTTCCAAGGTCTTGTTGGGAACAAACTCATAGACCAACATTCTTTGCCCTCCAGCAATACAATAACCAACAAGTGACACAAGATGTCGATGATGGACACGACTAATGATATCAACTTCAGCCTGGAATTCTCGCTCTCCCTGTCCACTACCTAACTTTAAGCTCTTAACTGCAATATCCTTTCCATTAGGCAACACACCTTTGTGCACATAACCGAACCCACCTTGACCCAATAGATTAGCTTGATCAAACCCGTTTGTAGCTGCTGCTAACTCATCATATGTGAAGGTACTTTTGTTGAACCCAAGAGCAATATTTGGTGATGGAGGCGGCAAGGGGGGGCGGTATGGACCAGAGTAATTGGAGCTCATATCACTACTATTCATCATCGGTGGAGGTGGTGCGGGCCAGCCAGACCCCATTGGACCTGGTGATTGGGATAGCTTCATACCATGTTCTGTTGGGAGACCATTGTGCCAGTTTGATTGCTGTGGGCTGTTATAAGAAAATTGTTCACTTCCTGTGCATGAACATAGTATATGATCAACGAAAGATCGGATTGATTTCTAATTGGAGCAAAAATACAGAAACAAGATTCAGGAATAATCTCTTTAAGTATTCAACCAGATTTTTACTTGGCCGCTCTTCAAAAATGTTCCACTTATATATAAAGGAGTCTCTGGCCTCATTTTTATCAGTAGATTGGAACGGTTATACATGATCCATAGCAGGTTCAAAATGAATTGGACCAACAAACTAAGAAGCTTTTCATGCGTAACATTCTGAATCTTAAATTAGACTATTCAAGTTAAAATACTAACCCCTTCTCCCATAACAGTTAGTAAAAGGAAACAAATAGCTCGAACCATTCTGAAATCGGATGAACCATTTTAAATCTTCTTTCCAAGATATAACAGGGAAGTCAGGTCTTGGAACTTTTTCTATTTGAAAATTAAGAAAGTACGTAAAGCATACTATCAGAAAACATGGTTTTTCATACATTTGCAGTTGAGACGATGCAATCCAACCATGATGATTGGTAGTGTTGTAATGCAATCAATCGTGATAGAAATGATTTATTAAGACATGAGGCTTAATGATTTAGCATCTGTACCTCCTTGAGGATTTTCTCCATAATAATGCATATTTTTTCTCTTCTTCCTGCGCGAACAATATGCACATATGAAAATCATGGCAATAAGGAATATCCCAACACCAACCGCCACCCCAACAGCAATTTTCATCTGATCCGAAGAACCTCCACTATTTGATGAATTCGGAGGAGGAGGAGGAGGAGGAGGAGGAGGTGGTGGTGGTGGTGGTGGTGATGACAGTGATCTAGAATTGGGTGGAGGAGGTGGCGAAGCATTGCTGTGTTTAGGAGGGGGTGGAGGAGGAGAATCACTAGTAGGTGGTGGAGGTGGTGGAGGAGATGATGCATCTGGTGGTGGAGAATCCGACTGAGGTGGGGGTGGGGGTGGTGAATTCTCAGGTGGGGGTGATGAAGCTGGTGGAGGAGGAGGGGAGCCAGAATCTGGTGAGGGAGCATCAGGGGTTGAAGACATGTTTCTTTTTTATCTCATGAAGAAGAACTTCCGGCCAAAAGGTTATCTGGTGCCGAAACACTCTTTAAAAACACGCCGGAAACTCTACGTATCCCCTAAGTGCTCTTCTCAAGATTTTTTACGATCCCTGAAAATATTAATGACAGAATCAGAAGAAATCAAGTGAATCACAACACATATTCTAACATGCATTCAAGAAATATAACAAAACAATAGTAGTAATGTTTATTTTAAGGCTGCCCCTAACAAAGCATGATCATGGTTATTCTCCTTCAACCACCTTCATGTCTTCACTAGTTCTCCTTTCCTACGAGATCTTATGGAGATATCACATGTAATTTCTAACATTTCCCTTCTGTTGATCCCCCCGGAATATCATCTTACGTTTTTTTATTATTATTATTATTGTAAATCAAGTACTGGACGGAGAATAATATTATAAACGGAGAAAAATACCTGAATGAAGAAGATAGGTAGGATCTCAGAGGTAAGAGAAGAAAAGGGGTTGCTTGGTAGAATTCCAATTCTAGAAAGAGATACCTGTAACCTCCTACAAAGGAGGACCTCTCTCTCTCTCCCCCCTTCTTGTGTCTCCAACCCTAGAAGTTGGTTACTTTTTTTACCATTTCTTTGCTGTATTCCTGCTTTCCCCTCGTTGAACCAATAACTTTCCTAGGAGATAATAGCAAATATTAAGGTTCAAATATAAAGCTGTCCACCATTGATGGTTTTCTTCACACTTGTAAGAAGCACAGCCTCAGAGACAAAACATTTTAGTAAAGCTTTCGGTTGATCCACAAGAGGCATGGTTAATTATAAAAACGAAGTCCAAGAATAACGAGGCATGCATATGGTAAAAACTCAATCTGGCAAAATCAAGCAAAACATTATTTCCTCTAGCCAGCTGCAGCTACTTTTCAGGGTAGCCCTTGGAAATCGTAATTATGACTAATGAGATCATTCCAGCCATGATTTTCCCCTAATATAGCATTTGCTCCATGCCTTGTCATCCTTAATTTGATTTATATATAGAAAGCTAAGCGTTGAAATAATTACAATTGATGCCAGATACAGTATACCTCGGCCATTGCGATGCAAACTATATCAAACGTTTTGTAATTACAAAAGGGTATAAATGCAATAAATTATTAGAAAAGATAAATGTAAAAACAGCCACTACCAATCTTTTAAGTTGTCAAGGACTTCAGAATAATTGCTAACCCTTCGTCAGGAAAATTTCTTTCTTTACCTTTAAACAAACATATATAGATGGCGGCGTTCTTCTTCAGCTTTTTTCATCAAATAAAGAACAAAAGAATAGTTTCTACAAGTGCATCATCCAATATCTTCGAAAAGACCATTGGTAACAGCGGAACATGTATTGCAAATGGAAGATGGTGGCGTTTATGAACCTGATCTATCATAGCTAGTTTATTAACCCGTCACAACAGTGATAGCACATCAGAGAAACGAAAATTTACATCATTCAATCATAATGCTTTAAAAGCACCAGCGTCAATTGAAAGTACCCTATGAAGAACTGGAATTCAAACTTCAAAAGGAAATTCAATGTTTAACTTCCACCAAATTCAGAATTTGAGCAGAAGTCATGTCTGATGCTTCACAATTACAATATATATATATATATATATATATATATATATAGTCAATAATCCTGAGACATCCATCCTTGAATCAATAAATTCAGGTTGAGAGAGACTTGTGGATTAACTGTGGATCAAATCTCACGGATACTAAGCTGCGTCATGCATGAAATGGCCCGCAGGTGCAAAAGCTGTTCACGTACGGAAAATACTTCACAAAACCATCAGTCCTGGCATCACTTACCCATTCCATCCTATGTGCTCTTGCATGATAAGCAATCACTTTCGTCCCAAGAGTAATGATCAGTGTGTCATCATTCACAAATGCCAAAGCCCGGCACTCTCCATCTACAAGGTGTCCCAAAAACTCAGAATGAAGAGGAATTATACACTGCAGGCTCATGTCCATATTCCCGTAGACCTCAATTGACCATGCGTCATCTTCTTTGTGAGGCAAGAGGTAGCATAACTCCCCCCGCATATCTGTCAAAGCACCAGTTGGTTTTCTGCTTGGTGGGAGACTGACAATCCCATACTCTTCTTCCTTTAAATCGAAAACCAGAACTGCACCTGATTTGGTTTCCCAATAGACAAATCCTCTGGTGTAGAAACCATCACCATTCAGAGGCAGAGAATCCAGCTCCAAGAATACAGCATTGCAGACTCTCCAAGAGTTTGTCCTCGAAGAGTATATTTCAAACTGAAGAGCTGTCCGGTCAGGTAAAGTGACTGCACAAACAAGCTCGTATTGCGCTTCAAAGTTGAGGATATCAGGTTCAAAGGCAAGTGCTATGGCTGTTTCAGGTCCATGATATAAATTTGGCTTTGGAACCATCCTCCATCCCTCAGTCACAGGGTTGCAGATGTAGTAGGCATTGTCTCCAAGGCGGCTTTGGCAGCCAAGTAAACCATTGCAAGAGGTTCTTGCGTCAACAGGTTCAGGCAAGAAACAGAGAGTGGGGTTAGGAACGCCATAAGCAACTGGATTGAGTGACATGAAGGAGGGACTCTCGCCAGGAAACTGACAGAAAAGACCAGAAATATGCCTGAAGTGGTTTGTCTGCGTGTGGACAAAAAAGGGACAGTTTATCCACCTAAGCCACTCTTTAGAAACAGTCTTGAACCTGCATAAGGACTTGGCTGGAAGGAAACAGAGAGCATACTGCCTAACAACATCTTGAATTTCCATGTCCTCCTTCTGCTTTATGTGGTCAGGAAATTTAGCACAGTTTTCCGAACTCCTGTTAGAACTGGACTTGTATGAACAACTTGGAATCTGCAAACGAAGAAAAGAGCAGTTATTAAAGGATTTGCGAACGCAGGAGAAGATACTTAATAGTCTCCATAAAACCACCACAACGACAAACAATACACAAAAGAAAGTCTTTTTTCATAACGATTAAACATAAATGAAGGGACACATGACAGTACCAGGAGGGACTACAAGGCTTTTATAAATTAGTTACTGAAACTAGAGCAAGGTCTCAGATCACATGAAAGATTGCTCCTTTTCTCCACTACATCGTCCCTCATTTGAGAGACTTATTGAAAAAATAGATAAACAGAACATGTATCCAATTACTGCTGACAGAAAACAAAAGAATAATACCACCATCCTCCAAATCGAGGGTCAAGGCAAGGACAATGCACTAATTTCAAATAGATACTGAGCCAGCATACTGGGAGTTATACTGTTTCCAACTATTTCTCAAAACTAATTTAAAGGCCTTATTGTTGACTTCCTTAAGAAAACAGAAGCCAAAAAAAAACACCAAATCACATTATTGTCATTAAGACATTGACATCATATCTGATAATAAGTTCAATGGAGCATACCATTTCATGTGAACCCGCTGAGCCCCCATCCATTAACATGAGAGATGAGATACTTATGTTCTGTTGCAAGCTTCCCTCAGATGGATCCACTTCATCTGGCATGATGGGGTCATCTTCTGTTTCTTCCATTTGCTTGTCCACCAACTCAGCCATGTATCTTCGATCAAATGAAGCAAATAATCAATTCGAGGGGAACAAAATAACACATACATTCATAAATATAAATGATACTAAAAATAGAAGAGCTGTTCATTCTTCAATCCCAAGAGTGTCCGAGGGCAACTGTTGTGTTTTCATGTTTTTTCCTCAGGACAGCCAGACTTTGAGTGCAGCATTATCAATAACTTGCGTAGGTATCCCAAAAGTTGCCTAAATGTTCCCAAACTTCCCTCTCATTAAAACAGTATCAAAAGACATAACAACATATGACAAATGTAATAATAAAAAACCCATCAATGCTTTATAATAACTGAAAGAAGAATAATATTATCCATCAATAACACAACACAACAGATCTAATCCAATATTCTTTTCTGTTACCATCATATGCTAATTTTCGTACGTGAACCATTCAAAATGAAAAATAATTAAAAGAGAATAAGAGCATTACAGTCTAGGCCTTAGGGATTTTTTTCTCTCAATATAGATTAGAAAGGTAACAGATAGGCAACCGACATAACTCCAATTAATTACCTTCAATCACGAATACTTGACGTACAAAAATATAAGTCAAAAAAGTGGAAAGCAACTTTACATGAATGAAAACCTATCACATGTATGTTTTGCGTTCTTGATTATCGAGATATTATTAAACGTTTCAGATTCATATCATGAAAACCCACACGAATTTCAGTATCACAATTGCTTTCTTGAGTAGCAAGATTCTTTTCATTTTTCACTTATCGCGTAACCGAATCACACGTATTTCAATTTATATGATTTCTTTCCCATTCTCCTGCTTTCATCCATCAGCTTTTCATGTATTTCCCAGAATCCAAACAGATAATAACGTATAAAAAGAAACAAAACCCACCAGCAAAGCCTTAAAACTGTGAAAGAAACCCAAACAAAAAATTGTAAAAAGGAAAGAAACAGAGCAAGAACAGAACTTAGAAAGCATTTGAAGCGCACACGAACGGTATCGATTTCTTCCAAAACATAAAAATTTATACATATCACACTTTCACATAATACAACAATAAAAAAACAAGAAGAAGAAGAAAACTTCACATTGTAAGAAAAAAGATTGAAGAAAAAGAATCTTTAAAGCGTAATTGAAAATGAAAGAAAGAGAAACAGAGCATCGAAAACAAGAAAGAAACAGAGAGAACCGATGCACAGACGGAATCTCATAAAATAAAACAAAAATTGAATTTTTTTCAAAACCCAAACACACACGTAAGAAAAATGAAAACCAAGATCGTATTTTCAAGTTAAACACCAATAAAGAGCACAGTCAGTAGAGAAAATGAAAAACAGAGGATATTAAGCTTAATAAAAATCGATATTTAGTGTAAAACAGTCATAAATTAAAATAAAACAACACGATTGCCTTAAGAACCCTACGAAAACCACACAAAAAGCGAGAATAATTTCAGAAAAAATCATTAAAAGAGATGTAAGAACCAAAACAGAAAATAGTTAACCTTGGAAGAAAAAAACGAATCACGTTAAAGTGATTGTAGAAAAACAAGAGGGAGAGAGAGAGAGAGAGAGAGAGATTTTACCTTTCGAAACATTAAAAATGGCGAATTTGATTACTGGACTGATTTTTATTTGAGAGAGAGCGGTAAGAGGGAGTTTGTCAAAATTAAAACCGGGAGTTGCAAAGAATGTGAAGAGAACAAAGGTGGTGCGGTGTGGTCTGCTGGTATTGTACGTGAGGAAATGAGAAATCAAAGGATACAAATACTCGTACCACATGCATATCATTGATTTGAGAATGAATATATTATAAATGGCCTTTCTATCTAAATTTGAGAATCTCCTCCTTAGTTGCTTTATTTCAAACTTAGCTATGAAGTTGTTACTTACTTTATTTTAAACTTACCTACGAAGCTAGTTGACTTGTATTGACTTCATTATAAGAAAGAAATATCGAGAATTGAAACCATTATTTACATGTCTAAAAATGTGTGTTTTTACGGTGAAAAAATGTTTTTGAAATGTTTTTTTTAATTATATTTTTAAATTGCTAATGTTAAAATGAAAAGTTTCAAAATAAAAAGAGAAAAAAGAAAAGCGGCTCTCCTAAGCTTAAGAGATTGCTTGTCCGTATAAAGAGAACAAAACCAGAGCAATTATATGTCTACTCCACCAAAAATAAAAGTGGTGGAGGCACTTCATTCTCCCCTTATGTGGTCGAAAGCCACGATATGAACAATAAAGGGAAAGGTAAAGCAAACAAAACAAGTTTAAAGGGATCTAAATGCAAGTGCCAACAACCAATTGGAAGAATTTCTTTAAGACCTTCCCATAGAGGCTAATTTAGAAAAGCCACTTTTGAAACTTGAGCACCAGTGTTTATGTATTTGCAAGCAAAAAAAATTAAAAAACATATTGCATGATGTAGAGAATATGATGCGATATAAATTACACCAATTAATTTATTAGGAGTTTAATTAAAAAAAATTGCATGATGTAGAGAACATGATGCGATATAAATTACACCAAATAATTTATTAGGAGTTTAATTAAAAAAAATTGCATGATGTAGAGAATATGATGCGATATAAATTACACCAAATAATTTATTAGGAGTTTTAGTTGGGTCAATTACAAGATCAATAATAAAAAAGCTCAAATATATATTAAATGAGTTAATTTAGAATATTTAGGCTACAGTAATTTCATGAAGGCTATAACTTCAACAAGTGATGATACTCCTTATATGAAATTGATAATATAATACGGTGGACTTCACAATAAATTGAATAAATTTCAACGGAATAATATATTACTTATAGAAAATTCTTGAATTGAGCAAAAATAAAAAAATATAATTGAACTCTGAGTAAATGAAAATATAAATCTATCCACAAATAATATCAATCGTAGATATAAAAGCCATACTGAGTGATTTTTAACAAAAAAAAAAAAAAAAAAAAAAGAGTAAAAATTATAAGGGATTGTATTGTGATTAGGGGTAAATGCCCGGTAAATACCCTAAATGGATATTAATTCTGGATGAAATAAAAGTAGAGATGTGTAGAGAAGATTTCGTTATTAAGGGCTTTATGGAAACTACTCATGTTAAAAACCAAAACATTGACAGTTTTATAATTATACAGAAAATAGCTCCTCCCCCTTTTTACTTATAAGCTAGCCAAAAATTCCAATAGCGAAAGAAAGGATGAGGCAATGTTTCTATTTGTTTTTTTCTTTTAATTCTTGGTGCGAGAGTGAGTTAATGACAAAGAAAGTGAGGTTTTTAGAAACTCTGACCAGCCCATTTGGTTTTGGGCCGGGTCTGGCCCAATTTCAAAAAAAAATATTCTAAATTAAAAAAATTAATATATATATATATATATCAAATTTGTGATTTTCCCGTGTGTATTGTTTTATGCTGTTTTGTTTAATCTCGGTCTGTTTTTTGTCATTTCAAAAAAATACGAATCCGGTATTAAAATACCCGGTTTTTCGTCAAAACTTCCAAAATACAAAAAAATTTGAAAAAAAGAAAAAATATTTTTGTGGATACGACCAAGTGTCTCAAAGCTAAAAAAATCATAATGTGTTTTTCATACACCAAAAAAACAATGTTTTAGCATGCATTTTGACTTTAATAACCGTTTATTAAAGTCAAAAGAACATTAGCCAAAATTTCAAAAATAACAAAAATTTTATTTTGTTTTGTTTTAATATCAGGGATTATGAATATATACGTAAAACGTATTTCCGATATTAAAAAAAATATTTTTTGTTGACAACATAGAATAGTTAGGTTTTACCTCATTAAGATAAAAACCTCGTTATTAAGGAGGGCTTTTCTTGAACCTTAGACAGACCAACAATTAGAAAACACAACAAGACCTTAGATTTTATTAGACAACAAAACGATGCAGCTTACTTTAGGTAGGGCGTAGTTGGGGTGCTAATACCTTCCCTTTACGCAACCAGTCTCCGTACCCGATCTCTGAGACCAGTTGGGGTTCCTAGTGACCAGAATACTAGGTGGCGACTCTCAATCCATATTTTACTGATAAGAGACAAGAATTCCTTGTCTCTCCATATTTTCCAGATACACCATACCATTTTCCCTGAGTGGTGGACGATTGTCGCGACGCCGCACACATGCGACATGATTGATGATAAAAAAGAGTTGTTCTAATGTTACTAATGCTACACTTGTTAGAAATTTAAATGTGAATAGTATTAAAAATGAAAGACCTTATATACTTTAATTGTTGAATAAATATGGTGAAGTAAGAGTTAATAATTAGGTTTTGATTTTATTTTTTTTGTTTAGTTGCAATGTTTAAGGATAAGGTTTTGAGTTATATGGTTCCTATGCACGCTAATCATCTATTGTTAGAGCATCCTTAACAGTTTGATAGGAAAGACAAGCATGATGGATTTAAGAATAGATATTCTCTTGAAAATGATAGGAAGACTTTTATACTTGTACCATTGTCATCTAGACAGACTTATAAATATCAAGTGAAGCTGGAAAATGAAGGTAAGGCTAAAAGTTTAGAACAATCATGTGAGGATACGAGGAAGAGTGAAAATAATATGAGCATTGAGAGAACAAATTCGACAAAGGTGGAGAAAAAGAAATAGAGAAGAAAGAAACGGTAAGAAAAGAAGATAGTGGGGGAAAATAAAAAAATAAGTTAGTTTTTATGTGAAAGAGAATAAGATTAATGTGTATAAAAAAGTAAATTTTAACACTAATAAACTTAATCTTTGTATTCCTAGTGTTTGTGTTTCTTTATTGCAAAATTACAAGGATATTTTTTCTAATGAGATTTATAGTGGGTTGCCATTTAGTAGGGAAATTAAATATCAAATTGATCTTGTACCCGGAGTAGTAATCCCTAACAATCAGCCTATAAAAGTAATCTCAAGGAGATAAAAGAACTATAAAGGCAAGAGAATGAATTAATATAAAAGGGATAGATAAGAGAAAACACGAATCCATGTGCAATTCCAGTATTGTTGATATTGAAAAAGGATGTGACTTGGAGAATATGTATTGATTGTCGTATGATCAATAATATTATGGTAAAGTGTAGACATTCAATTCCTAGACTTAATGACATGTTAGATGAACTGCATAGATCATGTGTGTTTTCTAAAATTGATTTGAAAAGTGGATATCATTAAATTAGAATGAAAGAGGGAGATAAATAGAAAATTCCTTTTAAAACTAAATATAGTTTGTATGAGTGGTTAGTTATCCTTTTTGAACTTGTTAATACATCTAGTACTTTTATAAGATTAATGAACCATATTTTGAGAAATTTTATAGGTATGTTTGTTATGGTTTATTCTTTATGATATTCTGATTCATAGTAAAAAATTAGATAAGAATTTTGAACATTTAAGAAATGTATTGGATGTTTAAAGAAAAGAATGTTTATATGTTAATTTGAAAAGGAGTAACTTTTGCATGGAGAGAATTGTCTTTCTTGGTTATTTTATTAGTACAAAAAGTATTGAAATGGTAAGGAAAATGTAAAGGCCATCCAATAATGGTCTAAACCTAAGTCAATCACAGAGGTAAAAAGTTTTCATGATTTTACTAGTTTTTATAGGATATTTGTTAAAATTTTCAGCACTTTAGCCACATCTTTAACTGAAATTGTTAAGAAGTTAGTAGGATTTAAATGGAGTAAAAAACTAGTGCATGCATTTAACTTGTTAAAGAAAAAATTGGTTTCGGCTCCATTGTTACCATTACCTGAATTTACAAAAACTTTTGAGATTGATTGTGATGCCTCAAGGATAGGTATTGAAGTTATTTTAATGTAGGAAAAATGATCCATGGCTTATTTTAGAGAAAAGCTCAATAGTGTAGTCTTGAATTATACTACTTATAATAAGAAGCTTTACATTTTGGTGGGGCATTAAAGACTTGAAAATATTATTTATGGCCCAAGAAATTCATGATCCATTCTGATCATGAATTATTGAAACATTTGAAGTGCTAAAGGAAACTAAATCGATAGCATGTCAAGTGAGTTGTGTTCATATAAGCATTCCCATATGTGCTAAAATACAAGCAATGTAAGAAAAATATAATGACTGATACACTATTATGAAGGTATGTACTTCTTTCAACTTTAAATGCTAGATTATTAGTATTTGAGTATGTGAAAGATTTATATAATGATGATGATTCCAGCCAAGTTTATAAAGCATGCGAGAATTTAGCATTTGACAAATTTTTATAGACTTAATGGTTATTTTTTAAAAAAAAAATATGTGTGCCTAATTATTCTATGCATGAATTTTATTTTTATTTTTATTTTTGTGAAGCTCATGAGGGCAATTTAATGGGACACTTTAGGGTTGATAAGACTTTAGATGTTTTGCATTAGTGCTTTTATTAGCCTAAAATAAAAAGGGATATAGAAAGAATTTGTGAAAGGTACTTGACATCTAAGTCTAAAGTTCTACCTCATGGTTTATATCATAGTTTTGAAACCCGGCCCGGCCCGGCGGGTTGACCCGGGACCCGGCCGACCCGGGCCTGGAGCCGGGTCGGGTTTTAGTAAAAAACAGTCAGGGATTTGACCCGGCAAAACCCGGTCGACCCGGAACCCGGCCAGCCCCGGTAAACCCAGCTGAGACCCGACCTTATTTTTTTTTGCAACTGTGTTGCTCTTCATCTTCTCGTGGCTACTGCTATTAACTTCTTGTTACCTGGAGAAGTAGCTGGGGTGAACGCGTGAAGACCAGGTGGTGTAACTCGCTCGACAATCACTGACTCATCAACCCAGCTCGGCCACCCTCCATGTTCGACAACCTTAACTCAGTTAGTCCCATCACGATTCAAGAATAAATAGATGTCTGTGCTGAGTTCCTCCACTTCACCGCTCTATCCTCTCTCTCCATAAGAAGCGACAACTGTGTTTACGCCAGAAGGAGAGACTGCAAAGCTAAAATCAGCAATTACATGTGGGGTGAGTCTCCGAGTCACCCCGATTGCGACATCGCAGCTTCAACTTGTCCTTGGCTCGCATGGGTTTTCATGTGTTGACAAGTATACTAATCTCCACTAACAGTTAAAAACATGAAAACCCAGGCGAGCCAAGGACCGTTTTGGCTTACCTCTCTTTCTTTACCAAATAATCTCCACTCACAGTGGGCTTATCCTTCATCAAAATTCCACCTTTTCCATTTAATAAAGGAACTTGTACAGGTTTAGGAATTTCAAAGGCTGACCTTGATCGGGAGGATCATCTCTTCCTTCTAGCTCCATCTGTGGCTTATGGATCCGGGAATGGTTTCCAATGGGCAACCCTGGAAGTGAAGAGATTAAGGAGAAGGCTTACTTTATTGGGATGTTTTTTTTTAGGTTGACCCGGGTTAACCGGGGTCAACCCATCTGACCCGTGACCCAATCATTAGACCGATCGACCACCGGGTTGGGTTTAAAAACTATGGTTTATATACTTATTTACTAGTGCCCAAAAAGAACCTTGGGCTAATATTTATATGGGTTTTTTTTTCCTAGTTCAAAAGGAGGTAGGGATTCTATTTTTGTGATTGTAGATAGATTTTCTAAGATGACATATTTTATATTTTAAACCGGTGATGCAACTAACATAGTGAACTTATTCCTTAGAGAGATAGTTCATCTTCATAAGGTTCCTCGAAGTATTGGATTTGATTCATTTACCTATTGATGAAAGGGTTAGTCTTGATGGAAATAGAAAAGCATAGTTATTGAAGGTTGTCTATGAGAGTGTACAACGATAAAAATAGAAAAAAGAATGAGCAATATGTATTCAAAGCTAATAAGAGCTAAAAAAGGGTTATCTTTGAACTAGGTGATTAGCTTTGGGTGCATATATACAAGGAGAAGTTTTTTAAATATAGATCTAAGTTGATGCAGAGAAGAGATGATCCATTCCGAATCTTTGAAAGAATTAATGACAATACCTACAAAGTGGATCTACTAGGTGAGTGTGGTGTTAAAGCTACTTTTAATATTTCTCATCTTTTTTTGTTTTATGTAGGTGATGATTTGAAGTTGAATTCTTTTAAGAAGAGAGGGGATAATACGATACAAATTACACCAAACAATCCATTAGAAGTTCTAGTTAGGCCAATTACAAGATCAATGGCAAAGAAACTCAAATATGTATTCAATAACGTTATTTAGAGTATTTGGATCAAGATGAATTTCAAAGAGACTACAACTTTAACAAGTGATGATCAAACCTTAATTAATTTAATCTATATACAAAAAGGTCTTGATCCATCTATTTCCTGGGCTTAATTAATTTCAGTATTATAGTCGTCTCTTCATAGACATTACATGAGGGTTCGGTTTCTATTTCTCAGACCTTTGATGATTATGTATAAAGGAAAACCTCTTTTAGTTCATGAACGAAACCTGACCTTTTCCTTTCCTAGGAAATAAAAGAAGGCTTCAAAGTCTTTTGATCCCCTTTCATGACACAATCATATCAAGGAATAATTATGACTAATAAAATAAAAATTTTAAGAAAATAACCTTTCATAATAATATAAAACCAATATAAAAATCAGAAACTCATAGGGAAATAGGAGAGAAAGAAAAAGAAAAATAAAGGTATCCTTTTTGTACACATTTTATACTCTTAAAAGGTTTCCCTCCACCTTTATTGATACTAACTTAGCCATTAAAGAGTCCTCTGATTTTGTCAAGGAACTTGTTTCGCAATTATCTAAGAAGTTCAAATTCTATAGTCACATTTAGGGACTCAAACTTCATGTACAATAACCTATTAAAAATGAGGTTCATCAATACATTTAAGTGGCCTAAAAAGACTAGCCTTATTAGTTATGTCATTTATGGAGACCCGAGAAGAAGCTCATTCTCTTCCTTTATACCATAAAAAGATAAGATGATATATTTGTTTATGTTTTTATCTCATCTTTGTCATGTGAATGAATTTCCAATATCATACTTTCTTTATGAATGATATACTTACATGTGTAATATGAATAAAAACACCTACTAATGCTTGATGAAATTATGTCATTATCCTTTTTTATCATCCATAACTACATATCTTTAAAAGGATCTAAGATTCTTCTTTAGATCTACATAATCATATATCTCTAAAAGGATTATATATTCTTCTATAGGTCTTTATGACCATTTATCTCTAAATGGATATTAGGTTCTTCTCAATCTTTATGATTGCTTGTCTTTAGAGGATTCAAGATCCTTCTCTAGGTCTATGTGACCGCTTATCTCTATAAGATTTGAGGCCCTTCTCCAAGTCTTCATCATTAATAAAGATTTAGAAATATTCTCACTGGAACACTTTCCTAAACACATATACATACCATATTATTTCATATTAAAATTACCACATTGTATTATTCATTAATTTCTCCTCATAACAAGTATCTTCTAAGGGACAATTCCTATCAGGCACAATCTTATAACAAAAGGGACTCAATACCTATATTTATGTAACTGAACCTTCATATCAAACACTAATAAAAGGCATTGCCTAGTATGCAGGGTGTCAAAATGGCTTGCACATAGGCAATATCATGCCAAACAAATCATAGCAAGAACTTTGTACCCCAACCAAAAAAGGCTTGCCTATTAGGGAAGATCAATACCATTTTTACTCTTAATCCTTAGCCAAAACCTAAATATCCAAAACACTTATTTCAATCAAACTATCATCTTTCTATATTAGGGATCACCATTTATGTTACTACCTATGTCATATCCTCACACTAAAGGATAAATTTTACTTGAGAAACTCATTAGCCCTTGCAGGTTCAAACACATAATATACATGCATGAATCTCATGTTTCATCATTAGGACTCTAAATAATCATTTGCCTTAGTGCTTCTTGAGTTATTATGCTTTATAAGTAGCCCTAACTCCCACAAGGACTTATCATCGAGAACAACTCTATGGGTCCTTTCAAATGGTTATTGAATCACCCAATACAAGAAAGCTTTGAATTATAACTAACCGACATCCTTGTTTGAATAATTCAAAAATGCCCAAGACGCCCTAACTGAAGATTTAAAAAAAATTATACCTGAATCATACTTTTTTTTCAGATGATAAAAAAAAATATTAATCAATCTCATATCAGGCAATATTCAGTACCTAACTTGAAAACCCTCAAAGGAAACGGGTGAATAAGAATTGTTCAAGAAAAACAGCATAAAACTTATTCACTTAAAAATAAGGGATCTGTAATTTAGGACTTACCAACCACCTACGGTTCTATATTATCTTCTCATACCTCAACATCAACAAGGATGACTTTATCTCCATGATCGAACTTGGTCGGGTCCTTCTTCGCCATTATCTCCTCTCTAAGAGCTTGACTTCTAAATTTTGTTGTTGTCTTCACATTGATCACGTCGTCTACATTCAATATTAACTCATATAAACCTCTCAAATATGCCTCACCCTTCAAGATCTCATCTTGGTTAACATTGTGCAGTGTAACTTCCTTATCCTCCTTAACTTCACCAAGCAGGTCCTCACCTTGAGAAGCTGTCTCCACACGAAAGACAAAAAGACGACCAAAATTAGAAGGGATATTAGAATGGAAGATACAGGAGAAGTCTACGTTTATCCCCTATAACTAGTTAAAGAAATGAAGGTCCTTTATTATGTTGAATAATTTATCCTTCAAGACTATCAACAAGGATTTCATCTCATTGTAAATTTCTAGATATTCTTTAAGAGAAGTTTTAAGCCATTTTCTCTTAGAAAACTCATTTGATCCCTATTAAACTTATCTCATGTCTAACTAGCCTTGATATTGGATAGCTCTAATTCCATATCCCACCTTTTTTTCTCTTTATCATCCAACAAAAACCTTCTGGTTTGCTTTTACAAGACTTTTATATTCCCTTCAACTATTGAGCTAACATATATTTCTTATACTAGTCCTTTTTTCCAAACTTCATGGATCTCTGAACCCAAACCTCCCATAAATTTTGAGCCTTCTTTGAGTCATGAATTGTTTGAAGGCTTCCCTTTATAATTTTATTAACCTAGATATCCTTGGCACATTATGCCTCTTATCTTATAGGAAGCATATTATTGCAATTAAAGAGCCTACAAAAGGCACCTTAATAAAAGGGTAAAGAAGAACATGTAAACATATGGATAAGGAATTACCTAGATTAATGTATGGACTAAAATCATCAATTAATGAGAGAGTGCATTCTTGCCTCAACACTTCAGGTCTAAAAAAATTGAGTCACCATTTTTAGAGCATTAACAACGTGATCAACATGTTCATTGCATATAGTGGTTCAAGATCAAATAATATTTCTAAGGCATGTGCCTTTTCCTAACTCCATCAAAGAGTGGCAAATAGCAAGCATTACACTTATAGTTCTAGGGGAAAAACTACAGTAGGTATAGGCACTACCCTCTTGGGATATGAGTGAAAGGGCAAAGTAAATGGCTCAATAATTAAAACTTGGGCGATGAGAATAAGTGGGGTCATAGATGCATGATCTTTAATCACTCTCACTAAGGGGTGCTTGGGGATTCCTTCTCTAAACCCAGATAAATATTTTATATTCTAGGAAGCTACTCATAAGAGAACTCGAGAGAAATCCATTTCTTGAAAATGGTCATTTACAACATCCTTAGTGATCATTCTTGGCTTGAGGGGGATCTTAATTGGCTCTGAGCTTTCTTTGGTTTGTTGGTTTACCAATTTCATGTCAAACTCTTTAGAAAACTAAAAAAAATGAAAATCAATTCCACAAGTCACCTTCCTCACCTAATGCTAGCTCTTAAATACACCTAATAAAGCTCAAGCCACCTACACACAATAATAATATATAAGATCCAATATATAGGGCCCCTACATACATGTACAAAGTGGCTCGCATACAAAGTCCAAACAATTAACATACACATATAGACTATTATTCCATATCCCCTATGATGGATGCCATTTGTTTTCCTAGTTTTCCTCTTAATATTTCTTAGGGTGAAAGTTATATAGTCACTTCTAAGCCTTCACAATACCTTATCCAATATGACTATGGTAACCTCGTTTGGGTAAAAATCCATGGTTTCTCTCTCTGTCTATAGTCAATAATTAAGCCATTCTCCCACCCTATCTCGGGCCAGAGCATCTTGTTATCTCTCTTAATCACATCAAATCCCTTAGATGATCTAACTTTAATCATCTCCAATGACTTAATTGAACCTTAAAACAAAGTTAAGAAAAAAAAAAGTAACCTGCATTTGAAACCAACAAAACAAATAGTTTATATCTTTCGTTATAGTAGTCATGCCTTAAAGATGAAAATAAAAATTGCCAATGAAACAAGGTGTAAAGAAGATTACCTAAAATCTTATATAAAGACATGCACATTATTAATAAGGCATAACATATGGTGGAACATCATGGATGATTTTGAAATTCAAAAACATATTAGCCAAGTGATTTCATCTCTCAAAGCCTTATGCAATCTACCTTTAGATTCACATGTTTTGGATAATCATTACCTAGAAAAAAAAGTATAAGACATTAAAGGGGTTAAACCTTAAAGACCCTAAAATGTGCAAAATTCATTTATTTGTTATTTTGATCAAACAACCCTATGATGAAAAATGTTGGGAGATCAATCAAGGAATGTAGGCCAATGGACCATTTAGAGGAGCATGGTCAAGCCTAATCTCATGGTGAAAACATGTGTAGTAGTAGGACAGCTCCCTAGGGAAGCACCCACCTCTTTAGGCTTAAGGTTTACATCACAGGCTTATGAGTCACATTATAGACTTGGGTTTCTATTCTTAAACCCTTGATTATTTATGTGGAAAGGCAAATATTTTATAGTGCATGAATGACACCTAGCCTTTTCTTTTCTTAGGAAATCAAGGGAGACATCTATCTTCTAATTCCTTTTCATGACACATTCATATCAAGGGGTAATTATAACCAACAAAATAAAGTTTACAAAAATAACTTTCCATAGCAACACAAAGTCAATATAAAAATCAAAAACTCATATGTAAAGGGGAGGAAAAAAACGAGAGAGAGAGGTGTCCTTTGTAAAAATTTCACATTCTAAAAAGGTTCCCTTCCACCTTTATTGATATCTTAGCCATCGAATGGTCCTTTAATCCTATCAAGGGACTTGTTTTGTAGGTATCCAAGAAGTTCAAACTATATAGGGACATTTAACAACTCAACCTCCATATCTAACAATCAATCAAGAAGGAGACCCATCAATGATCCTAAGAGGCCCAAAAGGACTAGCCTTGCTAATAGGTTTCACTGATATAAAAACAAAGCATAATAATAGCATAACCCTTCTCTTAAAGATATAAGAAATTGATATATATAGAGATAAAACATCAAACAAAACTCTAGCTAGTACCAATAAAAGAATATTTGGCTTCAATAATTGCTTTTTGTAAAATACTTGTACCAAATAGCTATATAACCATCAACACAATCCAATTGGCTATATCAACAAGAGAGCTTTTACCATTATCATGAAACCTTTTTATTCGTTTTCAATCTGTATACTTAATTGCCAGACCTGATTTGGGGACTAATTAAAAAAATATTTGAGTCTTCAGGTCAACTCGATCGGTCAATGATATATTGTGTTAAAAATGATTTAACATGCTAAATTTAAAAATGCCTCAATTTCAAAACAACTTCTAACATCAATTACAACATAATATTTTTTTAATTAATTCATAAAGCAAATAACAATTTAAAAGACATGAAATTTCAAATTAACAAACACAATTCAATATCTAAAATACAAACTAAACTTAAAGTCTCAAATATTTAAATAACAACATCCACAATCCATAATTAAAAAACACAAGTTCCTTTACTTAGAGATAGCAGAATTTGGATGAATGAACATATCGAGTTCTTGAATATCTAGAGATTATTTTTTTTGGCTTACAGTTGATTCTGACAGGTTTAGATCAAATTTGATCAGGTCACCTAAATACTAAAAACCTGGCTCTGTCAAATAGGTTTTGTTGAATCAAAGTATTAACCGATTCAACTAACAACCCAACTTGAGTTAAGTTCCTAATCTCAAATTTATCAAGTCAACTTGTGAGGATAGTGTATGTTTTACAACTATATTTATATACCTTATATAGCACCACAATATAACCGAAAGAAAATTATTTTTTTGAAGCTATAACAAATATTTCCAAACAACATGGTGCAAACAATTAACAATATTATTTTTATGCAAATCAATGTCATTTTATCAATTAATTTGTAAAGAAAAAGGAAGAAAGAAAATTTTTATTAATGGTAATTTCTGAACAATTTATTTGAATTTTTAGGTGGTTTGTAATTATCCTTCTCTAAATCCACTAATTTAAGGGGGAAAGATCGATACTTCAATCAAATATCAGGGAAATCTTGATAAAGTTTTTCCATATGTAAACTGTTTCCAAATTAAAAGGACTTGTTTTTTTCCTTTTTTTCTTGCTCAAATAATTCCACGTGGAAGAAAGAAACATTGACAAAAAGAATCCACATGATTCTTCAAATTTCTACCTACCAGGGAATCGTCTTGTATGGGCATTTTGGATAGATTAATTTTTTTGTCGGCTCTTATTTGATAGAAATTCATTGGGCTTATGAGTCCATTTATTATTACTGCTTGGTTTGTTTTCCAACAATCACTTGTTGGTGCTCGTTATACAAAATAAAAAATTTTCAAACAGGAATGATTTGCATAAATCCATGTAATCCGGAAAATGTTTTCCATTTAATTTACCTTTAATTCAGTCTCGATTTTTTTTATAAAAAAAAAAGGTAAGATTTAATTTAATTTGGATGGGATTCTTTGACGCTGCAATTTAGAACGGAGAATGAAGAGGCTGCCAGATCTGTAATTATTTTGTTGAGCCACATAACGAGTAGCGGCGTGGAACGCACGCGCCACTTTCTCACCGAGGGGCCGTGTGCATTGCTGGATGAGAAGTATGTTAGGCTAACAAGAGTTAGTGAATCACATCGATGACTTTCCCTATTAATTGCTGCTTGGGCTCACCTGTGTTCAAGGCACCCGAAGCAGCAAAAAGACAGTCCACTGGCTAGAGATTCAAGGAGCTTAACACCGCTTGATAAGATTCACATGATGCAGCAGCTATCACAAGTCAAACAGTATACCAGGTCCCATTGGTCACGTGATTCAAAGCTCTTTTGTGCATCTTGGAACCGGTGGTAGAGAGACTGATTTCTTCGATGTTGAGCTCAATTGGCCACATGGCCTACCCACCACCTGCTAATAAATAATAAAAGCAACTGCCCAATTACAAGGAGACAAGTTGCGAGGGTAAAAAGAAATGTAAAAGGGTCAAAAATCCTTTCTAAAGCCCACCTGATCGAATGAAACAGAGAGGAAAGAAGGAACTCTCCACCAGCCAATTTTATAAACAAGCTTTGGCCTAGGCAGAGGGAAAAAAAAACCAGAGCCAAGCATTTCCCTCTTTCGTCCCTCCATTTATTTCCCATTTTTAGAAACACCCCCCTGGAAGCAGAAAATTGGGCGGTTAAACCCTCCTTCATAACTGCCATTTGAATTAACGAGGACTAACGGCTATATAAGAAATGGAAGAAGCGGGACAATGCTAACAACCTTTTGAATCTAACAAGGATACAAGTTCCTTTCCCTAAACATATTGTCCATGAGGGATACCCAAAATCACTAACAGACTACAACCAATCTATCTAACATGTTCCTCTATTTTTCCAAGCTTCAAGACATGAACAAAACATTTTTACCCAGGAATTGAACAAGAGCTAAAGGTGCTTCTTCGATGACTTCGTCGTATACTCAACAACATCATCATCATCATCCTCACCATCATCATCCTCGTCTTCATCTCTCTTCCTCTTAAGGTGTGAGGATGATGGTAGCACCTGCAACTCATCGTCATCATCAACTTCTTCCTCCCCTTCAGGATCATCTTCTTCATTCCCTGGCTCCACATCAATACCTCCAGCTTCAAGAACTTCAGCCTGCCCCACTGGTTGAACCAAGTACCCTGCCTCGGAGTCTTCATCCTGCCATTGCAATAAGAAATCATGTACAGTCAGTGTGTCAGAAAACAAGAATATCGCTGCCATAATAAAAATTGGAAAAAGCTCATCCCTTAAAACATCAAATTATATGAGTACTTCAAAATGATAAAGAGATGTTTTTTCGACTTGTTTTCAGCTCGTTTGAATACTGGAAAGAGCTCCAAAAGAAAATGATCAACATATGCATAATGCATAGAGAATACAGGTGTAAATAGCTAAACATTACCAGAAGATGAGGTAAGAGAACAATCCATATACAATATCACGCACAGTTTCCACTAAACAGAAATAAAGTACAATAGAGTGAATGGAGAAACACTAAACCAGTTACTAAATGGAAACAGAAAGGTGTCAGATCAGCTAAAAGGCACACAATTTATCTATACATGGTTATATTAAACAAATGGGACACAATAAAGCAGGAGATGCGAGCTTAAGAAAAAAATCATCAGTGCCACACCAACCACATGCTACTAAAAAACACATTCAGATAAATCAAAAGATGATTTCAGTGCTACAACAAATGAGGAAGGAAATTCCACATGCCATGTAGAAAAGTCTTCCAAAACCAGTACCAAAAACTGGCAATAGCATTTCTAACAAGAAGAAAAGATAGCCACAAAAATGAATAAGGGGACCATACCGCAAACTAATATTAAGAGACTTCACTCTTTCCCCCCTAGTTATCAAACCACTTAACAGCTTTTTTTTCTTCCTTGGACATATTTCTCATGACTTTCCTCGAAAAAAACACAGCGCATAAAATATCTTATCCTCAAAAGGTTGCCAAGTTTCCTAAATTTTGTGAACATAACATTAAACAAAAACCATAAATTTCCCGATGTAGCTCAATTCAGCAATGATTAGTTGAGCAAACATCCAGAACCACCTAAACACTTCACAAACTTGATGTAAACAATCCTTTTCACATTAAAATTCAAGTTATAATCTGTTTTCCAGATTACCATCAACCATACTATGAATCTGCGGTCCAGGAAAACAAAGAATAACATATACTAGCAAGATACAAAAACACTACATCCATTTCCTGACTACTGATAAAATTCAATAAAGTATCAAAACAAAACATGAGAGCAAATACATTAAAACCCAGATTCCTCAACCTAATGCAGATGAAAAAAACAGATTGTAAAGACGCTATAGACCAAGCAGTATCAACTAATATTTATGCAGTAAAATAAGGCCTTAAGCCTTTTCATAAAAGTTATGTGTTTCATCTTTTCTGCAAATTTAACACGATAGCAATCAAAAAATTTATCCAACCAAGCAACACACATTGCAAACAAAAGTTAAATACGAAGGTCAACATAAGATTCCAGAGCATCTCACCTCCTCCTCACCATCTTCCTCATCATCAAACTCTCCAACAACCTCGACACCTTGCTCCTCCTCACCAGTCTCTCCATTGTCATCCTCCTCACCAACATCCTCCCCTTGCTCATGCCCATCAATCTCTCCTTCTGTACTCGTTAACCTTCCTGTACTCTCTGGCTCCCCAAGATCCCCTTCATCGTTATCCACCTCCTCCTCATCCTCTTCCCCCTCCCCATCCTCGCCGTCGTCATCCTCCTCCTCCTCATACTCCACCCCATCATCATTTTCATCACTATCATCACCAATCTCATGCACTTCCACCACATCATCATCTTCGTCGTCATCGTCATCATCATCCTCATCAATCTCTTCTTCCCCGGACTCATCCCCCTCATCATCATCCCCCCCTCCCCCTTCCTCATCCCTGTCCACAACCTCAACTCGAAACCCATTTTGACTAACCCCATTAATCTCTCTCCCCGTCTCTGTCTCCTCCTCATCCGCCTCACTCTCCTCTTCCTCATCCACATCAACAATCCCTTCCCCAACTTCACTGTGCCCGTTATTCATCATACACGGCCTTTCCTCCCCATCAACCTCACCACTCCCTGGGTCATCCTCCTCATCCTCTTCATCATCATCTTCCTCCTCGTCATCCGACTCCGGTCTCTCATTCTCCTCAGCATCCATTTTATCCAAATACTTCAACGAACTAATCAAACCAAAAACCCTAGACCGATAATCCTTGAGTCTCGTAACAGGACACTCGTACAAATCAAGCGAAACCAACCTTAGCTTGGCCAAAGGAGCTAGATCCTCGATATACTGAATCCTATTATTGGACAAATCTAAATCCCGAAGCGAATCGAGTCCAGCTTCTACAAGAAATTCTAAGCCACCGGAGATTCTATTATCCGATAAAATTAGTTTCTCAAGATTTCCAAGGCGAGGAAATTGCTCTAACGTTGAAACACCAATGTTCGCTATAGATAGATGTTGAAGATTCACGAATTTTTCGAATAAACTTGGTGCTGGTAATCTTCCTTGTATACACTTAACCGCACCGTCTAGGGTTAGGGTTCTTGCCGCTAACTTATCTGTTTGCCCCTCTAACGCTGTCTCCACTGCTCTTTCCCAGATCTCATCCATCAAAATTTATAAAAAATAAAAATAAATAAATAAAATCACCAAAACTCTTCTATTAATCTGGAAATTTAGGGCAATAGTTTCATTGTAGATCAAAACCGGAATCAGTAGCTATAAACCCTAATTTTTGCAGAGATTGTACGGATTTCCTTGCTGTGACTGTGAGGTATAATTTGTTTTCCTTTTTTTTTGTTTGGTTTTAAAAGGGTAAAATAAAAGAAGGCAAAATAAAGTAGTAACACTTAACTTTTTCTTCCTCCGTTTTTTTTTTGGTATTTTGAAACAGGCTGTTGTTTTTTATTGGCTAGGAGAGAGGGGAGGATAGATGTTTAGGGCTCGAGTATTTGGGGATAGGGCTGAGCCAGGACGCGGCTTCGTGGGTTAGGGTTAGTGTGAATTATTGGGAGGGTGTGGGCCGTTGGATTGCAGAGGGTGAGGATTGGTGACGTGGAGGCATGGGTGGGGGAGATTGGAGGTTGGTGTGTTTGTTTTCGAGCAGAGAGAGGACGGTTTTCTGGCTGGTTTGGTCTCTAGCTGTTTGACACGTCAGTTTTGATGTATATATTGGGGCGGTCATAGAAAAGCCATTCAGGATTAAACAATTTACGGGATTGTCATGAAGTTCGATTACCAAAGCATTACGACATCACGATCAGTCGTTTCGCTTTAAGAAAATAAAATTATGGAGACTTCTTTTTTTATTATTATATGTTTAGAATCAAGCAACAATGAAACTAAAGGTGTGGTTGGAAATGGAAAAACAAAACACAAGATTAATTTGCTGTCTTTTAGACAGGGTTTTTTTGTGTAAAATATTTTATAAAAAATATTTTATAATATAAAATATTAATAGGAAAACTGGTAAATTAAATTTTAAATTTAATTTATTTATTGAAAAACTATTTTCACTCTATAAAATAATATAACATATTTTATAAATAATAATTCACTTATAATTTTATAAAATTATTTCAAGTATCACTTTATTTTATCAATGTTACCTCATTATTGTCATTTATCACAATTATTGTTATCACTTAACTACCAACATCATTTAACTAATTTCTATCTTTATTAATACCGCTATCTTACCTCTATTTTTATCTTCATTGCTATTTTATAACCGTTATTTTTACCCTTATCCCATCACAACATAAATATAATCATTGTTTTATTTAATTAATTTTTTTTATAATTTAAAATAAATGATTTTGTTTCATAATTTTTTAATTATTTTAAAATATTGTAAGTTGAATTAATTAGATTTATTTTTTCTCATCCTATATCACCATATTTTTTGCATCATTATTTATCAAAATCATACAATATTTTTCATCATAAAAACTTGTTTTAAGCAAACCAATAAGCAATCAACACCCCCCCTCTCATTAGTTATTTAACTCTCATGTTTCTTTGAGGGTGTTTTTTTTTAAAAAAAAAATGTGCAAACGTTTTTAATATATTTTTTTATATAAAAACATTGTAGCATTCCTATTTACCAAAACAACGAGGTGTGTGTGTGTTTCCTATCAGAATTTCAGTAAGGCCTTCTCTGTACCTGAAAATCTTAAATTATTGATTAATATCTGCTTTCACTTCTATTTATATTCTCAATTTCTAATCCAATTATTCTGGATCTCAAATCACATCAATCATACCCATCATCCCCCATCAATCCATGTGTTAATACACAATGATAATTAGATATATTTGAAAGAAGAAACCAACATAAATATATAAAACTTATAGGAATTACAAGTATAAAAAAAAATTATTTAAATTCAAACATAAAATATACATGTTTAACATCGACATTACATATTTAGGTGAATTACATTACAATCCTAAAACATGCATATTATATCTAATTTATAATAACAAAAGTAATATATGATAAAATTACCCCTAGCATAAGTGAGATGGTCCTAAAAAAATTACAACATTGAAGTATATCTCTTTTAAATAACTAATGATAGTTAATATGCTGAAAACTAACATTAAAATGCATATAAACACATTCCTTATTATACATTTATTATCCTTAATAACTTCCCATATTATCATCATCAAACTATTAAATATCCATGCCTTAGATCATTTTCTTTTATGCCGACATCAATTTCTAAACAGATGCCATTAACCATCCCTTGTAGAATGGTTAATCAAGAAAATGCCAACACAAGTTACTGGTATCATTAGGTATCATTTTTCCTGAATAGCTAATCAAACTTTAAGGAATATGTTGATATCAAATTCAAATTGATATCATTAATCATTCCTTATATAACGATTAATCAAGAGAATGCCGACATCAGCTCACAAGTATTAATAGCTATGATTTTCTCTTGATAGCTAATCAAAACTTTAAGGAATATGTCAATATCAAGGTGTCTACCTTGAAATCATTAGCTTTTCTTATTTTTCCAGGAAAGCTAATCAAAATCATCATCTCTTATTCTTTTGTTGAAAGATTATGACGATGCTAGTGAATCTTATTAGCATCATTAGTATTTTTTGTCAAAATTGACTAATCAAGTCTAAGTATATACCAATATCAATATGTCATATTGATATCATTAGCGTTCTGAATCATGGAATAGTTAATCAAGTCCTTTACAATATATCATTAGCCTCCATACACGGCGCAATTAACTAGGTTAATCCATTTATATCCTTTTCTTTTCTATCTTTTTTCTTTTTGTTGGGTTAACAAATTTCCATACTGATACAAGAATATAACGAAGTGTAAACAATTTTATAAATGAAAAATTTGCAAAAATATAGGTATTAGGCACCGACACGTTGTGTGTGATGTTCTGGTACTTACTCTTCTTTATAGTCTAATTGTTAAAAGTTCCTCTATTAATAGAGGACCAAATCTATTATACTTAATTATTTTTACGCAAATTTCATCACTTATCCCAACAAAATTAAAACATTCCCACAATATTAAAAATCAACATAACTCATTCATTTTTTTTAAAAGTTGCATTTAATACTTTCATGGAATAATTTATCAAGCTAGCACCACACCACAACTTATACTATCATAACTCAAATAAAAAATACCATTTACATCACTCATTCAATTTAAAGAAACTCCCCAAGTTTTTTTTTTTACTTTTGGCCGGCCACATAAATCACAAGCCACCATAATTTCTTCAATATTTTTTTTTTACACTTCCATTACAATGTCTAATATCCCAATTAACTCAATTTCACATACAATTATATTTCCCCTAATTTTTCCTAAAGAACCCTAATCCAACTTTCTTTTTAATTTGTTCTTGAACGATTAAATCCTATATTAACATATATATTTAGATTCTAAGCATCTTACCAATCAATAATTTGATCTTTCAAATGCAACCAGTCAAAAATTTTGTTCTCCTTCTTCATTTGCTTTCTCTTACCACATTCACTTTCCTTAAATCCCTCTTAATTTGAAGTTTAAATGTTTTTCTCCTCCATAAACTAACCTCAACACCCCTTTAACTCTAAATTTCTTGCAATTTAAAGGAAGAACAAGAAGTTTTTTTCAAAGAAAACCCTTCCTCTTTTTCCAGTAGCTATCGTCGGCCTCCCTTATAAAATAAAAAGGAGGATTGACTTTTTGTATTTCTATTTTAGCCCCCATTAAATCTCTTATTTCTCCTTTAGTTATTTTTTTATTCACCAAAAATTTAGATATTACAATTTAACCCCACTTTAAATTTTTTTATCCCTATTAACTCCTAAAACTAATCTTCCTCTTCTTTATTTATTTATTCCTCTTTTTCTTATTACCATGAAATATTTTCATTTTCATTATTATTATTTTTATCATTATTATTATTTCCTGAGGCTTACAAGAATTAAAAGTGAAATAAAAAAACTTATGTATACATTTAATAAAATAAATTGAGAACTATATATGTTAATAAATAAATAAAAATTTATTAACGATAAATAAAGATAAAAATTAAAGAATTAAGAGTCAAATATAAACCAAGATATTTGGTCTCACAACTCGCTTTTACATGGTTGTGTTTAACGACTTTGTTCACAAAAATTATTTTTTTTTTTAATTCTATGATAATAAAAATAGACACACATGAAATTAATTAAATAAAAGGAAAGGAAAAAATATCATGCAAAGTTACACATATTAAGAATATTATCTGAAAATAAATATTTTTAATTTTTTAAAATAAATCTCATTTATATAAAAACATAAAAAAAAATATAGATGAATTAGAACAATCTCTAAAAAAAAATTAAATGCATACAAAATAACTAAAAAATAAATAATATTTAAAAGATGCTAGATAAACAAAATAAAAAAAATGGGTATTCATTTAAATATAAATTTAAAAATTATTTTGAAAAAAATACATATGGAAAGAGGAATTAATTAAAAAATATTTTTTAAAAAATAAAAGGTTAGGCGTTGTTGGGCTTAGCAAGCTAGGCCAATGCATCCGGACCATCTAGTAAGGGCCCGTGCGCGGGTCTCAAGAGTATGTCTGCGTGCTTGGGCTCTTAATTTTTTTTTTTGATGAGGTGGACAACATATCGTTTGTCATGTGTTATTAATGTGCTTTTCATTATTTATTGTTTATTAAAGAATTGGTCTTTTTTAATCCTAAAATAAGTTCTCTTGGTATGATATATGGTCTAGCTTTATGATATATGGTCTAACTTTATCCTTATTACCTTATATGTTTAGACACTACATCTTTTTGTACTAGGTTTTAGTAAGCTAACTTTGTTGTCACTCTCTTTTAGATGCAAGAAACGATGACAATTGTTGACCAATTTGTCATCCTTATCACTAAAAATAGATGATTTTTGTCATAGGTAAGGTTTGTGTCATTCATTTTAAATAAACATTTTAAACCTAAAGATCTTGAACTTTTGTTACATATTATTTTTAGCTTTACTCCCTGAGTCATCTCTTTTAAATATAATTGCATGGTAAATAGGGCACATATATACTTTATAAAGAAGTTTTTTTCATGAATTTTATGTGCTAATTTTGTAGCCTTACTACAATTGATATACCTCTTGTATATAACAATATCAGTGACTTACTCCAGCCTTTGACTTGTTCTGTTATATTTCTTATTTACCAAGAAGTTCTTTTAATTAAAGAACAACTACTATTGTTTTCATCTTAGAAAATAAGTTGTTATCTCTCTCCATCTTTTTAATATAAGATATGAATATGATTGACTTCCAATACCTTCTAAATCTAATTCTTAAAGACATATATTAGTATTATATCTTTATAAGACATTCTATTTACAACATTTCTTCTCTTTTATTTACTCAGCGATAAAGATTGTATGATTTCCTATAAGTTTGATTTGTCTTTCCCACATTGATTGGTTGAATATCTTTTTGGCTCTCTTAATATCAAATGAGTAATGAGTATTTTTTTATTTTCATTGACTATTTAATTATTTTTATTTATTTATCAATAAGTTTGTTAGCATCTCTATGTTTTCTCGATGTGGGTGATCTTAAATGATTTTTTCTTTTTAAGTTTTATGATTAATGCCAATTGTTGCTGACCTTATTCACACTCCTTTTCAAAGTTGGAGTTTACCATTGAATAGGCCATCATGACCTTGTTTAAGCAACTAGTTAGGTATATTCTCTTAAGTGACTTCTTCTCGCTTACCTAACATTATTTTGTATCAAGAAGTGTCATTTATAAGAATACTTAAATCATCGATCCCTACAAAATGCTTTATAATATTCCACTACATCTTATTCAAAATTAATTTGATGCATTCTTTCTCTATTATGGATGCAATATATTTGGGTTTTACAGTCTTGAAATGAAAAGCATAACTTTTTATAAACTTATTAGGTCCTGAACTATCTTAGTCATGTGAACCAATGTTAACTTTAGTCCAGTTCTATAAAAATACTTATGAAAATAAGCCTTTATTTTCTTTTAGTTATTAATGGAGTTAGGTAGCAATGTTAAAAATAAATGAAAGATGATTTTGGTTAATGATGAACCAAATAGCCTTATTCTCATAAATGGATTAGTACCATCATCGCCATACTAATTTGTAAACTTGGCAATTTATTTCTTTATTGACTGGTTGTTCTACCTAGAAAATTTTTTGAAGTCAACTATCTTGATTTCTCTAAGAACTGGATACAACGTATTAATCCATTTAGGATATGCATGATTATATGAAAACCTATTTGCATGTCCAATATCTGACCCCATTTTATTTAAGTATTGGGCTAATTTAATCATTTCATTCTTCCCCTTACTTGTTGGCCAATAATAGGTCTTTGAAGGTATAGAAAAATTGATAGTTCCTTGCTAAAAGACAACATGTGAGATACTAAATTGTCATAGTACAAGTTGAGCTGGCTATAAATAATATGGTTAGGCCATGTAATTTGGCTGGGACTACTTTTACAATTATAGTGTAAGTGGTACCTCGTGGGTGATCATGTCTAAATTAAGCTAACCTTATCATGGTGCCTATTGTATAGGCATATAATACCTAATTTATGGCTAAGAACTCCCAATTATTTATATTGGAGTGCTTGTTATCAAAATATATACTAAGGCATGCCTTCTAAGAAATTGGTCAAATGGAGTACCCAACTGACTCTACCTAAGCTTGTTTTGGATTTGATTGAGCTAACCGATCATAACCTTTATGATCTTATTAACTACCACCATATTGTTATGGGAAGTTATGTTAGTTTTATTTTCCATTCTTAGCTTGATAACCCTTAAATCAATATTAGATAGAATTAAGTTCTAATAAAAGGATGTGCCTTCAAAAGAAGCCATCGTTGACTAATTGAAGTTTGGCCAAACTGATTATGGCCATATGATCATCACCAAGCCCTAAAAAGAATAACCATGAGGATGTGTTGGAAGCATAAGAACTCCAACATACCCACCAGTAGTTTGTAGAGGCAATAATATTGGAAAACACGACACTATTATGGATCACATAGGGACATTATGGTTATGTTCAAGTGTTTTTCTTTATCAATGTAAAAAATTAGATGATGGAGAGTCATCATGTGACATGTTTAATAGAGATTACTCTTGTAAACCCTAGGGTTTTTTAATTTAAGAGAAATTTAATAAAGGATGAGATGAGGGATAATAGATAATTAAATGAAGTAAAATGAGCACTTAATGGTGTAAAAATACTAAAGAATAATGGAGATAAAAATGAGTTATTAAGCATAATTTATCTGTTATAGAGAGACAAATAAATAAAAGGAGAGTGATAAAATAGATACAACAGATGGAAAACAAATATAATGAGAATTAGTTGAAGTTGTAGTGTGTGAAATTATAAAACAAGTTAAGGAAAATTACCCGAAAATAAAATGAAGAGTCTAAGTAAAAGTAGAATAGGAAAAAGAACAAAAAAACTTTCCTTTCCCTTTTCCTCGTGAACCAGGCGAATCGGTCAAAGGAGAAGAGGGAAAAGTTTTTCTTCTTTTTTCATGATTTTTCACCAAAAAATAAACCTTAGGATGATTCAAGGTTTAAAGCTTGAATTAAAGAGGGAGTGGGGGTTTAAGAGTATTAACTGCCAAAATAAAAGAGAATCAAGAGAGAGAAAAAGGAAACTAGAGAGAGAAACAATGACAAAAAGGGAATAAAATAGGAGCAGAAAAAATTTGATTGGTTGGTGTTCGAGATTCATTTTATTACCAGGTAGAGTGTTCTAATCCTAACTCTATAAGCTCAATTGAAAATGAGAATGATTGATGCCAAATTTATGAATTTTTGCCTAGGGTTTATGATAGAAATTTGAAGGAAATGTAAAATTTATTGTGATGATAAAAGGTAAATTAAGAAGAAATCATGAAGAAAAATCATATAGTTCAATAAAACTTATAGGGTCAGCCAAGAGGGGACAAATTAGTATACGATGAAATTGTGTTTATTCAAGTGAATTGTGTTAGATTAATGCATAATTTTTATGTGGAAGATGATTGTATTTAGTTATGTTATATTAAATGATTGAATTTTTATGTTGTCGTGAATTGGAATTTTTTAGGAAGATTATTGAATTTAAGGGTAAAATTGTTATATTGTGCTTGATTTCTCGCGTAAGAGAAGATTTTTAATTAAAAATTAAAAATGAATCATGGTATTAAAAGAGATTGTGGTGCCAGCCATTGGGGGAAAGAAAATGGAAAATATGAGATTTTATGAATTTCTTAATGATTGCATGAAATTAATGTGTAAGGAATTGTTGGTGATGATTCAAAATTTGAGTGAAATTCTTATGTTAGTATATGATAAACTTTGAATGGGAAAATTGAACGAAAAGCCTAAAAAGAATAAATGAATAACCTTACCTTAAGGAGAAATAAATGAGTTTGTTTTAGTATTTGATGGTTTTCCATATATATGGATTATGTTTGTGTTTGGATAAGATAAATGTTATTAAATGCAAGATAGATGGGTTATTTAACAGCAATTTAATTAAATGTTATTATTTCTTGTAAATGTATTTTATAGAAAAAGGAAAAAGTTGTTTTGACTAGCGGAGGCAAGTGGCGTCTATGTTTAGACATAGACAACCAAGATATTTGTTTAAACTAGTTAAGGCTAGTGGTGTCTATGTTCAGAAAACCAAGATAATTGTTTAAATTAGCTGAGACTAGTGGTATCTTTGTTCAGGCAGTCATGATGTTTGTTTAGACAAACTGAGACTAATGGCGTTTGTGTTCAGACGATCGAGATATTTATTTAGACTAGCTGAAGTAAGTGACATTTATGTGATAGATGGCCAAGATAGTTGTTTAGACTAGCCGACTAAAAAGAGACTAACGACATCAAAGTACTTGATGACCTGAATATTAAATATATATGTGATTTCAAGAATAAGTATGTGATTTGTAAAATTCTCAAAGTTGGTTTTTGCGATAAATTAAATAATGAATTGGTATTAAATTTTCTAATGTAATAAATGATTCAAATTATCAGGTCATTCACATACTAAAATGAAGAAAAAGATATGTTTAGTGCCCTTTTTGTATAGTCAGGGTTAATGTATTTATGAAATTTTTTGTAATATAACATATTACTTTATTTTGGTTGTATTAAGACTATACTTGTATAAATAGTTTGATTAAGTTGGAAGTTTAGAAATATTAGTAAGTCTTTAGTTATTAAATGTATTTCCTTATTTATTTTGTTTCTTTTAATTACTAGTTGGTGCATAATAGTTTATATAATTCAAATTATTCATTTCTGTTATATTATGTTATTGATTATAATGATGTGAATGAAAATGATATGTGGTTGATTTTGGTTGAATAAAAGGATAAGGTCCAAGATGGTTGGACCGTGTCTGTGAATTTTGAGTATGGAATTACAGGCCATAATGTCGATAACTTGGTATCTTAAATTTTTAGGCAAACTCTACCAAAATTTTGATAGAGAATACATTTCAAAAGATAAATAATGAATATGTATGATTTTGCTCAAATCAATCAATCGATTTAGTTTACCAATTGATCTGGTCGACCGCTTGGTGGAATGAACATTTAAAATCATTACTGTCTCAATCGATTGATGGAACCGGTTGACTGATTGATCAACTGGTAAGAGAAATTTAAGAATTATTAGAGAAATCAGCCAACTGAATTTTTAGACTGTATTAATCCGGTCGACCGTTAAATTGACATTGTACTGTCACAAAAAAATTACCTTGTTTTTTACATTATTGAAAAGGAGATTATGTAGAAATTGCATCCAAAAATTCAGGTTGTTACAACTCTATTAGTCTCTGTGTTTATGATTTGTTTCCGGACTCTTGATGGCTAGGAAAATAGCCTTTATCATTTGCATAAACTAACTGATAATCAGTCATTATAACCATAATTTTTTTACCAATTTAGTTTTTTTTTACATGACTTCTAATCTGTTATTATTTTAACAAATGAGTCCCACCAAGCATGCCAATCCATTAATCAATTATTAGAATCTTTTATCAATATGTTACATGTTATTTGTTCTTTCCTTCTAACTAGGAAAAATTAAAGTTAGGAATTTAATCTCGAGTAAAGGGAGGTAATAGCCTAGTAAATTAATGGAATGTTGAATTATTATCTTGGTTTAATAGGTTAAAAGATGAAGGTGCATATTGTCATGCAATCCACCAACTAAGTAAAATAAATAAATAAATAAAGATAAAAGAAAATCATAAAGAAAAGCTGTAAATTATAACAAGTAAAAGAAAATGATAAATTATATAAAAGTTGTAAAAAAAGTTATGTATATAGGTCAAATCATTTTTCCAACTACTAGATGATATTTTTATAATGTTATAGAGATTGAGTTCACATAAACTATAAATTCTAGTTCTATACAAGCTATCTGAAAAGATAAGGATTTTACAACCTAAATCCTAAAACAATTTGTACTTTTTATTTGAGTGCCTTCTCTTGAAAGTTGTATATTAAAACTCTAATTATATTAAAATATTTGTCAAAGTTAACTTCTAAAGACTCATGTTATGAATATGACTTAATCGTCAACTAATAACTTGAATTCTTATTTTCTTGATCGATGACCAATCTTAACTATTTTCACTAGTAGGGGGTGCTCATGGATATAATTATGTCGGGTTTGGGCCTATAAAATATCCAATCCACCAACTTTTGATATTTTACAAATTGTAAATCTGATCCATTTAATTTTTTTAGACTCGAGTTGGTTGCATATATCAGGTTAGACTAATCTTTTTATGGATATTATAGATATTCACGGGTTGAACTTATATTACTTATTTTCATAAGTCCTCATTAAGAGGTGAATCTACAATATAGATTGTAGGTGTCATGACATCCTTAATGTTATGTCTAATTTTCATGAGTCCTCATTAAGAGGTGAACTTACAACATGGACTGTAGGTGCCATGGCATCCTCAATGTTAGGTCTAATTTTTATATATTACACCACCATTAAATTCTAATTGCCTCCCCCTCCCTTCCAATAAGAGACAATTCTTTTTTTTTTCTATGTTAAAAGAATATTATTGGAAGCCTACTAACATGAATTTTGGAGCCAAAATATTTTTAAATAAAATAAAAATAAATATTAAATCCACAAACTATCAATATATAAAGATAAAATGAGTATAATGTATATGGGTTAGGTCGAGTTGAAAGAGTTTCAAATATCCCGACCTTCCACCCGGCTCGTGATATTAATTTTTTAGGTTTTTTTTGACCTACTATCATTTATAATATCTATATCATTCGACTTTGACAAGTTGAGTCAAGTTAAATGATACAAATATTATAAATGAGTTAATTTTTTTGAACATCCTTATTAATTAGTTAAAAAATACAAAGTGAACACCTATTTCTCTTAATCAAATGATACATGGTTATATGAAATGAATAATCAACAAATAAGCAACCCATGTATTTCGTAAATAATTACGGATAAGTACTTTTTATATATCTTAAATTCCACCTCATCACTTCGTAAATTTGAGCGCATTATAAGCACAGCACCTTCTAACCATAACCCTCACCGTAAAAAATGTTAAAAATACGTTTAGAGTAATGCACAAATTAATTATACCGTTAAATCAATTTATCCATGCTCTTGATTCTCGTAGCTCATTATTATACACCATTTCATTCCGGGGTCTATTTATTTAAGCATAATATTATTTGTTTTTCTGGTTTAATATTTTTTAATATTTTTAAATTGTTTTAATAAGATGATATTAAAAATAAATTTTAAAAAATAAAAATAATATTATTTTGATATAATGTTTTTTAAAAAATACTTAAAAATAAATAAATGTCGTAATCACAGCAGGACCTAAAAGTCTTTTCGCCACGGGCCAACAATGGAAAAAAAAGAGTGATTATTTTGCAAATGGGAGACAGAAAAGGGCATCTACGACTTTAAGAGTTGTCGTAGAAAATACAATCACTACCTCATTTTTCGACTCTGTACAGCAGGATCACACTATCTTAGGAGAATTTTCAACCAATCACGTGAAGATGTGAAGTGATGGTTTATGTTTTCTAAATATTTTATTTAAAAAAAAATTTAAATTGATTTATTTCTAAATGTTTTTCAGGATCTTGTCATATCAAGAATAATAATAATAAAAAAAACATTTCATAGCGTTTTTAATTAAAAATACCATTGAAAAGTAAACAGCAAGCTGCAGGGATGAATCGGTTGACACGGCAAAGCTGAACACGAACCATATACCATGAGAAATTACGGAGAGGAGCTCTTAAAAATACATTTCCCTGGAAATTTGGGAATGCTAATAAATAAAGAATAAAAACATCTATAATATTGTAGCTGTTGTTGATTTTAAAGTGTTTTTTTTTCAGAAATATATTAAAATAATATATTTTTTTAATTTTTAAAAATTATTTTTGATATCAATATAATCTAAAAATATTAAAAATTAATATTAATTTTTAAAAATAATTTATCAACACAAAACAAACAGAAATAAGCAATTTTCAGACTTGTTCATAAACATCAAGGAGCGCAGCAGAGGCCTCGAGGCACGTAAGAAGCATGGATAGTGGGGTCAAGATATCATCATCCAACAAGTGCAAAAATACTGTGTCAGTGCTAAAATGTTTTCATGATTAGCTAGCTGTGCAGGATAAAGGCTGCCCTTCCCTTTCTAAGTCGTCAATAGCTTCACGTCTTGACATAAAAAGCAACACGCGCGCGCGCGTGCACACTAACACTTTATCCATACCAATAAATAAAACACTATTAATAGTTTTTTTTTACTTTATTTATTTATTTATTTATTTCAGTATTCAACAACCTAATCTTTCGTCTTTTTTTTTTCAATTTCACGAGGAGCATGACTAAATTACTTCAGAATTTTTAAAATCGTGCTACAGAAATTTGTTTTTACTGGGTTGTATATTAATTTCATTTATTTAGTTTTTTTCTCGTTTCCAACTCTCAAAATTAATTTTGTTAGAAGTAAAGTTTTATTTTTTATATTTGTTTTTTATGAATTGATCCCGATCTCAACAGATTAACCTGATTGTCTCGAGTTGTTTTTTATGAGCTGTTTTTTCTAATTGATTTATTTTTTAATTTTATTATTTAATATTAAGTTGGTTGAAATTGAGTTTCATAATTATTTTTTATTTGTTTTTTATGAGGTTATCCTAATTTTTAACCCGGATTGCGGGTTTGGTAGGTTGATCTGGGTTGACTCTGATTATTTTTTGGTTTTTTTTTTCAATTGAATGTTTTTTTTATAGGCTTTTGTGATGTTTTTCGATTTACTTTCTATGAAATTGTCTCGATCTTATAACTCTAGTTGCATGTTTGGCAAGTTGACCTGATTTGATTTGATTTATTTTTTTGTTATTTTTTAATTGAATGTTTTTTTTTCAATTTCACTCTCCAATAACTCAATCTTTTTTATTTAGTTTTTTTTTAAATTTCCATTCTTCTATATTAGGTTGTTTGGGAATTGAGTTTTATAAATTTTTTTAATTTGTATTATGTGGAGTTATCTCGGTCTCATGAATTTAGTTTTTTCCCTTGATTTCAATATTGAATTGTTGGAAAAGAAGCTTCACATTTTTTTTTCAATTTCGTTCTTTAACAATGGTTGATTAGGAATTGATCTTCATAATTTATTTTGATTTGTTTTTTTATAGGGTTATCACGGTCTCATGAGTTGGATCATAAATTTCACAGGTTAACCCATGTCGATCTAATATATTATTGTCTCAATATTTGAAAAAAAAAACATCCGATATATCATCTTATTGATATTTAAAAAAAATATCATCTAATATATATCATATTTTGAGTTCATGATTGCTTTTTGTTTGAAAACACGTTCGTAACTCTTGAATATTTTTTTATGTAAGAAAATTAATTTAACCTGCAATGTAGCGTGAGACAATGATCTAGTATATATCTAAGTTGTTCTACTCCTTCTAAGATCATTTACATGTTGTTTGGAACTCTTGAAATTGAATTCAATTCAAATGATTAAATTAATTTTTTAGTTTTTAATAAGGGTATTGATTTGAATTCCAAATAAAATTTAATTGCTAAAAAATGACCAAAAAAATAATAATCAAAAGGGACTCTCTGATATGCTATAACAATTCCTTTAAAATTGACAATAAAAATAATATTTCAAAAATACCCTTAATAATACAAACTCCACTCTCTATTTCCTTCTCTTAATAAATAAACAGAAGCTCAAATAGAGTAGCCAAGAAATTGGAATAATAGCAGTGTATATTTAACATAAAAATGATAAAAATATTATAAGGATAGTAGTTAAAAAATGATAAATATAAAAGTCTTGTATTATTTTTTTTTTTGTAAAAAAGTGATTTTAAGGGTAAAATAGTTAAGATTTTAATTTAATTTATTTTCATGAGTATTTCAAATAGTATAATTGAATTCAATTATGTAGTTTAATATTTTTTTTTAAAATTAAAAATTATAATAAATTATTAATTAAATTCAAATCACACCTGAAATTAATTCAATTCCACAAGTAATTTAACTCTAAATAGGCTGTTAAATATCTAATTATTAAAAATAACAATTTAATCAAAATTTAATATATACTTACCTGACTCTACCAAAAAATAAATATAAATATTTTTTGGAAAATTAGTTTACCATAATGGATAGAGCAAGTGGCAATTGCCACCCCTACGGATCATTCCTTTAAACATCCCAAGTTCTCGAGCTTTGCAATGCCAAGCCACTAAGCTGTTCTTTCTGATGGGGCTACCAGTACTGGCTAAAACCTAGAAACTAGAGGGACAAACAGGTCCCTTGAAATTCTTACCCAAATGTCACCATCCATTCAAGTGCCTGAAGAAGTGAAAGCCCACTAAAATGCCAGTGTTGACTTCATTGATGGCCCTCGCAAGAAATTCAAGTCTGCAGATGCTTGTTGGATTTGAGAATGCACGAGCCCTGACAGATGTCGTTGGGATGCGTATGTGAGAATCAAACTGTAAATTGTGCAACCTAAGAATCCGTCCATCCATAGAAGATAGCATAAGATTTTGGAATAACTAATTTCTGTTCTGATATGAAAATAGCAATGAACATGATAAAAACTCTCTAGCACTTAAAATAACAGTTCAAGAAAAAGTGCAAAACTTGATTAGCAGGGAAACTCGCATGGATATCTTCTGGTGGTGCACAACAGCATATACCTGAGAAAGGAGGATCCAGTTCACGCCCTGCTACTTGTTGTCTCCCCTTATATTGCCACTTTTACCTCCATTTTGACTGCCACTACCTCTAAGCTCTGCAAACCTGGTGCTAGTTTGGGTGGTGGCTGCCCTATTGAACAAGGCCCAGGTGAAGGTGCGGACCGAAATGGCCAGGTGATTGTACTCGCACCTGAAGCTGGGGAACTAGATAATTGGTTTGGCCTAGCTGAAGATATTAACTCATTTGGCTTATTTGATTTACTCTCTAGTTGTTTATCTCTGTCTGAAGATATTAATTCAACTGGATCAATTCTAGTTGCAGAAGAACGGCCTGTGGCAATTGTAGCTGTGGGAAATGCTTTCTCAGGAGGGAGAGCAGGAGTATATTTCTTTGAACACAATTTCTCAAAGCGTTCTAGCTACATTCTAACTTTTCCAGCTTGAGAAGTCAGTTGCTTCTACATAACAAAGTACCTGGGCAGATTTGTTCAGCTGGAGTGCAGAATCAAGGAATATGCACTGAAATTGAATTGTTGTTAATAGGCTGGCTTAGCTGCAAGGCTTCTCCTAATATCTTGATGATGCACTTCCCAATCTCCTTTTGAGGTGCATTTCCAGCAATCGAGATCTCCTGTTAATATAATCCAGTCACTAAGAGTTAGAAGTGATCAAATCTGAAAGATGCCAAGACCATACACACAACTCCCCGGAGCACATCATCGTAAATTACAACTACTAGCCTGAACAAGAGCATCAATAGCTAGAGCTTTGTTAGGGCCTCGGCCTTAACAACAAAGAAATTCAGAAAGATTGATAAGAGAGAGGGAAGAAGAAGAAAATTACAGAAACTGTTCTTCATTACTTGTCCTTTACGCTAAGATTACAACTGCTTTTATACAATGATTTTCCCTCCAAAACTAGCCGACTAACTACCTCTAACCATCTGCATTTATATTCCTCACGCTTGAATTCCTGGAGTTGTAACAATCAGCAAGAATCCATCTTTAATCCACGTACTTGAACTTCTGCTGATGATTACTGGAGCTGCAACAAACTTCGACACTTCGATTTCCCAAACAAGTAGCAGAACAACAATCTCTAAATAAATGAAACGCATGACCCGATACGTCACAATCCAATCCCAAAATTGAAGCCACATCAATAATCTGCATGGACGCTCTCAGATTATCGACCACAACATTTGAACTTGAAGCCGGTGTAGAAGCATTTAATTCAATTCTCCGTTCAAGCTCTGCAAGGTGACCGGAGAAAGAGGAACGGAGGGAAAGTGGGTTGCAGTAGGGGCACTTCATTGTTTGGTGGTGGGGGACGAAATTTGGGATTCTGTTGGTTGTGAGGGAGGGGTTTGAGTTTCAGGAAAAGCTCTTTTTTGAACAAATTGCGGTGATTCTAAATTCATTTTTTTTTATCGCACCTATGAACTAACGTTTCAACATTCTTTATTGCAGCAACGCTATTTGCTTTTGGGTTTCTCCCCCATTTTCTTTCTTATCAAAACAGATCAGCAAGTCTTTGCAGGTTTCTTTTTTATCATTTTGTTTAGGTTAAGTGTTGCCCCCCAATACATGATCAGAGAGCTATTTCATCTTGGAAGTTGATTCCTGCCTTCTAGGCCACTTTCTTTGAATTTCAAATTACAAGGTAAAAGCATAACAGAGATACTGGTTTTGCAGATTTAGCTAATCAACTTGTGATGTGGAGTTCCAAAGAATTCTTTCAATTTATACAGTAGAAGAGATCTTACCAAAATTTTAATGAACAAGAACCTAATTGAATACATAGTTTATCCCTGTTATGAAAACAATAATCTAAGAGTACGGTTCACCCATCACCACAGCTCGAAAACCCTGGGTAGCACATGAGCAATCAGAATCCAAGGAAGATTTTACGCCTCCGTCCTGCACTTTCTCCTCATCATTGACCACTCCCTTTTTTATGAAGTCATTGCAGCTCCACCCTTTTCTGCTACCTTCAGGCTCTTGCTTAATTCTCGAGCTCTCTGAAAGCACACATAAGAAACACAAGAAAGAAACAGTTAACTTTACTCCAGTTAACTATGCACAAGATAGAGCAGAGACCAATGAGTGTTTAAGCACTCATGTCAGCAAGAAAGAGTAGGCCTTACAGACATTATGTTCCTGGATAGGACAAGATTAAAGAAAATGCAGGTTAAGGGATGAGAATTACTGAAAAGGGGTTAAGAAGATACAAGATTTAAATCCTAAACACCTTGCAGACATTATGTCCGTGGATAGGACAAAAATAAAGAAAATGATGGTAGTTGTATTAAGGGCAACTCTCTGTTTGAACATATTACTCAAGTCTCGCCATTGATGTTCTTTAGCCCTCTTATTTGATTTGATAATTAACATCTCAGAGTGAACTCAGTACATGACCAAGGCACATCTGTTGCAATATTCAAAGACCGCACTTATGCAGAGAGCTAGAGATCACAACTACTTGATGGAGTAGAGTGAAACATGATACGCTGCAACTGTATCGCGGAGAACACAAGCACAAGTGTATATTCCATTTAAAAAATGCTTCAGTGTAACAAATGAGAGCAGAAAATCATGAGAAGTCTAACAAATGAGAAAGTCACTTTTCCAATACAATCTGGGGGTAGCAATAATATAACCCTGAAGTTAGAAAAAAGTAGTCAGCAAAGAAGAGAGACATGACAAGGGACAGAACAACAAATTACCCCACAACTCCAAACTCCAATCCAATCATAAGATTGCATAAGTTCAAAATAGGTTTAGAATTAGATAGCAGTTTGCAATCTTACAATGTTTCTATTACTTTTCTTCTTCTCAGGTTTATAAAACATAAAACCAATAAATTTAATAGATAAATGCATACTCAAGCACTACAAATAGGGAGAAGGCAGCCCACTCGATCCCTGGGACAAAAGCTTTGAATAATGGGTTATTGTAGGTCCTGAGAAGGAGCAACAAGGTCCCACTCAGTCCTTACCATGACCCCTACCCTAACCCAAAACTTGCTTTTGCATCAAAACATCATGTAACTTAGAAACTCCCCGATCAAGCATTTGCAGATGTTGACCCTGTGAGAGTGATCTGAAATTGTTCCCAATCAATTGCATACTACGTTTCACAGACCCACCTCATGATTATGCTAAACAATGACAAAAATCTAAAAGGAAGTCTGAGTTCACTGGAATCCAGTTTTCCTGATTGAAGGCATTTTATGGAATTCATCTACAATATCAAACTAAAGGTTTATTCTTAAAGCTATTCAAACTCCAGGCCTCTTGTAATAATAATTCATATTTTCCCACTCACCAACACAAGGATACCCTTGCACCTAGGATCTCATCAGGAACTAACAATGTCGTTGATAAGTTTGCCAACCAAATACTGACTTCTGGTTAAGTTTATGAATCACACAACATTCAATGGGGCTCCAGCTATCAGATGGGAGAAGCTGCTAAACATCTAGACCTAGCAATTGTAGCTTCTGTTGATTAAACATCAAATACACACAGCTGGGATGACAATTATATAAATTAGATTGCCCTGAACAGATTTTCAGCTGGGAAAATTTTGTTTGATAAATAAAGGCTTTCACAGAACTAATAAAACAGAATAAACTACCAAGATTCTGTATCAAAGGATGGTATAAAAACAAGAACCTCAAAATTTCCTCATGTACAATGGTAAAAGAATGGAATAATATTTAGGAAAGGTAGGGAAAATTGAAGGAATCATCAAAATGAAACTTTCGTCACTGACGATACATAGAGCATTTATGATAGAACAAAATTCAATGAACATGGATACAAGTACTCCCTCTGGTCCTTAATATTGGTCCATTTTGAGTTTTGCACATTCTTTTAGCCAAGCGCTTAAAATGCAAAGTATTACAAATCTCAAAATTGCCTATAACTTCAAAAGATTCAGACGTTTCAATGCAATCGAATATTTGGCATGTTAAGGGATAAAATGGGGCATTAAGATACAACAATTCATCGTCTTTTTTAGTATGGATAACATATTGAAAAAAGAAAAAAATGGACCATTTTTACAGTCTAAAGGGAATAGCCCATGAGAAAACTAAATTACAAACCTGTATTGAAAAGAACAAAGCATTTTAAAACTAAAACACTTTAGAAACATTTTTTTTGTGCTGATATCAGTTGAATAACTTATTCAAGAAGCTTATCAAAATTCTTCCTGATTTATAAATTATCTTGAAAGTATCTCAATAATGCAAACCCCAGCTCTAAACTCAGTACAAGTTTCTATCACATCTGTAAAATAATATATTCCAAAATTTTAACTAGTGAGCTAGTGCAAAGCATTATAAACGACTCTTGTCAAGTGGAACATTAGTCGTCACATTTTGCCAGTGATTTCAAACCATAAAACCTATCATCCTAAGATTAATGTAAACATTACCATTACTGTTTTGAACAGAGAACTCTAATAACTGGATTTTCTTTCAGCATTCAATAGTATGAAAAAGTTATCAATAAATTAGTTAACCAGCAAATCAGACTTTCAATTAACTGAATGGTTCATGAGGATTAACGAGACCCTAAGAAAAGAAATAGCCACCATTGATTGGATAGGAGGTTGGATCCATCTAGATAAATAGATCTTAGCAATATTAGTCCAAACTCAATTTCACCTCATGACATTTACCGAGTTTAATATTCAATATTTGGGTCGGCCATCCTTTTCACCACTAAGCTTGACGAGACTCTATATTTCTTCCATCATGGATCTGCCATTCCTTGCTCTGCTTTTTCATACGAGATCTTTTACACGTCTTTCTTTACAATATTGTACCTATTCCCCTACTTCACCACTATACTGTGGCCTGGGTTACATCTTGTTCCTTATCTTTCTTTCAATAAATCATTTCTTTATTATTATATTTTCTATGAAAAAAAAAGATTCTACATATTATTTGCACCAGCTTATCAAAAATATTCCTAAATGAACAGTAATCTCACTTAAGCCTACAATTGCTAAAATATAGTAATGCAAACTCCAACTCTAACGTCAGTAAGGTTTTCTTTCGATCACATCACTCAAACTTGTCTACACTAAAACCCTAACCAATAAGTACAACCACAAAGTCACCCCACCTCCTAACCCCGAATCAACTACCCACAACACTTTCAATTCTCATCAAAATCAATAATCACAAGATCTATCAATGTCAACATTATCAAAATAAATTCTTTCACGGCAACTGAACAATTAAAAAACACAATCACAAACCCTAAAATAAAAATGTGAAATCCTCACCGTAGATTGCACCGGAAGCGGATCAAGATCAATAGACCGAATAGACATCTTAGCGATCTCAGTAATAGCAGCCTCTTTAACATCAGGTGCATCACTAGTTAACTCTTCATAAGCAGCCTCAAATGCCTCTTGCCAGAATTTTGGTAATCTGATCCGACGGCTATTCGTATATATATCCCACATATGCTTCACTGCCCTTTCTCGCTCCTCCATTTCCTACCATTAATGACAATTCACCAATCAAAACAAATAATCATAATAATAATAAGCAAAAATAAATAAAATCCACCATTAGTTTTGTGTACTGACTAGGACGTCGCGATCGTCGCGAATAGTAGTGTCGATGTCGTCGGCGAGGCTATTGAGATTGCCAGCGGACCAACGGAGAGTGACCGTGCCGGTGAACATCGACCAGAATGCTAATAGTAAAATTGCTGCCAAAGCCCAGAACTTGTAACGGACTTTGCCGAAGAGACCAGAATCGGAGGTTTCTTTTTTCACGGTGGGTGCTGTTGTCGTTGGAAGAGAAACATCAACCTTCATTTCGATTTATTTATTATTTTAGGTTATTTTTTTCTTTTTCTGGGCGTGTTTGGTTAGTGAAGGAGAAAGGAAGAGAGTGTTTTTGATCGATTGAAAAAATCTGATGGAAGTGGATTTTTCTATTTGGATTTTACGAAAGGGAGGTTCTATTATATGTTTGGGATATATACATGTTAGTCACCCAAGTATGGTGGGGGTTTCATATTGGTGCTCAAACTTTGAATTATTGCAATTTCACCATCCAACAACTTGAGTTCAAATATTTTGAGGGCTAACTAAATTAAATCGAGAGAATGGATGGATTATAAAAATTAATTCAAAAATTGCTAAATAAGTGTGATATTTATTTTAATTGATTTTGTTTGAATCGAGTAGTTTAGAGTGACACTAAAATAATAAATTTATATAAAATATCAAAAGAAAAAAAATATAATCCGTCAAATAAAATCAATTTATATTACAATTAATAAAATAAACCCGCGTATTAGATTATGTTTTTAGGAAAATTAAGAATGGAATGTAATTGGTGGTAAAATAAAATAATGTTTTTGTGATTTTGAACTAATGTAAGATCATGTACATAAACAGGGGACTCATTTGGAGACCATAGTACAAAGGATTGTTTATCTTTGACTTCCTGTGATGATTTGTGGCGGGAGTTTGCTGGCCGTTGAATTGTTGAGGAGTCAGCATTTTTGGAAGGGGTTTGTTACGAAGCTAATCCTAGGCAACCGACAAGGGACGACACCGTTCAGTTGCTTTCTAGATTGTGGCGTGGGCATTGACGATTTGCCATATGAAGATGGACCCACGCAGATTTCAATGTCTAGTCGTTGTCGGTGTGAATTTTTACAAATTTCTTTCATGAAATGCCACTCCTCCTCCCTGAAACCTGTACTTCAAAGTTCAAAGTTCAAAGGAAAGGGGTGTCTGGTCTTTGTGAGCGCGGTTCAGCTTTTCAAAAGTTTTTTTTTTTAATGTTTTTATATAAATTAATATAAAAAATAATTTTTTTAAAAAATTATTTTTAATTGGTGATTTTTTTTCATCTATTGGTATATCTGTCAAGGAACTTGACATATAATTGTCAAACAAAACATATATTATTTTGTCCGTGAGTAAACAATGATAGTGATATTTGTTGTAATTTTTTTCTAACTCTTTGGAATATACTGAAGGATAATGTCCGTCGGTAATCCCGTCAGTAATAATTTAAAAATATATATTTTAAAAAAATCTATTAAACAGAAATAGAAAATAATTAAAAAATTAAATTAATATAAAATTCAAATACTTATTACAAAATTAAACATTTATAAGTTTAAATACAATTAATCTAGAATAGAGGCACTAGGGGAAAAAATTAAAAATTTTCAATAACATTTATACAATTATTAATAACAGAAAAATAAAAAAAAATGCCATCAACATTTACACAATTATTTATAATAGAAAAATTTAAAAATAAAAAATTCCCAATAACATTTATATAATTATTAATAATAGAAAAATGCAAAAAATATAAAAAATGAAAAAAAAACATTAAAAGAAGAGAAGGAAAAAAAAGAATCTTACCTTAATATTGAGTTTTCTCGAGGCTGGGAAGAGAAAAAAAATCTAAAAAAATCATTCAATAAATAAAGAAGGAGAAGAGAGGAAAAGACATAATTGCGCATGGAGTAGAAGAAAAGAGAAGAGAGGAGAAGATAATGGGTCAAGAAGAGAATGAGAGAGAGAAGAAGCTGTAGAGAAAAAGAGAAGAAGAGATGTGCCTATTTGCTTTGATTTTAGAGATTTTGGTATTTTAATTTAGGGTTTTTTTACATACGATTAATTAAATATTAATATTTAAAGTTTTTTCATTGGTGTTTTTGTCTGTCAAGTCTAATTGAGATTTTTAATCAAAAGTTTTCAGAAACACGCCAAGTAATACCAATATCTTTATTGTCGAAAAATTAAAAATTAACATTTTAATTACATAAATTTTCAATTTAATAAATTTTTTTTCAAAAACTTGCCACGTATCACTATATAATGTCGTTACCGACGGTAAATTAAAAATTAATATTTTTTTTTGTTGATGTTTCCATCTATCAAGTTTAATTGAAATTTTCAATTTAATACAAAATTTTGAGAAACCCACCAACTATCATAAATCACTTTTCCGTTCGTCGATGATTTTGTCTACAAAGAACAGTAATAAACATTGCAAGTGAAAAGTAAACAAGCCTTAGCTCCCGAGAAAATACCAAAAATCAAGAAAAATAGTTTTTATTTATATTTGCATGCACTTTTGGATTTAATAACAAGTTTATTAAAGCCATGAGAATTTGACCTAAATGTAAAAAAAAAAAACATAAAAAACAAATTTGTTTATTTTAATACTAATGATTATAAACTTATATGTAAAACATATTCCCAAATATCAAAAGAAACAAAAATATAAAAAATATGTTTGGGCTTTAGAATGGCTAAACTCAACTCATAAAGTCATAGTCCACTCTACTAGGATGAAACTATTTTGACCAATAGACAAACTTATGGTTAGAAAATATAATAGTGTCTTAGTAATCAGACAAATAAATAATGCAACTTACCCAATGAAAGGTGTACTACGGATGATATTGTCATCCTTATATATAACCAGTCCTCTTGTTCAAACTCTGAAGACCAGTTAGAGTTTTTAGTAACTAAAATACTAAGTGGCAATTCCAAACCTTTTTTAATAGATAAAATAAAAGAATTTCTTATTCTTTCTACCTACATTTGAAAATCCCGATCCAAAAGGTAATTGCTGCGATGCCATACATGTGTAACATATGACATCACATTTTATAGCCAATGGTGACATTGTAAACATATCCCATATTATATTCAAACCAAACACCTCCTTTCTCGACCAATGGCTATTTCTAGCCAACATTTTATGGACATGCGTGAATCTCTCATCAAATGATAATGCAAATATTAAATCAATGGTGAACACCAATGTTTCTACCAATTAACTATGACACCATCATTCATATCCTGATGTGAGTTGACGTAACCAGGGTCTTTAAATATCTTGAGTCACCAGGTAAACAGACAAGTTCTCAGACTCAATATCATCTTGGCCCAAGCAGTTACATCATCACCCAAGTGGCTACACCTTGGTCTAAACGGCCAGGTCTTCCACCTTTGATCATATTTTTTCCTCTCCTATTTTTCTCCATCATTTTCTCACCACACAGGTTATCCAATAAATGCACACTAAACATTCTTTTGAGTCCCGGGGAGTCAAAACACGACTTTATGCATTGTTCATGCACATATAATTTTCTATATTTTTACTAGCAGATTCTATGCAGGTACAAATTTTTATACAAGGTTGGCACCATATTTTCTAGCAAATGGTGGAATGCATACATACCCTATGTTCTATGCAAATCAGACGCTTCATTTCTTGACCAAAGGCTATTTTCAGCAAAAGTTTCATGGATATTCACTAACTTTTCAACCAATAACAATGCAAGATACCATAACTAATGGTAGTCATTAATGTTTTCACCAATCAACTATGACACCACCTTTCACAGCCTAAAATAAGCTAACATGATCAAGATATCTATAAATATTTTATAGATCACCAGCTATTCAGAAAAGTTCTTAAAGGAAGTTGAATTAGGCTAAGCCCGATCAAGCATTTGGGTTTGATAGATGTAGAAAAACTAAAAGCCTGACATTTCAAGGGGCAAGCAAAATCAGATTCCCTGACTCATAGAAGGCAATCCATGTTGGAGAGTGGAGACAATATTGAGTGTAAAAACAAGCTTTTAGCTTCTCCAATGACCATGTGTCCCCGGAATGGGCAGAGAATAGAGGAAAAGGGGCACTGGCATGCAAATATCATTTTGTTTCCTTGTATCCCCGCCATGTTTTTGAGAAGAGGAGCTTCTTTTTTATTGACTTTTTACCTTGGTATACTCTCTCTCTCTCTCTCTCTCTCTGATTTATTTATTTATCTTAACGTAAAAAAAGCAAGGCTCCTTTTTCTTCTACATGTTTTTGAAGTGATATGATATAATGCTAACAAATTTAGAGAGGAGAAGAGCAGCTTTTGTTTCTTTTTTCTCTGCTATATGAATAAATTCAATGACATTACCATTCATGAGGTTAGGTCTGAATCTGGCCGTGTAATAGCCTATTAGACTTGGAGACGAAAACATTTTTCACGGCTTCTGCTATATCATTGAGGTCTGTGCATGCCTTGAGCAAATCTACTTTAATTGCCCATTAATTCAAAGCAAAAATCAAAATCATTAATTGTGTGCTTGCGTTTTTTTCTTCCTTTCCTTCCCTTGGTGTTTTTCCTTTATCTAGCAGTGCTGAAAAAGTAATTATTAAACTAGCATAGTGCCTTGTGTTGCGCATATGGGACTTGCCCAGCTAGTAAATCTCATTTCAAGTTTTTGTTCTCTCAAATAATTCACTCATGCAAGAGTTGATATGTTTTTTTTTATATATAAAGATACAATAGCATGAAATAAATCAAAATAATTAATCTAATGACTAGAAAAAAAAGAAGATAACATGGCAAGAAAAACAAGATAAGAGAAAAAAAAGAAGAAGAAAGAATAAAATAAAAGACACACCATAGTTTCAATAATGAAACTTCAAGTACCTTTAAAAAGATATCGACAAAATAAATTCATAAATATCATAGAAAACCAACTTCAAAACTAGTAATGAATACTAACAAGTGAACATGTTGCTACCTTTAAACTCTGCACGTGTAACTCTCTATTTGCTTTGAAATTGGCTTTACAGAGTATCTATAGATTTGTAATATCTTTTTAGCGAAATTTGGAGTTTCATTATCGAAACTTCGGTATGTATCCGATACCTCATTCTTTTTTCTTTTTTTTTTTTCCTATCAATTTTTTTTTTGCCATGTCATCCTTTCTTTCTAGCCATTATATTATTTTGACTTATTTCATGTGATTGGATCTTTATATATATATAAGAAAAAAAAGCATGTTGACTCTTGCATAAGTGAATTATTTAAGAGAAAAAAAACTTGAAATGAAATTTGTTAGTTGTGGCATGTGCTACATGCACAACATTTCATCACATATGCATATACTATTTGTGCACATTAATTATTGTATTAGTTTGAAAATTATTTTTTTAATTATGCTAGTTTAAAAAAATATTTTTCTTTGTTATGCTAGTTTTTAAGAGAAAAAAAAGGATTCAATTCAGAATAATAAGAATCAATATTAATTAAAGTGCTGACCTAAACATTTAATCCCAGTTAATTCCTTTTGGTAAGTGATTTTACTATTTCTAATTTTTTGTTTCGAAATAATTCTCTCTTTCTCTCTATTTTATTTCTCTTTATTTTTACCTCTCTCTAAAATTTTTCTCCTTCTCTCTTTCTTCCTGGTTTTTTTTTGTTCCCCCCTCTTTTCTATACCATCCATCCATCTTTTATATTATCTTATCTCAAAATATTCTTATTCGGTATTATTCTTATCCCTTCTTAATTTCTCTAAAACCTTCTACTAACTTATTTTCCTTCATTTTCCATTTTCTTTTAATTAATTTTTTTATTGTATCTTTATCTTTAGTTACTTGGAAAAGGGGTCGGAAAATTGTGTCCATTTTAGCCCTTCATTCCTTACTTGATTATCACCATGCTGGTGGTAAGTGGTAACAGTACATTTTCACCCTCTGGTTTCCTGCTCATTGAAATAGAAAGACAAAATTCAACTCACCCCCTATATAAACCCTTCATCTTCCTCGAACAAACAGTTCAATGCTTTGAAACTATAGCAAATTAAGCACTTGAACCAAAACAAAAGACTACAATGGCTAAACGTTTCAAGTTCAGATTCTCTCGAGTGATCTCCTTTCAATCTTGCCGTTCCAAAGACCCCTCCCCTCTCCCATCAAATCCTGTTCCTTCATTTCTTAGACTCTCTCCGGTCAACCACAACTCCATCATTATCAACAACCTCCACCTCCCACCATCACAACCGCCTTCTTCCAAACCCCATCAACACTCCTCCATCAAGCGCCATGTGTCCTCAGCTTTCACATCAATGGGCTGTGGATTTAGATCAAAATCCTCCACGCATTCCCTCTCTGAAACCGACCACGCCAAATCCTCACAACAAACTGAAAATTTCCACTGGGCAGAGGAAGAAAAATATCACCTTGTGGCCAAACTCTTTGACGACGACTCAACTCCCCGCCGCAAAATTTACAACTCTTCGGCCTCTGAGGGCTCTCAAAACCACGACGTTTTTCTCCCTCAGAGTAACATAGAGAGGAAAAAACGACGTGTCAAAAAGAAGAAAAGGGCTTCAAGGATCCGCATTAGCACTTCTTCAGCTGATAGCGGGTTATTTTTTAGCGGCGACGAGAATGTCATAAACGTCGAAGAAACGGAAACTTTAGTTTCTTCTTCAAAGAGCTTCTCCACTGATTCTCCCTCAGAATTCAATCCCCACTTGGAAACAATACGTGAATCTCCATTTACACGTAAAAAGAGAGGTAGGAAGGCGAAAGGAGGTGTTTTAAAGAAAGGAACAACAAGAAGAGGACGAAAGGCAAGAAATAGCTGCGATGGTTCGTTGTCGCCTGCAAGACTGTCGAGGCTTCAGTGGCTGATACCGTGCACGGTGGAGGGGAAGGTAAGAGAGAGCTTTGCAGTGGTGAAGAAATCAGAGGACCCATTTGAGGATTTTAAGAGGTCAATGATGGAAATGATATTAGAGAAGGAAATGTTTGAAGAGAAAGATTTGGAGCAGTTGCTGCACTGTTTCCTTTCTTTGAATTTAAGGGAGCATCATGGGGTTATTGTTCAGGCTTTTAGTGAGATTTGGGATACTTTGTTTTGTAGAAGAAGAAGATCCATCTCTTCCAGGGTTTCAGCTGTTTAATCTCTTGTTTTTGTCTTCTTAGAGCTTTTTTAAATGTAGTACTAAATTAATGACTGACCAAATTACTACTGTAATAATAAGAAAGATCTTGTGAGTGTGCTTCCTTTTTACTTTATTACTTTCTGTCTTGAGTTTTTCACGGAGCATTTTCTTTTTCTCTTAATTTTTTGTGTTAAGTTGTTTCTTCTATTGAAGTGGTTTAATGACCTTATTTTTAGTATTTGTAATTAACTTATATTTACAATTTAAAATAAGCTATAAATTATATTTATATACCAACTAATCTATTTGATAATAATCATTAAGAAAAATTTAAGGTTTTTGGGATAGAAAAAATTAAAACACTAGAAATAAAAATATATTTAGTTGAAAAAAAAATAAAAATAAATAAATAAATGTTTCTACGATAATTTTGAGTGACTTTCTATAATATCTATTAATGATAAAATTTATTTTTTGTTATATTTTATCATATTTTATTCATCATCAACCAAATAAGATATAAAAAAATTTATTATATTTTATATATTATTATCAAATATAATTTTATTTTTATCTTTTGTAATATCTCCGTTTCTTATATCCCACAATAATAACAAAATGCATTCTAAAAAAAAGATGACAAAAAGATAGAGAAAGAAGGAAGTCATAAATATTTTTTCATAGAGATTTTGACATCAATTTCATATTGTTGATTTGTTTTCTCTCTTCTAGACCTATTATAGAAGTGAAGGATACAATACGGTATCTCGTAAAAGTATTACTATTCTGGTATAAAGACATGTTTGATATTGTATTTTAAAAGTGTTTTTGAAAAAATTTAATTTTTTTTATTTTTTTATTTGCTTTAAATTAATATATTTTTGGTGTTTTTAGATCATTTTGATGCGCTAATATCAAAAATAATTTTTAAAAAATAAAAAATATTATTTTAATATATTTCTGAATAAAAAATACTTTAAAAAACAATCGCAATCATACTCTTAAACTAACATAAATGTTGATTTCATGCCCGATTTTATTTAGGCTTGTCTGTGATTTTCTTGCTAACGAGATATATAATTTCAAAATATTTGAGTATTCTTGATGGGGGATTTCGAGTATCTCATCATGGCCACCAATTCGTGTACTAACCACTAGTAATCTTTGGTTGCATATGATTTTTCCATTTTACCTGCTTGTGTAATTGTAGGAGACGAACCGTGTGCTAAAATTTACCAATCAGCTGGTCATGGGAGCCGGAATCCTGCTCTGTCTCCATGCAGCGACATGAGTCCTTCTAACGTACGGAGGTGAAAGATGAGCACATTTTCGTGTGGAAGGAGTCCATATAGCGTCCCTGCTCCTATACGAGGAGCTATGTATATAATTGTGCGGTGACCATTCTAGCTATAGCCTGAGTGATTGAATTTTAGTCATGACTTCATTGCTTTTTATCATGTCAATCAAATGTGTAATGGCTAGCTAAAAAAAAACAAAAAGTTTATAAAAAATGGTTGGTTGACTAAATTACAGGTTTAACATTTTTTTTTAATTTTTTGATATTGATTTGGTGTTGATTTTGTAATTATATATTTTTGTTATTATATAGTTAAATAAAAAATAGTTTTGAGAAAAACAAATTATAATCTCACTGGGTTATCCATTTCATAGGTTTAACGAGTTTACCTACTGACTTGATATGTTTTTTTTTTTGTTTTTGTTTTTTTTAATTGTTTTTTATTTTTTTCTCAATTTTATCCTTCAATATTGAATTAGTTGGGAAATCAATTGTATGAATATTTTTTTTTGTGTGTTCTATTAGGTTATCACTGTCTCAAATAAGTATTTATTTTTAGATCGATGCTCAAGTTTATATTTTTATCATATAATTAAATGAAAAGGTTTATAAAAAAAGTTATTAAACTCAATAAAGTTCATGACTCAATTTTCAGGTTTTACTTAAAATTATCCTTTTCTTTTAAAAATCAAACAAAAAAATACAAAAAAAATTGGAACTTGACAAAAGCAGGCTGAGAAGGGTTTCAAATGCATGGAGGAACCAAACTAGAGTTTTGAACAAAATTAGAAGCAAAATTGTACCCCATTATACCCAAGATTGAAAAGACAATGCAGATTCAAGGTCAAATTAAATGATTATTGGACGAATCAACATAAAAATCAAGTATGATGACTTAATTAGATTTTTAGTAGGCCAATTTGATTTAATCATGGGCCTAATTAAATGTTTAATTAAGTTTAAGAATTAATTTGGGTCAAATTAATTTTATTAGGGATGTAATTGGTGAAAATTAAGTCTAGAAATTTAATTTGGTCTTAATTGAGAAGTTTGTAGGTCAATTAGGGACGGGATGTAAAATAACTAAGACCAAGGACCATTTTGAAAAATGTGCTTAAATCAGGGGGTGTTTTTAAAGCTTTGCGGGGTGAAATTGAATTGAATGTTGAAATCAAAATTCAATTAAGAACCTAATTGAATAAATTAGAAGATTAGAAGGGGATTAATGACCTAATTCAAGCTAAAACACCGAAACAACGTTGCATTATTTAAATGAAATAGTGCGTTGTGGCTATGTTTTGACTAAAATGATGTGTTTTGGTTCAAAACAACATTGTTTTGGTCAACGTCAAGTGAAAAAAAAGGCTTTGTAATAACCCAATTTTGGATTCTCCAAAAAATTTCTCATATTTCATTTTATTTCTATTTTAATTCAGAAAAATTAAAAAAAAAATTCAAAGTTCAAAATTCAAAATATATTTTTCTCTAGTCAATCGCCATTTTTCCATCAAAACTGAGCTTATTGGATCAATACAGGTCAAACCATGTCAACAGGGGTAAAAATGAGCTTCAAGTTGTTTTGGGTCAAAACTATCATTTTCAATGAAAACCAGGTCCACTAGGTCAATATAGGTCAAATCGTGTCAACCGGTGTAAAAAATGAGTCTCAGGCCTTTTCTAGTTAAAACCATTATTTTTAGTCAAAACCAAGTCCACCGGGTTAATACTTGTCGAAAAATATTTCTCAATGTTTAAAATTAATTTTTCGGTAATCAAAGTTAATTTTTAACTGTGGAAAAAGATTTTTTTCTAATACTAATTTGAGATTTTAGTTTTACTATATATATATATATATATATATATATATATATATATATAATGCAAGTTTTTTTTTACTAAAGCAATTGAAGTAGGTAAAAATTTTCTTCAATATAATCCATGTTTCATGCCGTTCAATATGCTCCATATTTCATGCCATGTCGAGTGTCTGGTGCATGTATCCTGCTAATTGGGTATAAACTCCATTGCATAATTAGAAGAAAAAAAAAGAAGGGATAGAATGATATAACTATTGTTAAGAGTTATTGAAAAACTATTCATAATTTTTTTTTTTGAAGTTTTTCTTCAATCTAGGTAGATATTGATTTAAAAAAATTCATAAAATAGAAAAAATATCCCAAGCATTAGATCTAATAGTAATTAGATCTGAACCCTTGCTTTATTTGATCTAATAGGGCTTACCGCACTAAATTAAAACTCACATCCATCTCGACCGTTAAATAATTTGTCCTAAGATCCTATCTTGACACGTCACCTGATGTACCAATCATCTAGTGCACCTTATCATGACACGTCAATCAAGATCGCCTGCTCAAGCCAACCACAACAACTAGATCAATTAAGAAGTGATCCAGCGGTCCCCAAGCTTCGGTTTCACCAAATTACCATCATCGCGTCCACACTGTAGCATTTCTCACAATCTCTCTCTTCCTCATCGGCGATTCTCTCTTCCCCGCGAAGAGATATCTTTCTTGAATCTTAGATGAGACCAATAAATAGAAGCATGCCTTAGATTAACAATCAATCAACAATGCAGCCTACCATAGAAAGGGTGCACCGAGGGTGATGCGTCTTCCCATTACACAACTAATCTCCTTATCCAAACTCTCGTAGACCATTAGGTTTTCTAGTGACCATAATATTATGTAGCGACTTATGAACCCTCTGATCATAACTTTATGATTAAACTCAAAAACACCCTTTAATTCCAGAAGGCAGCTTTGCCATTCAACACCGTCCATGTCATGATAACACGGGTCGCAGTGGGACCGAGATTAATCCAATTGGTCATTGTCTGAATAATTTTTTTAAAAACAGTGGGACCGAGATTAATCCAATTGGTCATTGTCTGAATAATTTTTTTAAAAAAAGTTAAATCATGTTTTAACTAATCATCAAAATTGCATTTGGATCCATGGAATCAATTGATTTAATTTAGATTAGCTCATGTGTAGTTTAATTAGAAACTCGAGTTAGACTAAGAGCTAAGTCAGGAGGTTTCAAGATTAACCCATTTGAGTAGGTTTAATAATACTGTCAAATTGTTTTTTGCTCTCTTAATATTTTTTTCACATTTAAAAATAATTGGTCCAATCTACGGCGAAACACGAACCAATGGACTAGTATTAACAATATGATGTCAAACATGATGTATATGAAATAATGAGAAAAACCATTTAGAATTTCTTAGACAAAAAAATACATTTTATACAATCTTATAATAAATGGTACTCGAGATAATATGATTGTTATAGTAATTAAGTTTTTCCATGTAGATCTCTGTAAAATCAATTATATTTGTAATACGCTTTACTATATGCATGCATAAATTTCAACCATGGCTACATCCTATATATAGGGCATAGTTATTAAACCCGACCCGGGGTTGACCCGGCTAAGGAGCCGGGTTCCAGGTCATACAGGTTGACCCGAGTCAACTCAGGAAAAATTAAAAAAAAAATACTTCAAGTTTTTAATATCTCACATGGAAAAGTTAAGAAACATTTTATGTGAATGTAGGCTATATATAACTATTTCACTTGGAAAAGTTAAGAAACATACCATGTTTATGTAGTCTATATATATAGTTATCCCATAAAAAGAAGAAGAAATAATGCATGTGAATGAAGGCTATATATATAACTATTCCTCATGGAAAAGTTAAGAAACATTCTATGTGAACGAAGGCTATATATATAGCTATCCCACATGAAAAAGTTAAGAAGCATTCCATGGGGATGTAGGCTATAAATATACATATCCCATATGAAAAAGTTAAGAAACATTTCATGAGGATGTAGGCTACAAATATAACTATCTCACATGAAAAAGTTAAGAAATATTTTATATGGATATAGGCTATAAAAAAAATATGTGAGGTCAAGTATTCACAAATTAACTTTACATTTTTTGGGTTTATTAAAAATAATAATAAAAAGACCAAGTCTCACCTTGGTTTTATCGGACTAATTGCAAGCCTATGTTTAGACCATTTAAAATCCGGCCAAGGCCCTAGGTCTTCCAGGTCCTGGGTCAACTTGCTGGGCCAAGCTGGTTTTTACATCTATAACATAACATGAAATCTACATGACCTTTTACGTAAATACCATAAGATGACATTGTGGTTGTGATCATCATATAGCTAGCTAGATTCATCTCATGATGTGCCTGAGATTAATTAAGTATTACTCTAAAAGGATTGGGTTTTTCATTGTGAAATACTCCATTGTTCATTCTCTCACACATTACTGTGAATGAGTTGTGCAAAATTTTATGTTTTTTCAATTTGATCCTTAAACTTTTTTTTAGCGATTTAGTCCTAATTGAAGACCAATTGATTTTGATTTCTTATGAAAAGGTGAAATTGAAAGAAGAGAGACCAAAATGAAAAAGACACCAAACATGGATGTCATGCCAAAAGTTTCCTTAAAGATACACTTTGGTTGTTGAACTATAAAAATCACGTAAATTATACAATTTCAATACCTTAATATTTTCCCAATTCAATTATGGTACATAAGATTTTTTTTGTTATTTTTTAGTTCCTGGTTGAAAGAGGAGACAGAGACTGCTGAATTCCAGCGGCAGAGAGAGAAAAGTGTCGTTGACACCAATTTAGGCCACCAAAATAGAATATATTTGTGTCAAATGGTTCGATTTGATGAGGGAAGTTCATATTAGGTTTTTTTACTTTTAAAGTTAATGAAAAAACATATTTGAGCTCGAGTTAATTTTGGTTTTTGGGGTAGTTTTTTGAGACCATATATAGTTTTATCACGGTTGATACGGTGTTTTATAGGTGTTTTGGGTAAAAAATGAGTTGAAAAATAGGGTTTTGGGTAAAAAAGCTTAAGCCCCTGATTTTCTAATATGTGCGATCTTGCATGATGTTTTTTTTTTTATTTTTTTATTTAATAAATTTAATTTGTGTCTCTATTTCTATTATCGTTTGCTTAAATAAAAAAATTACTTTAATAAAAAAATTTAGAAAACACAACCGGATAAATGTCTCATATTTTAAGATTAAATATTTTGATTTATTCATGTTTCTTGATTTTTTAAGTTTTATTTTTAGATATCGTTAATGACTTTTTATTTATTTATTTACACACATAATTCTCGATTTATTTGATTAAATGTATGCATAATTTTTTTTATTTAAACTTGAATTTTTTAAAATACAAAAATACATAAAAAAAAAAAAACATTCACATACAATTTTTTTTATAATAAATAAAAATATCTAAAACCGAGGCAGAGCGCAGATAACTAGTGTAATCTTGTGATTGTGAACAGTGCCAATATAAAGCACTCTCTTTCTCTGTGTCACTGCAGAGCTCAGCTGGGGCTGCGAGTGACTGGCCTCATACACGAGTAAATGTAAATGTCCCTAATACTATTACTGGCCTCTGATAATTGATAAATATTATAGATATTGAACAGGGTTCTGTTATACCGTGAATGGCTCGGCATTTAAAGGATCCCCAAGAGTTTTTACGGTCTCGTGCCAAAGGGAAATGAATTTTAACTGGAAGTGGTAATAATTCAGTGTGCCTAGAAAACACACGGTGTCATAGATTCTTTGCCTGCCTAAGGAAACTGACTGGGATACTGTGCCCTTGTCTCCAAGGGATTAGATCTTTCGAATCCAACATATCAGGATCCCTAGCAGGCTTGCTTGTTGTCACTGTGCTTGATCATATCCATCTTCAGTCGCAGTCCATGTTTGCACGCTATTTTTGTTGATAGCATATTAATCAAGTGTTAATAGCGTATTGTAGTGGTGTTTGGAAATATAATAACGGTTATGATTTAAAATATTTTTTTGTTTAAAAATATATTAAAATAATATATTTATTTTTTAAAAAATTTATTTTTGATATCAAGTCATCAAAACCATATAAAAATATAAAAAAATATAAATTTTAAAAAACATAATTTTAACCACATTACATTCAATTGGTTGCAGGATAAAAAAAAATTTTTCGCAACTGAGAGGATCCATTAAACAAGTTTTCTCTATTTTTTTTAAAATAATCGTAGATATCCGAACCAATTTACATATATATATATATATATATATATATATATATATATATATATATATATATCATATATATTAATAGCATATCAATAAAAATTATATATATTTAGGCTTTATGTTAATAGTATATATATGTTGATTTCTATTTCCCAAACTCAGATATCTCAATCTCAGTTTCGTTTTCAATTCTGTTTTTCTTTCTCGGTAGCCAATCAATCCAGGTTGGCAAGAAAATCTCTCTCTTTTAAAGGATAGATTGATTATATAAAAGAGATTGACTCAACCGGATGTGTTTTTTTTTTTTTTTTTGAGCAGTTAAGCAAAAAAGAAGACAAATGACAGGGTCGCCTGGAATAGCAACGCTGTATAGATTAAAAAAAAAATACAATGGAGCAGAGCACTCTTTTTGGACTCGCTGTGTTAGTCCTAAGTTCTTTCATTTCTGCAATATATATATTCTTCTTTTGTTTTGATTAAAATTAGAATATTCACCTTTTCTTTTAGGGTGTGAAAATGAATTTAATTTATTTATGGTAAAATATAAAATGGAGTTTACTCTTAGATTAGTGATGTTAAATTCTTGGGTTGTGGTACTAATTTGTTCCCTTTCTATTTCCCCTTTGACTTTATGCTTCCTTGACGTACCGAAGATCACAAATCAGTTACAGCTAGAAACCCAGAAAAAAAATTACAAAGGGCAACAACAACATATAATTTGCATAGTTTTAAAATGCGGCTTGGCCCCGCGGGTCGATCTAGGATCCGGTCCGGGACTCGAACCGGGCCGGACTGAAGAAAAAACAGGAAAGGAAAAATCCGGTGTGATCCGGCGGGTTGACCCGGCAAGACTCGGTTGCAATCCGTTGACTTTTATTTTTTTTTACTAAAATGATGTTGTTTTGATTTTTTTAAAAAAAATTGATCCGAACGACTCGGTAACTCAAACAAAACCTGAAATTTAGACCTTGAACCGAGTCAGGTCTAAAAACTATGATGATTTAGTTGTGTACAGCATGTGATTCATGAGATTTATTATTCAAGAGAGATAGTGTGCAATTTAATTCAGTTATTTAATTATTTTTTAATTTTTATGTGATCGAGAATGTAAAATACAATATAAAAGTGAGAATACGGTAAAACTATATAATTTTTTTTTTAATTATTCCTAATTCAAAGTGATATTTTAATTTCCATTTGTTCTTCTTTCTCTGTTCTACCAAAACAAAAAATAAAATAAAAAAGCAATCACACCAAAAATAAACCTAGCAACAAAGAAGACAAATGGCAGTACCTAAACAACAAATCCAACCTAGAAATTAAGGATGCATGCTTCATATCACATAAAAAGCTATTGCTTCTCTTGTTCAAAATTACACCACCGACCACAATTTTGGATGTGATTTCATGGAGCTTGTTGGTACAAATAATGAAAACAGAACTTCAGAAGAATACAAAACCTTTACCATGAAAACCTTTTACTTTGTTTTGCTTCTCAGTAAGGACCCACCAATGAAGCTTCAATAATTATTTTTAATAATTTACAAAAAAAAAAAAACTGATAAGAGATAAATAGATCTTTCTCTGGTCTCCAATGGATTAAAAATTTGTAAACTAGCATAGCTAGGGGAAAAAAAGAGAGAGGAAAATAGCACACTTCAAATGGTTGTGATAGGTATGTCAATGAATATACTAAGGTCAGATTTAGGTTTATAATTATATTCAACTTAATTTTTGATATTTTACAAATTATAAATGTAATTCATTCAAATTTTTTTAGACCCAAGTAGATTGAATATATCAAGTTGAGCTAATTTTTGTTTTTTGGATATCATACACATAACCAAGTGGGGTGTCATTAGGAGTTATATTGCTAATTTTTATGGATTCGCATTTAAAGACAAACTTATAACCTAGATTACAGGTGTCATAACATCCCTAATGTTAGATTTAATTTTTATATTTTACACCGCCATTAAATTTTGGTTACCTCTCCCTCCCCTCAACAAAGAGACAAATCTTTATTTTTTTGGTTATATTAAAGAAATTTAATAGGAACTCCATTAACACAAACTTTGGAGCTGAAATATTTCTAAATAAAATAAAAATAAATGTTCAATCTATAAACTATCAAATATAAAGACAAAAAGAGTATAGAGTATACATATTGGGTTGAGTTGACCAGATTACTAATAAGACATTATTATATCGTTACGGTGGTATTATTGCTGATAGTAAGAATAATATCTTATATTGAAGGAAGTAATGTTATTGTTAGTGCTAAACTAGACATTTCACTAGTCGAACTAAAATAAGTTATATGTGGAGGCATTTGGTGAAATTCTATAAATCTTGAAGTTAATATTACTTGGAAGATATAAGTTGCGAAATGTCTAATTATTTATGTTGCTATGCATATTTCTTGTTACATCAATATGAAGTCTATAATTAGGTTAGCTATCAAATATGGATTATAATACATAAAGCTCTATTTGAACAATAGACCTAAACGAATATACTCATATCCCAAGTTATACTCAAATGGTTACACAAATATCACAATTTGTTTATCCATTTTGAATAGTTATACAATTAGTCTAATTTTGATACCCAAAATTATGAAAAGTGAAGATCTAAGTATATTTGACCATACATATAATAATAATGACTCTAAATCAAGTGATGACAAAGATGAGAGTATTTTTTTTTTTGGGTTTAGTTAACTCGCTTAAAGAAGCTGAATTTGGTGAGTCAATAAACCAACTACAATTCATGAGACCTCATGTTTTTAAATTTGATGATACTTGCAAAGTTGATGAAATGGTATGCAACAATTGAGTATTGAGTTTTGAGTTGCAGGAATTATGGTTTGAGTGTTGAGTTGGAGATTGGATAAACCTTCCAAGCAAAGTCCGATTAAAATTAATCAATACAATGAAACAATGACACATAACAAATTTATTACGATGTACGAATATACTAGAATATCAATGGTATTTTTAGGGAGGGTTTCTTAAGAATCTCGATTCATTTGAGATCCAAAAACACACGTAGCAACCATCCATTAGAGAAGATCACATGTACCAAACATTCCCAAGTGTCACTGAAGCAAGAATTCCTGAACATGTATCATTTGGTTACACTGAGTTTTGGAGAAGAGGCAAGTTAAGAATGCCAAAGAACATGCTTATATTAATCACCGACGATTAGATACGACAGGACAAAACTTTATTCAACTACTCTCATTACAATGATAGACTCTCTAATTTGCATTTCCAATTGGTAATACTAGTGAGACTCACATGATGGCAAACTTAATGCAAATAATGGAGATTGTTGCATAAATCTTCAAATAAAAAGAAGTTGACTTGTTCAGAGAATATGAATGTTGTGCTTACGCCAACTCGCCTTCCGAGGATAAACAGAATTAATGGCCTGATAGACCAGAATTGACTTGTTAATAAATCATGACCAACTCTTTAATTAAACTACAAAAGAATATAATTAAGCAAATAATTGGTATTAATGATCGTCAATGACCTCATTATACAGACACGGTGGCCAGCTGGATCCGTTACGTGACTAGAAACTTTACAAGCCGAGATTTGTTACTTCAAATGAATATTCCGGGGGAAGTGTGCAGACTCCAGTCAATAAGCAAAAATGATGGCTGTAACATTGTCAAGGTCAGTTTAGGTTACCAACTCTATGGTACTAATTAAGAAAATGTCCTACAATGAGCGCACACGTGATACAAAAACATTCAGAGTAATAGCTGATGAATAGCCGCAGCTGCTCTAGTCTCAACTTGATGGTGGTGGTGGTGGTGGTGGTGGTGGTAAGGCATTGGGTGGGGGACGTGGTTGCATCAACATTTGTGGCATTGGGGGCCTCCCAGAAAAATGCTGTGGTGGTGGTGGCTGTTGCCAAACTTGTGGTTGGGCTTCCATTGCCATGTGCTGTGGGGGAGGCCTTGGGAACATAGGAGCTGCCTGTGGAGGAGGTCAAGGCAAGTTTGGAGGAGGTGGCCTGAATTGAACTGGAGGTGGAGGCATTGGTTGACCTTGCTGCAGTGGCTGACCCTGCCAAGCTGGTTGTGCAGCTACCTGCATCGGTGTGAATGCTGCATTTGGTGGGGGTGGTCAGTGCAGTGCTGGAACTGGTCCTGGAGCAACGGCGCCATTTGCAAAGGGCCGTGGAGGAACAGGTGCCATCACAGCACCATTGGCATGAGTGGGAAGTGTTGGAGGTCCACTAGCAAACAGAGTATGGGGCCTGCTCTTTTGGTTAGTTGGATTGCTTGCAGCCAAAACTCTCTCTGCATCAATGATGGCAGAGCAATTAAACCAGTTCAATACATGAAACCATCAATGGAAACTTTCTATTACATTCTAAAATAAGAAGACAGGTATTCATCTAGTTAATTTCAAAGGACCCTTATACCAAGGGGCTACAAAAGAAATTGTAATTTGTAAATAGGGTATTTAAAGCAACATTTCGATGACAAAAAGCCTCACCTGCTGGAGTACCATGGCGCTCCCCTTTAGTGTCTTTCTTGTACGCATATGAGACTGTTATCTGACGGTTGCAAAGATATTGACCATTCATTGCCTGTTGAAGTCCAAAATACTATTAACTGATCAACTCTGTTTGGTTAATATAAGCCAAAAATCAAGCCAGAGTGCTCATGGAATCTTAAGATCTAACATTAAGCAGTTTATCTCATCCAGCATTTACCTAACAGATTAGCATTTAATACAATTATCTGTAGTTTAACATCCTTTCGGTATAAAGTAAAATTACTTCCCACAGTCCAAAATGACCTGAAAACACAGCCAACAATTTGTGCTTATCTCTAACTATTTAAACTGATTGTTTCAAAAAGAACATGAGGAATTACCTCGATAGCTGCATCGGATGCCTCAAACGAATCATAACTGATGAAACCAAAACCACGGGAATTTCCAGTCTCTGGATCTCTCATTATCTGAAAATATCAATGCCAAACATCAGGATACAATAATAACAAGACAAAAAAAGAACAGCAATTCACAAATAGGTAATAATTAGAATGCTAGGGATTCATAGTCCAATCCACAAAAGAAATCAATGCACTAGAATGTTTGAAACACAAGTTATGTTGCTTGTAAGTTCATATAAAGAAAAACGATCTCTAATCATCGAGTTACTCTGAATCTTCTTGGTACCAAAATTAAAACAGCTGAGTCCCAGATGTCTATTAAACCGCAAGCATTCCACTACATTCATTTCACTTGCAAAAAATGATATATAAAACAAATTTAAAAAAGATCTACACTTTCCAAGATTGACAAGAAAAAAGTCATTCATAAGAAATCAAAACAGGCAAGTCATCCAAATGTCCACTAAATCACTGTGGTACATTCTACCATATGCATTAAAATGATATATAGAAAACAGTGGTAAATAAGATCTGCACTTCCTATGATTGACAAGCAAAACGTTTATGCCTAAAATATACAGAGATGCATATTCACGCAATTTTAAGAATTCAAAGCTTCTTCCCATCCTTGTTCCTAAGCATGCATTTGGATAGTCAACCTATTAAAGCATTCAAGAACAGCCCTTTTTTTCCCAGATTTCTTCTCTCACTTAATACAAATCAGACTAATTGCTGCCCATTATTCATCAAATGTAAGATAATTCCAATGCATCATAATAAAACTGAATTTCATTTCGCTTATTTACAATAACTGCTCAGTAATAGTCTATAATCAGCAAGCTTAGCAAACATCAGTGTCTTACGCAGTGACTACATTGATCAGTAACATCAACAATGCTCCGCTAATGCTCCAAAGCTCTTGCTCATAGCTCAGGTCGATTCTGTGCTTTAGGGCTGGCATACCAAGATCTAACTAAAATACCACATTATATACAAGCTCCAATGGCACAAAAGTAACCACTATAAACAAGAAATTTGGCTGGACAAGCTTTGCAGAGCATTGAGCTTGGCCTGTGACAAATTTGCACCATGTCAATCGATGCCATAACTTATACACTAAATGACTAGCACTTGGTTTGATATCATAGCAAATGATACCCTCTGTATTCTGCTAATTTGATAGCATTCTAAACTTCTCGGCATTTGGGTCTCATTAGCAATTCTGGACTTAAAGGTGTCACATGCAAGTTCAACAACATTGACTAGTTAACCATTGCAAACTTCATGCAAGCACATACAAAAGCAATGTATGAAGAAAAAAAAGCATGGGTCAAAGCATCATAATTTGATTTATTTTTGTTCTCTCCTCATTTTCAAGACTCATGGACGTCAAAATTAAAGAAGTAAACATAAACTAATAATTACCTTGGGATTTGTAACAATTACTCCAAATGCACTGAAAGTATCATGCAGAAGTTTCTCATCAACATCCTGCAAGAAACAAAAAAGGCAGCTTTTAGCCGCAAAATTAAAAGAAACAAAACACTTCATATTCTCATAAGCATCCTTTGAAAGAATTAAACAACTTACAGGGTCAAGATTTCCAATAAAGAGATTCGCTCCCACATCCAAGCTCTTTTTGTCTTGCGACGCCTAAAACCACGATCGGCCACCCAAATAAAACCCAACGTTAAAACTATATAAACATGTATATTAACAAAGAAAAAAAAACATGAACACACAATATTCCCATACCTTGTTTACACGAATTGGCTTCCCATAAAGCTTAATCATATTCAAAACCTTAATTGCCTGCACAGTCAAAATCCAAAAGTAAAACATAAATCCCACGTTTGTTTGAACCATATAATATAAAAATATGAACTATTTTTCTTGTAAAAGACAAGTAACTGCGGATGAAATTCAAAACCCACTTACATAATCAGAATCTTCTTCGCTCCGAAACTCTACGAATCCATATCCTTGGTGAAGATTTGTTACTCTATCTTTTGGAACATAGACATTAACTGAAACAACAACAGAAAAGGGGGGTTTAAAAATAAAACCACATTTTCCTAAAGTAAAGTAAAAAGGTATTACTAACCAACAGGACTGGCTTGAACAAATAATTCCCAAAGTAAATCCTCGGAGAGTTGAGGATCGAGATTTCCAACGTAAGCAGTGGCATCTTGATTTCTCTCCGATGAGTGTTGGCCAAGTAAATTAGCTCCGACACCTGGAGCTATTCGAGTTGTCATTCTATCTTTAGTGTTGCTTTGCTTCCTCTAAACCCCTGAGCCCCTAAGCCCTTTCTCTTCTGTGCAAATTGATGGTATTGGCGGTGACTCGACGACGGGAGTAATAGTATCATGGACTCACTCACTGTAGAATATAGATAGATGAATTGATTAAATAAATTTAACAACTGGACTATAGAGGTACAACTTTAACTTTGAGTTAGGATGGTTTGTTTTTTTAAATATTTTTTATTTTTAAAAAATTATTTTTGATATTAGATCTAAAGATATTAAAAAAAAATATTAATTTGAAGTAAAAAACTAAAATAAAATATTTTTAATTTTTTAAAAAAACACTTTTAAAACACAAAAATAAACAATTAGAGCACGTTTGATATTGTAATAGCGGTTGTTTTTCAAAATACTTTTTGTTTAGAAATACATTGAGATAATATTTTTATTTTTAAAATTTATTTTAACATTAATCTATCAAAACAATTTTAAAACATAAAATAAAAAAATAATTTGAAACAAAGAAAAAAAATTAAATTTTTTATTAAAAATTCTTTTAAAATATAAAAACAAATGAATTCTTTGTTTCTCATGGAAATTGGGAACTTTTCACAGTATTTTATTAAACTTCTTGGCCTGATTTTAAGGGTTAAATAATGATTCATTGACCTAACTTCCTAAAGTTTTAAAGTAAATTGGATAAAAATTAACTTAATGTGACAATAAACTTGGAGGGTGTCTTTATGACTTGATTAATTTGATCAAAACATGGCTTGATTTTAAAAATAAAAATAATATTGATTTAATTCTTTTAAAAGAATATTAAAATGACAACGTTTTAAATTCACTTAAGTCAAACCAAATTAGCTCGCCCAACTTACAATTTAAAACATAAAACTAATTAAGTTTAATAACTTTTCTTTTATAAATCTATTTTTTATTTAATTTTACAATGATAAAAATAGACATTTACATATATAATAATGAATACAAATATGGACAAAGATGTATTTTATTTTATCAAAATTGTCTCTTTTGATCCATGTAATTTTATTTTATTTTTTTACAATAAAATGATTTTTTTATTAGCAACAGTTCATTGAATAAAAAAAACAATTATAAAAAAGATTTTTGAAAAACTATAATGATTTGAACTAAAAATAAAAATACATGTATTTTTAATTTTTTTTTAAAAACTAATCTTCTTATTCACACATGTCTTTTTTATTATGATAAGAACATGTTTTTTAATAAGAAATATTGTTTTTTAAGCAAAAACTTATTATGATGTGTGAAAGCAAGCATGAATAAAAAATTACAAAATTATAAATGGATCACCTCTCCACAATTATATAAGAAATAATTTGAGAATAATAAATTTGAGAAAACTATATAAAAAATTTACAATAAAGAAAATAAATATTTTATTCTCATTCAATATTAATAAGAAAATTATTTAAATGTTTTTGCATATTAGGTTAATATGTAATCATTCATTAAGCAACCAAGAATATTGTCGCACGTGTGCGGCATTACAGATATTATCGTTTCGGATCGTGATTATCTTGAATAATATGGGTGGAAAGGACAAGAAATTATTTTTCTTTATCAGTAAAAGAAGGGGAATGAGAGTCGTCACCTAGTATTTTGGTCACTAGGAACTCTAACTGGTTTCAAAGTCTGGATAAGGAGACTGATTGTGTAAAGTGAAGGTATTAGTACCTAGTACGTTTTATCTAAGGTAAGCTGCATTATTTATTTATCTGATTTAAACTAAGATAATGTTATGTTTTATAATTATTGGTTTATCTAGGGTTTAAGAAAAAAACCTCATTAATAAGAAGGTCTCTACCTTATCAGGTTAAAATCTAGCTATTATAATGCAAAAACATAAAAAAAAAAAAAAAGAACTATTTTATTATTTAATATCGGAAATACAATTAATCTCGTATATTAAAAGAAACAAAATAATTTTTTTGTGTTTTTGAAATGTAGGCCAAGTTCTTATGGATAATCATAAATTAGTTATGATACCATTTGACTAATTCTTATATTTTTTTTCAAAGTATGATAAAAAAATATAATTTTTTTATAAAAATAAAATATGCATGAAGATTTTAGAATTTGGTCGTATGCAAGAATATATATATATGTTTTGTTTGGCAAAAAAAACTCATTTTTTCTAGTAATAAAACTATCAAAATAGGCCTAAGAAATGTTTGTCAAATATACTCTTAAACCAAAAAACATGGCAATCCAAACATAATCTTAAACCTTTGACCCAATTTTGACCTCACTAGGTTGACCCGAAAGTTTTGGTTAAATCATAAACCAAACCCAAAATCCTGGTTTGACCTCAAAACAACCAAAAAACAAAACCGAAGCTAAAAAATAGATTAAACGCCAAAAAACTCAGAAACTCTTGAACAAAATAGATCAAACAAAAAAAAATAAAGAACATAAAAACCTAAACTCAAAGAACGTGAAACCCAAATCATATTAGATACAATCAAAACAAAGGCACATACATATTGGAAATCATGCAAGGATCAATAATCTAGTAACCATTCACTTCAATTATCACTTAAACATTATGATTTTGTCAAAATAGGTTTTGAACCGAAACCCTGGAATTAAAATCCATCAAAACTTGTTATTGATACAATAAGCCCTAGATTATTTACTAATCAAGCATAAACAAGGGTTATGTGCAAAGAAATTGATCAAAACTGGTTCGAATCAAGGGTCTAAAGCAAGGTTCTTCCCAAAAACACGGAGAACATGCCCAGACCAAACCGGGCAACATGAAGTCTAAGTTAGACCAGATACGGTCAAACAAAAGGCATCTACATGTTAGAAATCATGCAAGGATCAATAATCTAACATCTATTCACTTCAATTATCAAATAATAAACATGATTTTGTCAAAATGGGTTTCAGTTCAAAACTGAAACCCTAGGATTAAAGTCCATCAAAAACTTGTTATTAATGCGAATAAATCCTAAATTATCAACTAATCAAGTTGTCCGAATGGTTTATTGCAAAGAAATGGACCAAAATTGATCCAAATCATAGGGTTAAGACAATGTTCTTCTAAAAAACACGAAGAACATGCCCAAAAACCCAGCTACTACTCAATACTTCCAAGCCCTAGAAATGGACATTTTTGGCTTTTAAAACATGTTATCTTTATCCTAACATGTCATATTATCATACACAAACATATTTGAATCTAAAAAATAACAAATAACATCAAAGCATCAAAATCATGCATGAGGTAACAAATCCAAAAACTATCAACTTAAAACAAATTAAATGTTCATGTAATATGGATTCAAAATTGGATCTTTTAAGCTTATTTTGGCCATGAACTGACCTAGAACACCAAAAAAGAACATTCTTGCTTAAGCATGCATTGCTTAAATTAAACAATAACTAAAACAACACTATATATATATATATAAACAACTTAAACAATAACATTATTATATCAAAAACATCAGAAAACTTTAATAAATAAAAAAAATAGCATTTAAGAGGTGAATACAACATCATTTATTGAACATTCTAAACCTCTTTTCTATGTTTATAAATATAAATATAAAACAAAAAAAAAATCACCTTAAGCAGGCCACAAGGACCTACTTTTGGATCAGAAAATATACCTAGAACAACTACTCTCTCTTTTGCTTTTTTTTTTTTTGAAAAGTTTGGCCTCTCATCAACTTACCATCCTTTCAACGTTTAGGAAATCTTTTATATTAGGCTCCTGAACCTTTACACTCAGGTTTCTTATGAATATTTTCCTACTTTTTTTCTTCCCTATCTTTTTTCTTCTTTCGTTTTGCTCTATTCTCAAGAGGGTATTTACGGGATTTTTGGAGGTTTTGAATCTATTTCTAACCTCTTGATCTTAAGGTAAATTTTGTCAACCCTTGATAAGAACTCATAAAGGAGCCTTTGTGTATGAACACACCAAAATAAGGTCAGTTTTTGCACAATTATGTTTCAGTCATGGCTGACTAAGTTGCCCACCTTTGAGGACTCATTGGAGTAATTCTAACGTCATCATCACCTGAGACCATTTGAAGTTAGTAGAGGAGATTCACACCTTTCATTTGAATCCAACCTTGTGCAATTTCAAGATTTATAGCTTCACATTCATTCATTTGAAGTTGCTAACTCAATCAACCAAAACTATCAAAACAAAGGTCAGTTTACCGAATGACGTGTCACTCACATTCTCTTCATTAAGTCTGAACGATACATCGTTTAGGGTTTTTAATTTGGGATTGAAAAATTTTAATTGAGTCTATGTTCTTCTAATTTCTTCTAATTTCATTCATAATTGCCTCCAAACTTTTAATTTCACTCAATTTCAATCTTGTCAAACTCAATTGTTAGCCTATAAGTTAACCGTCTTTTTCATTTTGATCCTTGGTTCTGTATTTATGCATTTTGACTCTCAATTGACCAATAAACTTATAATTTCTTCAATTTGGCTCTTGATTTGGTCAATTTCAACCCTTACATTCACACTTTTTTTTTTCAGTTTGGTTCTTGATTTTGGATTTCCTCGATTAATTCTCTAATTGCCCATCAAACTTTAATATTTATGCAATTAAATCCCTGATTTGACTAAATTAACTCTTAGAAATGAGAATAAAATATCTATTTGTATATAATTTTCTCAAATTTATTGTTTTTATTTTTTGTCATATACGTGAGCAAAAATTCGTGACTTTAATTTTTTAATCGAAATTTCTTTCGTGACCATAATAAATTTTTGTTTTAAAAAACACTATTTCTCATTAAAAAAAAATATGTTTGTCGTTCAAATACAGAAAAATTCATGAATGAAAAAATTACGTTTTTTAATTTAAAAAATATGCTCTTTCCTTTTTAGTTCGGACCATTATAGTTTTCTGAATATGCTTTCATGATTGCTATTATTTTTTATCAAATGAACTATACTTCTAACCCACACAACCACATCTCTTATATTTCAGACTCAAAATAGAAAAAAAAAAAAAAATTCTTCTCAATAACACATTCTTGGCCATTACCTCCTGCAGAACACGATAATGCAATGCCTCCCAGCCAAGATTATCTGCAATTACAACATGCTCAATTAAGAAAGAAATTTGTGGGATTTCGATCTTTCATTTACGTACGGTTCACTACAAGGATTCTAGAAAAACTAATAGGCAGAAAACAGCCACTGTTACATATAGTGGATCAAACATCAATAAGCTTTATTGCCATTGACAAGGCAAAAGCTTTAACCTCATTGGAAATGCAAAATCATGAGCTAAATCAGAGCTCTTTAGAGACAAAATGGAGCTCATAATTTCATTGCAACTCCCAAACCGGCTCCCCAGGCTAATTGTACTGTAAAGACTACAGAGGAATAGAGCTAGAAAAGCTACATACTGTTGCAGTGTGAACAAAACAAAGTTGATTCGCTTGTAGCTGCATTTATAACCCAGAACTGCCCGGAATAAACATGCTATTGATCCCTAAGCTGTGGCCTCCTTAACTTCCTTGTCCTCCTCGGTAGAATGCAAACCAAGACTTTCCTCCACTTTCTTCCATGCATTCAGTAAATTAGGAGGGAACTTTTTCTTCATTGTTCGAATCAATCCTTTTGCTTCCTTCATCTTCTTCTTCTCCGCCAACCCCTCCGCCAAATATTTCAATGTATTAAAATCCGGAATCCTATGCACCCTAACACTCTCCTTGAATAACCTATACCCTTTCTCATGTTCTCCATTCTTACACAAGTGAAAAACCAAAGTTCTAAATGTTGCTGCATTTGCTTTACACCCATATCCCTCCAGCCCCTCATAAACCTTCTTCGCATCGTCCATCATCCCAGTCATGCAATAACTAGTGATCAAATAATTATAACTGATCGTATCGGGTTTTAACGCAGAATTCTCCATGTCCTCAATCAACTCCTTCACTCTCTCCGGCCCCTGTTTCATAGCATTGCTAATCTTCACATTATACACTGCAGCATCCAACTCACACCCTCTTTTGACCATTGCATGCCAAAATCTCTCCGCCTCCTCATTCTTTCCCTTCGAATACAAACAATTCAAAACTGTTGTATAAACAACGGTCGTAACTTCCACTCCTTTCTTTTCCATTTCCCTCAGTACCTCATTCGCCTTATCTGGTTTCCCATCCTCACAATAAGACTTGACTAAAATCCCATACGAGACCTTATCAGGCAAGACCCTATATTTCTCACTAATTTCATCAAACAGCACTGGGACTTTATTATAAAGTCTGGATTGAATGCAAGCAGATAATAAAGCATTAAAAGAAATAGAAGATCGAGGGGTACCCAATTGGTCCATTTGGTGATAAGTTTTCATGGCCTGATCAAACATTCCAGCAACACCGTACGATCTAATTAATGAGGAAAGGAAGGGTTCTTGTTTGATTTTGGGGTCCGTTTTGCGGGATTCTATTAAGGACTCGATGTCGGTGAAACGGTGGGATGTGGCGAGACGGCGGACGGTGAGGTCTTGAGCATAGCGAGAAGCCGCAGGGGAGGAGTCGTTATTAGAAGCAGCGGAGTAGATGGCTAGTGCTTTGTCTGGGTCGTGTTCAGTGCGGAGTTTTGATTTGGCTTTGGAGATGGAGATGGAGATTTTCTGGGTGGTGGTGATGCTGGTGGAGAAGTGGCGGAGAGTGGACGCCATTCTGGGAGTTCAATGAAGGGGGAGTGCGTCAGTGGAGTGGGAAGGTGGATGGGTTTTTAGGGTTTAGGGGAGGTTGAAGTGAGAAATGGTTTTACGGAATTCGCATTTCCTTCCTAATTATGAAATGATTTTGGTAAAAAACACGTCATTTTTATTTTTTATTTTTCTTTAGGTTGAGAAGACTCGAATCTTGTTCCATGTAAAATTATATTGATTATCCGTTTGTTTTCGATGGCAACAGTTAATGAAAGGATGTGAAATGGTTTTAGAAAATTCTCAATTATAATCATTTATTTTATTAGACTGTCCATGAGAGTCTGAGACTTGCTTCGGCGTGCAGTCAATTTTATTTGCCATGGGATTCAAAAAATAAGGCTACATTTTGCGAGAAGGCAGAATTGCAGCACACGATTGACTGCAAAATAGACATTACAATGCAAAGGGGCATGCTTGCCGCCAAATGCTTTCCATCATTAACTCGCTTTGACATAATTCTTACAGCAAATCTCATTCTAATGTAGTGATCAAAATCATTACTGGCCTTCCTGTGATACGAGGTAGGCGACCAATAACCAGAAAAGGAGTTAATTTGAGCTTTAGTTCAGTTTTTGACTGTCATCTGTTTATGGATTATGGATTCCAACAAGGCATTCAACTAAACAGCAAAAGCCATAAAGTAGACTTCTAAGCTATATATATATTCTAATCATGATGGCCTAATAACAAGGCATCACAGAATGCAAAACTCTAGTGGTGGAAGCCTGTAGAACTAATTAGTCATCATATTCTCCCTGGGAGAACTTGTTCTCTGGATAAAAGACAGCCACAACTTGATTTCCGTCAAATTTCCTCCCGTTCATCCCCGCTCGAGCTTTTGAAGAACCTTCAGTGTCTGCATACTCCAAGAACACCTGAAAATAATCCAAGATTGTAGTCAGCAAATATGGCCTCAAAAAAAATGTCCCCTTTCGAAGGCATGAAGGACAGATGAAACAGGTCTGTAACACATACTGACCTTCCCAACTCCTGGTGCATTTTCACCGTTTGGTCTTGGGCGCGGGATCACAACATTAACCAGTTGACCTGCATATAACATGTGAAAACATGCAATCCAAAGTTTTGAAAACAATTATCTTTTTATCGAAAAGCTGAAACCAATCTCAAGTAAATATAAATTGGGGGTTATGAAGTCTTCTGTCTGTGTATGTTAGGCTTGATTCTTTATAGCAGAATGTGGGACTAGAAAAGGCTGTAAAACAGACATATAACACAGAAAATAAAGAAAAATCAATTACTATGTAGGAAGATTCACAGCAGAAAGATCTAGAAATAAATTAAATAGCCAGTTGAAAGATTTTACCAAATTTCCCGGCTTCCGTTCTCATGTCTTCCAAAATGTCTTCATACTCGTCATCATCCTTCAGCTCATCTCCAGTAACTACTTGAGTTAGGCATACAACTTTTGTGGCCACAGGCTGTGGCTGTAACATAAGCCTCTGGAAAAAAAAAAAGAGGGGGGGGGGGAAGAAAACGGTTTTACAAATAACAAAATAAAGGCCATGTGGTTGAGGATAATTAGCATAAGACGGTATAGAATAATTTTTAATATATAAAAATGGAACAACATTTACCTGCAATGCAATCTGCTGCTGGGCATGCAATAGCACATTCTCTTGCTCAGGTTTTGGTTGGTTGGTGCCCTGGTTGGCACGCCTAACAGTGAGAGTTTTATCACCCATTTTAATGCCATTCAGAGCAGCACAAGCTATGTCTGTAACTGAAAGATCTTGATAAACACAAAATGCATAGCCTTTTGAGTTCCCAGTTTCTCTGTCTTTTACAAGATCAAAACCACGGAGGGGTCCAAAAGACTCCAACAACTCCCTGATCTGTGATTCAGTGAAGTAATACGGAAGTCCACCCACAAAAATGCGGTCTGGACCCTCGAGTCCACCAGCCGAACCCGGAGCAAGGCCCACTGCAGATAGATTAAGATTGGGATTGGGTTGGCTTGGACCAAGTGTTGCAGCCAGAGATGGATTATAGTCACTAGGTCTCCTCACCTTAACAGGTGCTCCCTGTGAAAATAAAGTATTGTAAATAAATAGCTCAGACAGATCAGTAACATGTAAATGCAGATATCAAACATACCACAACCAAACAAAAGGATACAGCATAACAAAATTGCCTCAAAAATAATCCCATCCAAAGCCATTGCATTACTGGCCTCCTCAACAGATCTCATCTCCACAAATGCAAACTTCTTTTCATGGTTTATATAAACATTAACAACAGCATCCCCTTACCAAAACAAACCAGGGAAATATTTAGTGACAATGAAAAGGACGCAGGTATTCTAATTATGCTCGTCTGCAAAACAAAATTGAAAAGAAAATGCACACCTGGGCCTGCAGTGTTCCCTCCAATTGCAGCCATAACCTGGCTAAAAAAGGTAGCCACAGACTGCAGTACAGCATAAGGGATTACTATTTAAACAAGGTTGTATAAATATGAGAAAAAAATAGAAGCCGCACAAACACCTGTTCATTGGCTGTAGGTGGAAGCCCTCCAACATAGACCCGCCGAGCATGCCTAGTAGCCTGAGATCATAAAATAAAACATATAATTAAACCAAAAATAATGACAAAAAGAGCGTGAAAAAAACTGTATCTATGCAAACCTGCCAACCTGTTGAGTCATAGCCTGAACTGGCATAACAGGGAGAGCACCAAACTGCTGCAAATGAACAATTAAATGAATTCAATGCAAATGAGAAGACAGAACCAAATACAAGTTGCACATAGAGTGGTACATACCTGACCAGTCCCTAATGGAAACACGTTGGGAAACATTCCAGGAATGGGAGGAGTGGTCCCAGTAATCTGGCCTGCAAAGGTAATTAAACTGTAATTAGTACGCAATCATAAAGCAATCCTTACTCTAATGCAGTTGGGGTACCAAAACCAAGTCCTGCATCATTCTCTAATAGAACCTCTAAGTCCTAACATTTGACAATAAATTTATCAAAAGAGATGAAAGTATACATCATATTCAAGTTCTTGAGGATATATTTGCTAGACTAACAAAACAGGCAATAGTTGCTGGTTTATGACGAAAGAGAACCATCAAACCGATGCATTCTTTCCTTCTTGTACATAAAAGCTACAGAAGTCTGCTCATGCCCATTGTCAGCACAGGGGGACAAGTAGCCCAACATTGCCTTCTTAGAACAAAAGATAAGACACAAAACAAACAAACAAACACCAAACACAAGAAAAACCAAAAACTCTCTCAGTTCCAGAATTGTTTCACCAAGCAAACAGTTATAATAACAAGAGTACAGCCCATTCAGAGTAGTTAAGAGAATATGGCACTTCAAGATGTCTAAGAGGGTACATGTACCTGCAACGGCAGCGGCAGCGGCAGCAGCAGCAGCTGCATTAGGCAACATTGCAGAAGGAGGAGGAGCCATATCAAAACCGCTCATCCTTTTGCTGTAGTAAATAAATATTGCATGCCAAACAGGCATGCATAAATTAGTAAATGGAAGAGCAGAATTTATGCTAGTATAGACAGGCATTTTGTGCACCCTAACATACCTCTTAGAGCGTGATCGTGAGTGTGACCTTGATCTGTGCTCAGATCTACCTTTTGAACGAGATCGTGACAAGCGTCTATGTCTGTCTTCACTGTCTCTATCATAATCTCTCCGCCTGTTAATAGAACCAATAAATAAGTAATCCAGCAATTACCATAATAAATAATGGAATAATATACACAAGACAATACTTAAAACTCAGCCCTCAACATATAGTCATATGTTATACCTGTCATAATCTCGGCTTCGGTAGTAATCATTATCATCCCTATCTCGGCCCCGATCCCTTCTTTCACTGCGATCTCTATGTCGATCACGATGACGATCACTATCCTTGTCTCGGTCCCTTTCCCTATCCCTGCCCCTGCTTTTCTCCCTATCCTTGTCTCGGTCTCTTTTCCTGTCCCTGTCCCTGTCCCTATCACTATCTCTGCTTCTCTCTTTCTCCCTGCCTTTTGAAGACTCCCTCTCGTAGTCATGAGACCCATGCTGAAATTCATGCATTGTAACAGCATGATTCAAATAAAGAAAAAAATAAAAGAAAAGAAAAGCGTTACACAGTACCAACCAAAAACAAAAACCCTTAACAGAGTGGCTATCTACATCAAGAATCAAAATACAAGACTAACAGAGACTTAAATCTCTAAATTCAAGCACTGCACAAAGCTAGACATGTCAAAATGAAGACTTAAACAAAATTAGAACATAACGAAAGAAGCATCCGCCAGTGTATTCAGCAAGTGCAAACACCAAATCCATAACTACTGGGATAGACCAACAATATTCACAGTTAATTCGACTAAATAATCGTAGGGGATGACCAAAAAGGCCAACAGAAACTAATTCATGTTATTTCCAAGGCTCCATATTTCTTCCAATTAAAACCCTAAATCAGTAAATGCAGCAGCTACAAGCATTCTATCAATAGTAAAATCCAAGGCAATAACATCACATAGCTCATATTCTCAAACAAAAACAAACATAAACCCTAAGTAAATTCCGTTCTTTAGCAGTTTTTCTGTCTAATCGAATTGATTTGCATCTGTTTATACCTGAGACTTGGAATCGCTGTGATCATCGCCGCCGCGTGGCGGAGGAGGGGAATCGGCACCGTAGCTGTTGTTTTCGAAAACAGCACCGCCGTTACCTTCGTATCTCTCAGCTTCGTAATCAGTCATGGTGTTGTATATTTTCGATTTTTGATGATTTAGCTGGAAAAGTGAAATTGAGAATTGAAGAAGAAGAAGAAATCTCGGGCTTGAAATTGGGTTTTCTTGCTGTATTACGGCAGAGTGAAATAGTGTTCGGGTTGCGGTAGCAGTTGTTTCAAATATATTTTTTTAATTATAAATATATTAAAATAAATTATTTTTATTTTTTAAAATTTATTTTAATAATAACACATTAAAAAATTAATTTCAAAAACATTTTTTACTGTAAAAACATACTTATATAAGTGAGAAGTGTTTTTATTTTTTTATTCAAAAAGTATTTTTTTTCAAATAATTTTATATTGTTTTAATATATTAATATTAAAAATAAATATTATTCTAATATATTTTTAATTAAAAAATACTTTTAAAAAATAACAAATATTACAATCACAGCAATAGTAAACATCACGGCAATAAAACTGCTCTGTTGGGGGTATAGTTTACAATCACAAGCATCGGAAATTCGTGCCTTTTCTTTTCTTTATTGTTAATCCCTTTGTTGTTGTTCGAAAAATGATTTGGGTTGTGTATTTTATTTTGAGAAATTATTAGGTATATGAAAATTGCACTTCTCTCTTATATAAAATATGAAATTTTTTATGAAAAATAATAGCATTGGTAAGATTTTATTTTTGTCAAGAAAAGACATGGTAATAGTAGTGGTGATGATGATCATGATCGTGATGGTAGTAATATGATAGTGGTAGTAGAGATAATCATTATTTGTTTGTTTGATATAAACTAAGGTATTATTGTGTTTTCTAGATGTTGGTCTGTCTAAGGTTTAAAAAAAATTCTTCATTGATAAGGAAGTCTTCATCTTATCAGGTTGAAACCTAGTCATTCTAGAGTCAAAATATATTTGTGTATTTTATCTTTTAATATCGAGAATACGTCTTGATAGTAGGATAAAAAAATTATTTTTTTTGGTATTTTTAAAATGTAGGCTAAGTTCTCATGGTTTTAATATACTGGTTACTAAATCAAAAAATACATGTAAAAAAATAATATTTGTATGATTTTTTAATATGTTAAAATATGCAAATATAATTAATTTTTGAGAGACTTGGTCATATGCAATTAAAACATTTAATTTTTTTTTTTTGTCTTTTTGGTTTTAAGCATTCAAAAACAATGTAAAAAAAATACACACATCTCTTTTACTAATTTACACAAACAACAATTACATTTACAATTATCACATGTAATCTCAAAACACATTAAATCATTTGACTTGGAAAAATCTGGATAGTCAAGAGGAGCTACTGGAACACATTGGAAATACAGGAACAATGGCGGCGCGTGTGTTCCACGCGCCACTGGTTGCGCATAAGAACACATGTTGTCAGCGTTGGGAGGGTAGAATTTGGTGAATTAGGTAAATCTCCTCTTCCTCTTCAATCCTATGCCGTTGGTGGATCTCATTGCCATCTGCAAAACAAAAAAATCAACACAAGCAGTCAATTTTTTTTTAAGGTTGTTTCTCTCTCTCTACTGGCTTTCAACACCATGGGGCACTATCATAGAAAAGGGCAAATAGTGTTGTTGTGGTGGTTGTCGTTTGTTAATGACGGGCCAGCTAAGAGAGTAATGAAATGGTGTGTGGCATTTTCTTTCACAATGAATTAAAAATTGAGTAGTCTCCAATATACTTTACTTCACTAATCATTTGTTTTGATATGAAATCGCAGAAATTTTATTTTCTCGAGAGATATGACTCATGGTGTAATTAAGTTGCAAAACATTCAACCATTAAAAAAAATTCTTCAATTTGTTTGGCAGACAAGAAGATAGAATTCAAATGAAAATTAGGAAACAAGAAAACGTGAAGGATTTGAGAGGATTCTAAATGTCAAGAACTGTTTTAAAAATAATCTATAATACTTGAAAATTCAAAAACATTTAGGAAAATTAAAGAATTTTTTATTTAAAAAAAGCATTTTCTAAGAGGCCTTTCGACCTCGTATCTCCGAAGATTCAATATTCAGACCAAAAATTATATTTAATTTTGTCATAAAGATGATTTGATTTATCCAAGTTGGACTTAAACTTGTTTAATATATATATTTCACAAAGTCATTACACAACTCAAATCCCTATAATAAAATGGGTCATCAATCAATTGGCTATATAAGCAAAAAATTATTGACTAATATTTTTTTTTTGTTTCCAAGAGGAAGTGTCAAACTATTCATAATCCAATTTTCCTGAACCATAGTTGTTAACTAAGCATGACTTAACTTCCTGGTGGAAATAGTTACATATAGGACTTGAAAGTTCCTTTGATGGATCAAGATGTTCAACCGCATGTTTTAACATTACTGGGTGCCTTTATCAATGTCTTAGGGTTTTTTACAAGACATTGAAAAGGCTACCTTAGGGGTGGGCAAAAAAATCGAAAAATTGATTAAACCGAGAAAACCGGAAAAAAATAACCAAAAAAACCAAACTATGAAAAAAAACTGATTAACCGATTAAAATTTTGAAAAAACCGACCGGTTCGGTTTTATAGGACTGAAACTGAAAAAACCGAACCGAACCCAAACCGAAAAAAAAACCGAGCCAAACCGGTTTGAACCGGTTTTTGTCCTAAAAAACCGAACCGAACCGAAACCGGTCGGTTTGAACCGGTTTCGGTTTGGTTTTTTTAATCGGTTGGTTACTTTTTTTTATAAAAACCAAACCGAACCGAAAATGATCACCCTTAAGCTACCTGAGCTCTATAGGATTATGATTAGCATGCAAGCATAGACTGCTCATTTTATTTTTCACATATTTACCAAGATTAAGTCGTTTTAGATTGCATCATCAGCATGATGATTCCTTCAAAAACAAGTACTACCACCACAAAATCTAACCTTAATATATCAACAAATGACAACAAAATCTAACCCTAATGTACCTAATACAACAAAATCTAACCATAATATATCAACTCTGCCCTATAATGTGCAATGATCCTACAAATGACAACAATAAAATAATAAAAAATTTAATAATGAAATTCACAAATGCACACTAGTATTTAAATAAATTTTGATAATTCTCGACACATTAATTATCTTTTCCTTAATATAACACATTTTCCCTTCCAATCCAAAAACTCCATTGCTTTACAATCATAACCTCATTTCCACCCCAAAAGTCATATTCAATATTTATAACAATTCATCTTATTTGTTTTCTTTTAACAATGGAAACTACATATTATTGACTTTCATTTTACCATGGAAGCAATAAACAGTGGCTTCCACTCAACGATGGAAACTACAGACATTAGCTTTCATCTAGTTATGAAAGCAACATAATAACGACTCTCATTCATCAATTGAAGCAAGCAACATATCATTGGCTTTCATCAAACGATGAAAGCATCATAACAATGACTTCTTTTTTTTTCCAAGATAACAACACCCATTGGCTTCATTCAATATAAAAGCAACATAATCATTGGCTTCCCTTTACTAATAGAAGCAATAAACATTGGCTTTCATTCAATAATGAAAACAACATAATCATTGGCTTTCCATAAATCCTTTTCCAATATACTTTTGTCATATTTACCAAGGTTTATCAAGTGTAAAAAATTGCAAGACTAATATACAAAATTAAAAAGACTAAGGTGCAAAAAGACTTACCTGGTGTATAACCTCTAGATGCGACACCCAGTTATTGTCCTGTTAGTGTAACGTCTAATGTACCAATAAAGACAAACATCACTGATAAGTTCCATGAACAACAAAAATGTCATATCAATTCTCATTCAATCCAAATTTTAACTCACTAAGTAGGAAAAATCCTTAAAGTTTCACACATATATATAATGTTTCATTTTTCACAATTTCTATTGTGTCGGATTCCAATGAAAGGTTGGAAATTAATTATTTTATCACTTCAGCCTAAGCCCTATAAAACACTATTTCGTGTTTCAATCATACCCGAAGTTATAGAACTTGATTTTAAGCTCAGTTATTTTCTTTAGAAAGCTAAGAATAAGGCTACAACTTTTATAAAGGGTGATGAACCTGGATCTGCCATTTATATATCGAAACATTCTCATAAATGTAACGTGGGGGACTGTCTAGTAGGTTCCATGTTAGACCTATCGTTAGTTTTTAGCCCATATCTAGAGTTTATAGCTCAAAATTACACAAAACTAGTTTCATTCGAAAGCTAACACATATACTTACAACATTAATGAAGATAATTATTTCAAATTTTATCATTTTTCAAAGTCAAATTACAGTTGGAAGTCTGATGATAAATCTGTCTTGTTTTTAGCTTGTCACTTTAATAAGCAACTAAGTGTGTTAATGTATCTCTTCATCATTCAAGACACCAATTCCTTTTCAATGTCATTTTTAATACCATTAAACATAAATTTTACATAAATCAAATTAATTAAATCTACCCTCCATATACCAAAACTTTATCAATCAAACCATGATTCAATGACTACACATAGTAAACAACATCATTCCACCATAACAACTGACCTTTTGTATGTCCAGGATTAATGTCTTATTGCTAGCTTTTGTTTGTCCTTTGATTTATGTATAATAAAGAGTTAAATGGACTATTTTGAATGTAAATTGTTCTACACATTTCTTCATTTCCAAACCTGTAAAAGCAATACCTTAATTAATGGTAATAAGTTTTAGAAGAACGAACCTCTAAGTGGTCTTTTCTTTAATAAATATAGTTATCATTTCCTGAAAAATTATTTTATAATCCTTAGTTTTCACCCACTCGATGAAATAATCAGTGGCTACTAATATAAAAAAACTTCCTTTAAAAAAAGAATAAATTTTACTAATATATATATTTTCTAGCATTTAAAGGGTTAATTTTTTACTATGGCGTGAAAATCAATCGCTTGAACATGTTCAAGTGGTTCATGTCTTTGACAAAACAAACATCCTTTGACATAAACCATATAGTCTCTTGCAATGCCTAGCTAGTGGAACTCATGATTCATAATCATTCATCTCATCTTTATTCTGAATTAGTGGGCTTAACATACTCCTTAATATACCTCATTCATGAGCAATAAAGGTTTTTTTTTTTCTATTAAGCATCTGAGTAGAATTTTAGTCTTTTATCTTTTATATAAATTATTGGCTAATTAATATATAATTTGATGATTTAAGTTGATATTTATTGATCAAGAGATTCTTTAGCTAAGCTTTTATCGCATCTCATCAATTCTTTTTTAGATCCAATAGATTTGGTTTGGTGAATATATATGATTACGAGGCTTGGCATAATCTCAAACATATAAGAAATTAGATATTGGATGAAGTATTATAAGTCTAATTTATTGAAACCTATTAATAGGGTCATTAAAACCTTGACAAGTACAATGCCTTACTTAATTACTGCTACTTTATAACTTGAACTGTTTTGAGTGAATTTGTTAGATTTAATATTATTTCATCTCATTAAAAATAACAAATTCAAATCAACAAACTTCTTAATACATGTTTGAGCGTGTTTATAATATTTAAGCAATATAGGATGCTCATATTTATATTCTCAATTACCTCTTTCAAAATAAGTAACGAGTCACTAGTAACCTTAACATGCCCTATACTAAAATTAAGTAGTATAAGTAGGACAATAATAACCACCTCATATTCAATTTGATTATTTTTGAACTGAAAATCAAGCCAAACAAAGAGTAAAACTTTAAACCTCGAAGGTGTATAAATTATAATACATGCTCTATCATAGTGCTTAGTCATTGAACCATCAAACTAGAATTTCCAAGAACCTAAACCCATGGTAGCTATATCAAGTTGTAGTATAAGATCAATGTTTATCAAAGGTTGATCTAATAGAAATTCAACTAATACTTGGCCCTTAACTATTTTTTTATGGTTCATGTTAGTTTTCATTTACCTATTCAACCATATAAAAATGGTCGTGAAATCATATATTTTACAAGATCTATCTTGCTAACGACATGAATGTCTATAGAAAACAAATGCCAAAGAAGTTTGACATATGAAAAATATAAAGAAAGATAGTTTTATGATCGTATGCTTTATCTCTATGTTTATAAGGTTCGACTTAAGTAATAAATTTCCTTTTCGTGCCATAAATCATTTTTTTGTACTAATAAAACTCCAAGTGAACCATGTACGACAAATAAATATAATTGTAATTGGTGGCTCTTTTTATGAGGCACGAAGACAGACAAAAAAGCTAAGAACTTTTCAATATTATCAAAAACATCTTGATGCTTATCGATCTAAAGAAACTAATTAGTTTCTCTAAGATTTATTTATCCTTTTTTTTCTTTTAATTCTTGTTATTCTTTACTTATTCTTATTCTTACATGATGTTGCTTGAAATATATATATATATATATATATATATAAGGTTTAAAATCTTGGAGTACACGCATTTTGTTTGGTTTTGCAATGTTGATACCTGTTTCCACTCAAGATTCAGTTTCTAATTATAGTATCTTCTCATTAAAAGAAAGAAACGAATAACAAATAGCATAACTGGTCATAAAATTAACGATTGCTTATTTTATTAGTCAATAAATAACTGATAGCATGATTATATGTTAGATCGTCAAATATATATCTTAAATACTATTTCTTAGACTCAATTTGTGTCCTAAAAGAAAACAAGAAAAAACAACCTTAACATCAATCCTAAAGTAGAAGATCATTAACCAGGATAATTCATCATCCATCTCGTACAATGAAACAAATAACCTAGCACTTAAAGGATTCTAAACCATGGCAAAGACTAAATGACTAAATGTTTTGCTAGCCCATTTGATCGTAAAGCCTTCCAAGTTCATTAAGTCTTCCTTTAGGCTTTGGCCACCTTTCCTTGTTGCCCCCAGTTGCCTCTTGTCTCAATTATTGGCCTTGAATTTCCTTTTAACATGCCTTATGTCTATCTGTTAAAGAGACAAATGTCAAAATTTTAACAAGACAATACGCGTGCATTTTTTTATTTTGTTTACTATAAATTAGTTCTCAACTAGCATCAACAATTTTGATGCAAAGGATTTCAAGCATTTCAATGAATTTCATATCCGAATTTTAATTTGGTATTTTATAAGCCTCACGTATGGAAATACTAAAACTATATATATAATGAACTTGAAATGTAACAAAGCAAAGAGGATAATATAAATAATAATTATTAATTACACAGCCACAAACATGACTACTATATAATTATCCTAAGACTTTTGGAAAATAGAAAAAAAAATTCAAAGATAGCGGTGGGGAGGGGAAGTAGGGATTGGATGGAATTGAATCGGATGAGATTTTTTTCTTCTTGAATTGGGTTCAAAGCAAATCTATACTTGGTTGAATAAAACACGTTAATGAATTAATAATATACGTGAAAATTTAAATATATTATTTGATTATGTTGAATGGATTATTTGACTAAGTTAAATTATGTTTATACACTAATTTTATAGATTTCTATTTTTTTTTTATCAAATATAAATATATTAACCATTACAAAAGATAAAAAGCCGATATCCAACTAACTTGAAAATTGTAAGGTACTAGCACATAGCTAAATTACTCTGATTCAATCCACAGCTGCAATTTTTAGGTGTGAAAATATGTTTAGGTACCTGAAGTTTTTTATTTTCTATACTTGGTCCCTATAGTCTTAGTTTTTTACATTCCCATCCTTGAACTTAAATTTTCTTAAATTTTAATCCTTTAATGCTGACAGAGGAGAGAGTTATTGGAAAATGAAAAGAAAAGAGAAAGGTTTGGACAACCATATTCAAATCATAGATTCATATTAGATAGGAGAGTTCAATAAAGATTGTTTTACCATTTAACCCTAACAGGAAAAGTAAATTGGACCCAACGACTTTTTTTTATTCAGTTTGATTTTAAATTTTAGACCAATTTGATGATGTTTTGGGGTTGAAATTGGATTTATTGGGATTCCTAAAATGTTTCTAGGGTGTTTTCATGTAAAAATAAGTTAAAATTGGGTTTTGAATCCAAAAACATAGATCTTGAATTTTCGATAATCATAGGTGGTTGGAAAATGTATAATTTAACGGGACATCATCTATCTTAATAAGTGACATGTCCTTTATTTTATTAAAAACCCTTTTGATGAATGATGTATCCCTATTAAAAATATATATAAAAGCTAGAATTGCATGACTTTTTTTTATCTTTTAGGCTAGACATGCAGGCTTGTCCTCCTAAAAGCAACCTTGTTTTAAATGGCCTTTCATTTTTAAAAAACAAATTGAGAATAAATTTCACTATAAATAAAGTTAATGAGAAAATATTAAAAAAAAAGATTATCCAATTGTGCCATGATTTTCCAATAATATTATAGCTTTTTATAATAATAATAATAATAATAATTACTTTTTTAATTATTATATATGAACTTATTTTGCAAAAAAAAAATTAAAAAGATTTACTCAAGCATATTCATTAAGAATAGAATATCTATTTTATATAAAATTTTCTCATATTAATTGTCTTGTCATTTTTATTATTTTTTCTAACAATCATGTTAAGATTATTAAGTTATGATGTTTTGTTTTTTAATTGAAACTTACTAAGTTTTTATTTAAGAAAAACAATGTATTTCATAAAAAACATGTTTTCATCAAAATAAAAAATAAATTAATTAATAAAAAATGTTGAAGAAATATTTTTCTTTTTTCTTCTCAATTCAAATCATTCAAATGTTTTGTAAATATTTAATTTAATTGCCTTTAGTTTTTATTAAACAAAAATGCTACCAATAAAAAAAACATGTTTTTTATATAAAAAATACATTACTTAGAAAAGGAAATTTTACTTACAAAAATACATTTTTTCTTCGGATCTTAAATTGTTATCTTTTTTATGAATATTTATTTTAATTTCTTTAAAATTAAATAAAATAAAATAAAAATTATCTCGCAGCATCTCGCCACACTTGCTAGTTCATACTATATGATTTTGGATTGGGTTTTACCCATAATTCCTCAAAGTATTGTTTCAAATTTGTTTTTATATAGATCCTTTATTGGTTTTTGGTTTGATTAAGTTCTTGTACGTTAAGAAATGTCTATGATGTGATCTTTCCATTAAAGTTAATAGTTAGTAACAAAATTGAACAAATAGATGATTGACTCATGTTCACTTCTAATATAAAATATTTAAAACTTATTTTTTTTTAATTTTTATAAATGAAAAATGAAATTTATTATTAGTTAAAAAAAATCAATCTCTAATTTAAATTCTCATTTATAATTAAGAGCAAAATGAGTAATAATAATTTTTAAAATGAAAATAAAATTATAATTTCAAATCATTTTGATAAAAAAAAAAAAGAATTAGTAAAGATCTAAAAATGATTAGAAAAAAAAAACCTTTTTTTATTCTCTCTCTTGGATAATTTTTGTGAAAAAATTAATCTTAAAAAAATCATTGATATTTTTGTGATGAAAGGAAACTTATATTGAAAGTTAATTTTAATATTTTTTTCATTTAAAAAAATCATAAAAAATATTTTAAAACTATTTATATTTCTTAATTACAATTATTAGTTGAATTTCATTAATTAATAGTCAACTCTAATATAAGGATCACATCATTGACACTGCATAATGCATAAATATAGTTATAAAACATAATACGAAATGACAAATTGATCTCTTAGGTAGATAAAATGATGGATATGTAACTTCTCGAATAATAGGGGAATGTCTAGCCTAAGAAACCTAGATCATGAAACCTAATCCTAATCTGATTACTAGTTGAACTGACCAAGACTTTGAGTCGGATAACACATAAACATAATTATAAAATATAATATGAAATGACGGATTGATCCCCAAGGTAGTTAAAATGATTGATATGTAACTTCTTGAATAATAGAGGAATGTATAGCCTAAGAAACCTAGGTCATGAAACCTAATCCTCATCTGATTACTGGTTGAACTGACCAAGACTTTGAGCCGAAGAAACCTATTCAATCTAATTAAGGTTTTAATGTTTACGGTGATTAGTTGAAACTCAATCCATAAATCTCAATATGTTTATTCAACTAAATTCTATTATCTAAAAGTAAAGGAACTTGTGTGTTTTAGATTATGAATTGTAGTTGTCATTTGGATATTTGATTTAAGTTTAGTTTGTATTTTGAATATTTGAACTATGTTTGTCAATTTAAACTTTTAAATCTTTAAATTGTTATTTATTTTTAGGTTAATTTAAAAATAATATTGATATTAAGGCTAGAAGTTGTTCTGAAATTGAAACACGTTAAATTCAACATGCTAAAATATTTTTAATATAGTATATCATTGACCTATAGGATTGACCTAGTGACTTGCAAGTTGACTCATTAATCAGATTCTTTTTCATATTAGTTCCTAGATCACGTATGACAACTATACATACAGGATTCATTCTAAATAAAAAAAAACAAATAGAGGTAATCAATCCAAGAAATTTGAATGGTGCAAGTAATAGAACCTAATTGGCCTTAAAAAATTATTGTAGCTCTAGACCCATTAACATTCTTATTAATAACCACTTTGCCCATTTACCTAAAAATTTAAACCTAGCTTTAAAAGGCATTGAAGTCTTTTCACAAGGTTCATTTGTCATTTCAAAAATTGACCTGGGACAAATACGTCCTTTCTCATATTAAGTACACAATGAAATGACCGAAATATCCTTGAAAGAAAAAAAATTAAACCCGACTTCAAGGGATATTTTGGTATTTTCACAATGATTGTTTGGTTATTATAATTTAAGCTGAGACAATTTGGTATTTGCAAAAATATAAAAATAATAAAAAATTAAAATGCATAGTGAAATGTAAAAATACCCATAAAATAAAATAAAAATTAAACCTTGAGACAGAGGGCATTTTCAACTTTTTATAATAGTTTTTTTTTTGTAACTACAAATTCAGCTTAGGGGTAATTTTGTATTTAGCTAAATTAAAAAAAAGACATGTATATGTGGTGCACATAAAACGTGTGGGAGGCACCAGAGCCCTTCCGGGCGATGCGTGTGACACCTCCTAGCATCTAAAAACACACTTTTTTCCATGTGGTTAGAAATGTTGGCGCATCCTCTTCTAGTTGGGGTGGCGCGTGTCACTAGTGGTGGTCCATTTTGGCGCTAGTGACCCTTTATTCTTTTTTTTTTTCCTTCGCTTCTCTCTTCTTCCCTTAAAATCACATTTTAGCCCTCTTGGTTGTTGGTATTTCAACTTCAATTCCTATTCTTTTAATTTCTAATTTTTGGTCTTAACTCTCTTGTAAAAGTTTTATTTGTTTTCAATTTCATTTTTCAATCCTAATTTACCAAATATCACATTCTCCAATATGATCCTCATTATTTGGATTTCTATTTTTTTTCCTTGGCCCTTTGATAAAAGTTTTCATGGTTTTTAATTTTATCCTTCAATTCAAATTAATGGTATTATGTTTTTCAATTTGGCCTCAACGTTTAATTTCTAATTATATTTTTCATCCTTTTGTAAAAGTTATTATTATTTTCATTTTCACCATTTAATTACATTATTGTTTTTATTTTTTATGTCAATCTTGATCCTCATTCTTTTTTAATTTTTTCCTTTTATTAAATTGATTTTGTTTTCAAATTCACCCTTTCATTAAATATAAAATCTATTTTGTATTTTAATTTTAATCCTTATTCTTTTAATTGCCATTTTTCTAAATCCTTTTGTATATTAAAATTATTTTTTTAATTTTATCCTTCAATATATGATTGATTATTAATTAAACTTCATGGTTTTTTTAAATTAGGTGCTCCGAGTCTAATGACTTGAGTCATGGGTTTGAAAAGTTAACAAGGATTTTTTTTTTTAAAAAAAGACTTTATAATTCTTTATATATTTTTTATCGGGTTATTACAATCACATAATCTAGGCCGAGGGTTTGACATGATATCTTGTGTTGGCTCAACCCTTATTAGCATGATTATAGATTTGTCATGACCAGTTTTTTATGTCCCTTTTTACTCAATTTCAGTAGTTTTTTATGTCGTTTTTTACTCAATTTCAGCATCTAAACATAATTTTTTACACAAAAAAATAGTATAGCCTTGCAGTGAAGCACGGGCACCGTGGCTAGTTTGCATTTAATTGCAATGTGAAATTAGTTCTTTAACATGCCCTTTACTGAGATATGTTAGGATCCAGGTAGCATGTGATAGAACTAGTTGGTAAAACATGCCACAAAAGCAACATTTTCATATTTCATCAAGAGTTTATCGCGAGAAAAATATATGTTGTAGAAAGATCAACATAAAACATACATACATGGTGACAAAGTTGGAAAAACTTTAAATAAGTTTGGATCTTTCCATTGTTATTTAATTGGCTTTAAATATATTTTTGAAGTTGGTCTTGAGTTGGTAATTCACTTTCTCCTGCAAAACGAGTCTCTTGTACAAGATAGGAGACCCTTTTATGTCTAAGTTAACAAAGTGTAAGAGAGAAATAATGTAATGTATGGGAAAAAAAAAGAATGAATGAGGGCTTTAAAGAATGTATATTGTGGTTACTTTGTATGTGTTGATCTGTTGTTTAGTTCTCTTCCATACTTCTTGATCGTTATGTATTTATATATCTTGGACTATGTATTTTTGTGTTGTAGGTTGTAGGATTGCAAACCTAAATGTAGGAGTAATCATGAAGAATATATATTTTTCATAAACAATCACAAAACTAGCTTTGAAAGATTAATTGTTGGGCGTTATTAACTTACAAAACAAGATAGGCGTCATATTAATAACCTACAAAACTAGGAATTCATGTGGTGCCACATTGATAACTTATAAAACAAACAATATAAGTGGGCGATGTATTGATAACTTGTAAAACGGAGAATGCAGATAGGCAATTAAAATGACATTAACAAGTTAAACATTGTTTGGTGTTCTGACCTTTTTTCTTTTTTGTTTTCTTTTCTCTTATCCCTCCCTTGATTTTTTCACCACTTTTCTTCTTTTTTTTCCTTTCATTTTCTTGATTTTCACGCCACTTACCTTCTCATCTTCTTTTCTTATGCTTAGTTGGGCTAATTAGGTCCTTCTTTTTATTTATTTAGAGCCCAGTTATGCTTGTTTCCACCTCATTTGTTGGGCTCTATACTCTTTAGTTGACCTGTGCTAGAGCTATTTGATTGGGCTATGTTGGAGCTATTTGATTGGGTCTTTCATTTTCTCTTATCCACCTTAGCTGTTTGGTTGAGCTTATTCTCTTATTTATTTGTTGTTTTATGAGCGAATTTTATAGTCATGTCACCAGGAGATTGGAGAATATACAACAAAAAAAGTTCAAGGTTATGAAACATTCAATATAAAATTAGTACTTTTAAGTATCAATAGTCAAAAACCTTTTCTATTTTATTTATTTTTTACATTAAAACTTGGATTCTCATTGCACACGATTGAATTGTATTGATCAGCTAGCATTGAGGGGGGGGGGAATGATTTCCTTATTTGTAGCCAAAGTTATTAAACATAGAATAGTTCATAACTCGGTTTAAAGCTCGGGTCATGAGATGAACAGATTGACCCGTGTTAATCCAAAATGGTGTTATTTCAAGATTTGTTTTTTTAATAAAATAAAATAAAATTATTGTTACCCACACACATATATATATATAATAAAAAAACAAAAAAAAAACAAGAGGACAAACATGAAGAAAACCTAAATGTTTACCCAAGATTGGTGGTGGGGGACCAAGATGACAAGAAAAGTTGGAGGACTAAAATGTATATGAATAACAAAATTAGCAACCCAATTCTGATGGACAAAAAATACCACTAGTGAAAATATTTTTATATGGGATAAAGAAACACAAATTTGGATGGGTAAAGACTCGATGAGAATTTTGGAAGGTTTAATTAATTTTATTAAGAACTTAATTGCAAGGGAAATCAATTTTTTGAGTCAATTTGGGTGTTAATTGGAAGAAATTGAAGTTTGGGGATTGAAATTAGACTTTGGAAGGCTTAATTAGTTAAATCGGGGCTTAATTGTGAAAAAATCAAAGTTTAAAGGTCATTTAAGGACTTAATTGCAAATCTCCAAAACCAAGGACCAACCTGTAAGTGGCATGCAATTTCAAAAGTAGAAATTGGTGAAATCAGGGGACAAATTGAAAGGAATTAAAATTTTAGTGGTTAATTAAAGATGAAATTGATCAAATTAAAAACCAATGACTCGCTTGTAAAAGACGCTGAACTTTGAGGTTGATATTTGAATTTAGCAGGGTGCAATTGTATGTAATTAAAAGTTGGGATATAATTGCAGGTACAATTAAAAGAAATTGGAAGAGCAAGGACCAAATTGAAATTGACCAAATCCCAAATTATAAAACCTTAATTTATAGGGTTTAACTTATATGACGTGTCGTTCATCCACTATTTATCTTCTTCCTTTGAAATTTATCTGGTTGAGGAGGCATCTTCAAATGAATGAATGAGGTATTTTCAACAACCTTAGGGGCCGTGACACCACCATTCAACTGAGAAACACCCCCTCTGCAACCTCATGCCCATGAAATTGGATGTTTACACCTCAATTCTTTTATAGAAGTCTCTAACATCTTGTCCCCGATCAGCTTTCCTTGAATTTTTAAATTCTAGGCTGATCAAGTTGGTGTATTTGGACGAATGAATGCAAAGATACAGACCTCCAAACGAAAGGTGTGCACTTCCTTTACCAACTTCAAGTGGTCATAGGTAACGTTGATATCTAAGTTGCTCCGATAAGGCCTCGAAAGTGGTCAACCCAGTCAGCCATGACTGTGACACCCATTTGGTTAAACCACTGACTTTTTTGTGTGTTCACACTCAAGACTTTCTCAATAGGTTTTGGTCAAGGGTTTGCCGCATTTCTCTCACAATCACAAGGCTAAAAAACAGCTTATTGGTCTCCAAGCTGACAAAACCACTAAAATCCCTAAGACCAAAACCAAATGCCAAAACCGAGACTAGTACAAAGCTTTCAACTATTATTTTTTGTCCAACACCCTTCCATTCCAATCAAAGGGCCAAGATTGATCAATCATTATCAATCTTTGATTGAATCCAACAAAAAACCCTAGGAAAACCCTATAAATAACCCTTGAAAATCAGAACTGAGAAGGAGGGGAAAAAGAAAGAAAAAGGATGAGAGAAATATTGAGAAAATACCCTAGTTTTTAGGGTTTACAAGCCTAGCACATGGGTTTATTTATTTTTGAAAGGGCACCAAGTTTATGGAAGCAAAACTTAATAAAAAAAGAAAGCAAAGAAGATAGTAGTTGTTATAAGGTTTCAAAGGTATATTGTTTAACCTAAAAGTGGAGTCCGTGTGGACTTGAGAAAATTTTGGTTGTCATTTGATCTACATTTATGTTTTTAAATAGGGTGATGCTTAAAGAGTAAGGGTTATGTTTATTTTTTTTTGTTGCTATGATTTTGATTCTACGGTTTGAAGCTTGTTTTTACGGTGTGTTTGATGTTTTTAATGTGACAAATGCTTTCTAGTTAGGCTAATTTTAATAAAACAATGTTTGTTTGTTTTATTTAGTTTGATTAATGCATTGTGAAGCAATATTGTTTATCTTGAGTTTACAAGGCTTGTTCATGACCAAAATATGTTTAGGAAACTAATTTTTGAATCCAAATTGCATAGATATGTAGGCTAGATAAGATTTGGCAGTTTTAGGAATTGAAACTCCATGCATGTTATTGATAATTTGATGTTATTTGTTAGTTCTTTTGATTCAACTATACTTGGTATTGGTAATGTGGTTTGTGAGGACCAAAAATAGTATATTTAGAGGCCTAGAAGGCCAAATCTGGGTTTTGACAGTAGTTCTTCAATTTCTGGAAATTTTCTAGATTCTAGGTTCATGTTCTTTGTATGAACTTTGTCTTAGCCTCTTATTTTGGAGTTGTTTTGGGTTAATTCTTGGCACAAACATGTTAACTTGTTATCTTTAACAAATAATCTAGGGTTAAAATGCATTAATAACACTTATTCATGCATTTAGATTCTAGAGTTCTTTCGACCGCCCAAACATATTTTGATCAAATCGTGGTTTTAAGTGTTAATCAAAGAAAATAGATGTTTGATTCTTGATTTATGCATGATTATGAACAAAATCTTGCCCTTGATTACATCAAAACTTGTCTGGTAGGGTGATCATTTTTTGTTCGGTTCGGTTTTTATAAAAAAAGTAACCAAACCGGTTTAAAAAAAAACGAATTGAAACCGGTTCAAACCGATCGGTTTCGGTTTGGTTCGATTATTTAGAAAAAAAACTGGTTTTTTTTTGTTTGGCTTGGTTGTTTCCCAGTTTGGCTCGGTTTTTTTCGGTCTGGCTTGGTTTTTTTCCAGTTTGACTCTGTTTTTTTCGGTTTGGCTCGGTTTTTCTGGTTTGGCTCGGTTTTTTTCCGGTTTTTTTGTTTGGCTCGGTTTTTTTGTTTGGCTCGGTTTTTTCGGTTTGGCTTGGTTTTTCCGGTTTGGCTCGGTTTTTTTCTCGGTTTTTTTCAATTTAGGTTCGATTCGGTTTTTTCGGTTTCGGGCTTATAAAACCAAAACCCGAACCTGACCGGTTGGTTTTTTTTAAATTCTAATCGGTTTAATCAGTTTTTTTTCACGGTTCAGTTTTTTCTGTTTTTTTTTTCCGGTTTTCTCTATTTAATCGGTTTTTCAGTTTTTTTGCTCACCTCTATTGTCTGGTTTGTGATTTACATTTACCGGGTTTCAGTTTGAATGTTCATCATGTTCTTGGTGTTTGATATGTTTTTGTCAAAAAAAATTATATTTTTATGTTTTTTTAGTTTTGATATGTATTTGGTTTAATTGTTTGTTTTGCTTTAGTTTTTCAGGTTAAACTATGTTTTGGTTCGGTTCAGGGTTGAACCAATGTTTTTGAGTCAACCCGAATGGTTTTGTTTGGGGTTAGGTACTAAAGCTTTGTTTGGCTGATTACTTTTTTTTTTATTGAAGAATTTTTGGCCTAAGGGGTTGTTTGGAAAGCACACCCTTTTGACAGTTTTGTTTTGAATCAAAATGATTTTTTTGTCAAACATGCCATAAGTAAATTCCTAAAAATTCTAAAAAAAATTCAAGGACCAATTTAAAATTATTTGTGGATCCCTCACACATTTTTAACCTAATTATATTTAATATTGAAGTTGTAGACTTACACTGTAAAATGTTGATTTGGTATTCAAATACCCATTTTTCGACCAAAATTTCTGAAAAATTTTTCTTATTTTAAAAAATATAAAATTGTATTTCATTTAGTGTGCATTCAATTAAGTCTCTCAAAAGATAAAAATCATATTTTGCTTAAAAAAATATAGAAACATATGGTATGATTTAGCATTTTTTATATATACACAAAAATTCAAAAAATATATTTGCATGCATTTTTTAACTTAATAACTAATTTATTGAATCCATGAGAACTTGATCAAAATTTCAATAACCCCTAAAAATTTTAATTCATGAGAATTAATGGTCAATATTCTAATATATATATATATATTAGACCTACAAGTAGGCTGGCATTTAAATACCACAAGTTGACTTGAAATTTTCCAAAATTATTTCGGGTATTCACTACTTTTAAATGAGAGTATTTCTCACTACAACATATGAGTTGTGAAAAACTATTTCACCTTATAGGATAATTGAACCTTGTCAGGGCGCCAACATGAATTCTTCCCATAAGAATTTATTGAGGCATATGAGCCTATAATAAATTTAAAATGTCAAATTTATTCATGAGAATAAATCTTTATTCTAAGTCATAGATGGACCATCAGTTAGGAACCCATTAATATATTTGAGCCATATTTTAACTATACAATGTAGCTTACCTTGCACTAGGGGTGTTAATCATTCTATAGCCATAATCAATTACTTACTCTAGAATTTCATATAAAACTAGTGATCTTAAACCAAATAATTAGATGATGACTTCTTGATCCTAACATCCCGCTACATCACACGCTCACTTGCGATAAAAACAAAGCCAAATAAAATATTAATTGACTTAACTTAATCTGATTAGTTAATTTTTAATTTTTTTTTTATTGGAACCGATGATTAATAACACTAGTTATAGCTAGACTACAATTTATGTTTTGATTGCTTATGAGATCCAATCAAGCATGAAGGACAAGAATGCTCAATCTACAAAAGGCCCTAGTGTTGTCACATTCCAGCTCAAATAAAATGCTGAATCTTATCTAACTCTAAAGGTTGCTTCAAGAAGCAAGAAACCCTTTCGCGTGTGTACTCGTATTATATCCTCATTGGTTTCTTCTCGCCACCAAGGATGAGCTTTAGCTTTCCTAAAAAAAAAAAGAGAAAGAAGAAGAAGATAAATTTCGAGAGGTTAAATTTTATCCTCAAGGCCAAACAATTAAAAAAAAAAAAAAAGGCAACGTGTCTTCTAAAAACAAGAGTAAGAAAGGGAGATGGAAATCAAGCACGTGTCAAAAGCGTGGTGGCCAAAATACAAAAAATAAATCAAAACAAAGAAAAAAAGTCCTTTGACTTTTAATAAATGTTTAAAGTACCACGACATTGACACTTCACAAGTTCTCTCTACCCCCCACACCATCATGTCCAACATTCACAAAACGAACTCGAACACTTCATAAAACGACAAATCACCTGCGTGTCTGAGAACGACATGTCTGCGGTAATTCTCCTCATGTAATTATAAACTTGGACAATGCAGCTTCAATAGAAGCATCCTGACTAATTGTTTGATTATATTATATTATTTTATTAATGTTCCTTTTTATTTTTTATATTCATTCCTTTGAATCTATTAATTGCATTTTATTTGTATTATTTTATTAACATCCTAACATTAATGTTTCACTGTTCAATATTATATTTTTTTAATTTTGACGGACATCTTGTTGCCAATCATATTTTTTTTCAGAAAAATAAAGCAGGACAAGCACACCAGTCACCCCTTTTGATGTTTTTTTTTCCTTGATTTTATTTGTTTTTTGGTTTTTATACCCTATAAAAAAATTATCATTCACTTACTATTTAATTTTGACATGATTCTTAAATATTATAATAAATTTTTATTTGAATTTTAATAATTTTTTTCAAATATTATATATCTGGTATGAAAATATTAATACTAATAACAAATTATTCAAGAAAATTAATTGAAATTAGTGTTTTATTATTAAAATTTATTTTAAACATGATTTTATCACATTTATAATATTTTTAGCTTTCAATCACAAAATATAAAAATATTATTTTGATTTTTTTTTGTTAGCTTACTTTAACAATTATAATATATATTTTTTTCAACAAATACAATTATTTCAATTAGAAACATTGTATTTGTTAAGATAAATAAAAGATATCTTAATAAAAAAATTTATCTTGAAGGAACAAAAATTTCAACTGATAGTATCTTCAGAATTAATAATCATGCCAAAGAATTTCACGAGTCCTAGATATTTGTTTTACGTTCAAAAACGTTTTGGTCCCCTGCAATGTAACACAAACATACAAACCAGCTAAAACTAATAAATTTATCAAATGTGTGTTTTATAATATATCGCATGATATTTTTTAAAAATATTTTTTAATTAAAAATAAATTAAAATAATATTTTTTTATATATTTTTTTAATATCAATACATCAAAATCATCTAAACATATTTAAAACATATTAATTTGATATATTTTTAAGTGAAAAATATTTTTAAAAAATATATTATAAAGCAAAAACAAAAACCCAATAAGTCAAGAATATGTTTCAGTTGGATTTCCAATCTCAGATAATTTTTTTACTGTTAGCTATTTTCAAATTATTTTAAAATTTTTGTTTCAACATAATTTTTTTCAATTTTTTTAAATGATATATTTAAAGTGAATGTTTGAATCAAATCTTACAGAGATATATCTAAAATTTAGATTGGAATACCATTGGAATAACCTCCCTTAATCAGGTTTTGAGACGAGTTTAAAGAGTATTTAATATTAAGTTTTAATTTGTTTTTTTTTTGTTAAAATTTGATTTTTAAAATTTTTTCAATGTTTTTAAATTATTTTAAAATACTAATATTAAAAATAATGTTTTTTTAAAACAATATTAAAAAAAAAACAATTTGAAAACGTTGACATGAGAATTGAGATGCCTTGTATTAGAAAACGAATAACCTTGAGGTAAGGTTGTTAAAAACGTTTTTTTAATATGATACAAAAAATATAATATAAACTCGAATCGTAAACTCGGATCGTAAAATTATAAAATTATAAGTAATTTTTTTAACTAATTATAAATGATTCTAGTTAAGAAATTAAATTATATTAAAATATGATAAAATAAGTCAATAATATTATAATCAATGAGAGAGATAGATAATATGAATTAATAAATTAATGACATAAAAAAAATAAAAAGTCTCATAACAAAATTTTTCAATACAGGAGAATCATTAAAAGATAGGAAGCACATAAAAACTTAGTATTAGATCTTTTTTGGGTTGCAAGCTAATAAGTCTAAATTAGTAATTAACTAACATAAATTCAATAATGAAATAAACCCATAAATAATATCTAATACGCTAGAAAAAATTAAAATTAAAAATAATTATTTAAAATCAAATAAATAGAATAGAATATAATAATAATAAAAAAGTCTTTATGTTAAAATTCCTTTATGTAACCTCAATCTCTAATTTTTGTATATTCTTGGCAAATTTGAGTCTTGATTTCAAACATGTTATTCTCTCTTGTTTGGATGAATTATTAGGCCTACGATATATGGTTGAAAAGTTTTAAATGTCTAGTTTCTATCACAACTTTAATCGAAGCAAAATTCCACCGGTAACTCTAGATATGTTCCAAACAGTACACGAAGGTCTTATTTGACATATTTGATAATTTTAGTTTACTGACTTTGACCCTCTGAAATATTATGTTCCCTAACTCCATTTGACCTGAAAATTTAGCACAATATATTTTCATGTATATAATATTTTCTTGTAAAATTTCAGCTTTATTCAATATATGGTTTGAAAGATATGCTCAATCTCGCAAAACTAGTCAGCAAATATTTTAAGACCAAATTTGAACCTGACTTGGTTCATATTATAAATTTAATAAGCTCGTAAAATCAAACCGAGTTTACCGATTTTGCACGAGTTAAGTCCGATTTTACTGGTTTCGAGTTTTTAGTCCAATTTAGCACGTTATATACATGTTGACTCGTAAAATTACAAGATCTTAAGAGTTAACTCGCGATTTTAACAATAATACCTTGAGGGGTGTAGCTCAATTGGTCAAGTTCTAAATTTACTCATAGAGATAACTAGTTCGAGTCCCACAAATTTCAGGGTCACTGGAGGCTTATATGGTCGTTACCTTCAAGGTCCGTGAGATTAATCGAGGTATAAATAAGCTGATCCAGACACTCATATTAATAAAATAAAATAAAAAACAAAAAACAATAAATTAAATAAGATTAGTGAACACTAGCCAAATTCACTTAACCCATGTTTTTTTTAGGAGTCTCTTTCTGTCAAAATCTTTTTATCTCATCTCTGAAAAGTGAAGAAGCTAAAGTAAAGACCAAATTCTTTATCGTCTCCGAAATCTCTCTCTCTCTCTCTCTCTCTCTAAAGCTTTCACACGAAATCTCCTTCTCTGTTTTTTTCTATAGCAGCCTTAAAACACCTTTCATTTCTGATCTTCGTTTAGTTTTCAGTGTTCGAGATTCAACTTTGACCATTAGATCATAGATCATCAGTCGGCCGGTTGCTTTGGTTTCTGTGGTGTTTTTTATATTTAAATGTTGTAAACTAACTTGTTTTACAGTGGTGCTCTGGGTTTAATCATTGAGTTCTTCGGTTAATGTGAGATTTTGGTCAGAGAAGTGATTCTCGGTAGAGATGTTAGGTAAGTTAAAAAACACCCAACAAGAAAAAAGAGTTCCATTGACTGGTAGCTGAGAGAGAGAGAGAAAAAAAAGAAAAACCAAACCCTAGAAAGTAGAAAAAGTGAAACCTGTCTCTCTTTCAAATTCTTAACAAGTTATAAATGCTATAGATTTTTGCCTTCGTGATTTTTTGGGGGTTTCAAGTAGGAATCATGCCTGTTGATTTAGATAATTCCCCAGCTGCTTCTGGTGAAGCTAGTGTCTCTTCCTCTGGTTACCAACTACCACAACAACAAACACCGTCCAAGGCAGTTGCTATCGCCAAGAAAAAACGCAACCTCCCTGGAATGCCAGGTAAAGAAAAGAGCTTGAAGCTTTATCAGTTTTGGGTTAATTAAAGTTAATTGATTTCTGTTTTTTTTTGTTTTTTTTTTATTTTCTAGTAGATCCTGAAGCAGAGGTGATAGCCTTATCGCCAAAGACCCTTTTAGCTACAAATCGATTTGTATGTGAAATATGCAACAAAGGGTTTCAAAGAGACCAAAACTTGCAACTTCATCGACGAGGACATAATCTACCATGGAAATTAAGGCAAAGATCAAGTAAAGAAGTGAAGAAGAGAGTTTATGTATGTCCAGAACCAACTTGTGTACACCATGATCCATCAAGAGCTCTTGGCGATCTTACAGGAATAAAGAAGCATTTTTGCAGAAAACATGGGGAGAAGAAGTGGAAATGCGATAAATGTTCGAAAAAGTATGCTGTTCAGTCTGACTGGAAGGCTCACTCAAAGATTTGTGGTACTAGAGAGTATAAATGTGATTGTGGTACCCTGTTTTCAAGGTAATATTGGCATCAAATCTTTGTTCTTGATGTGATTTTTGGTGGGTTTGTTTGGATTTTGAAGTTTTGTTGTTTTGGTTGGTTTATGAAGGAGGGATAGCTTTATTACACACAGAGCATTTTGTGATGCATTGGCGGACGAGAGTGCTAGAGCTCAAACTCAGACTCGGAACCCAAACCCAAATCATAATCCGGAATCTGACCCGAAAGTGCAAGTTGATTCATCTCCACCACCAGCACCACTACCACCACCAGTGGCCCCAGATTTAGGTCCCGGTCTGAGTCAGGCTCCACCAGGGCTAGCTCAGTCAACTGGGATGACACCATCTCCAGTCTTGGCAATTCAGAGTCCAGGTAAAAAAATTTGGAGCTAAATTTGTAAACTTTCAAATATTCTGTTACTTTTGTCGGTTTTGGAGTTTTGTCTTAATCAAACAAGAAAATCCTTGTGTTGTTTGTTGTCATCTCTCTTTGTCGTTCTTTAGATCTTGGAGTTTAGTAGTTTTTTGTCTTCTACTGATGTTTGTTGTTATGTTAAGTTAAATGGCACTGAATAGATTTGTAGCGCTAAGAAAGGAAGAAAAATAATTTTGAGATTCAGCTTGTCCAATCTCTGGCAAAGAACTCAAGTGATTCAAAAGCTAAAAAGGAAAGAGATTTGGGTTTAGTTTAGATAAAGGGAACAATTATTGACTCTTTGCCTTTTCTTCTAAAGTTCTTCATAAAGAAAGGCTTTACTTTCCATGTTTGTATGTAAGTGCCCCCCATTTAATGTCTTCTTTATTTCCTTTAATCTTTTCAATTTGACATCATACAGAGTTACCAGATAATCCTGCACAAATTATAGAAGAAGCACCGGCACGGGCACCTATGCCGGCCACAGTAACTGCTGGGTTCAATGGAAGCTGCAGCAGTAGCACTAGCTCAAGCAGCAATGGCAGCAGCACCAGTAGCGTGTTTGCTAGTTTATTTGCTTCCTCAACTGCTTCAGGAAGCTTGCAGACACCTCAGACTCCTGCTTTTACTGATCTAATCCATGCAATGGCCCATCCCGATCGCCCAACAGACCTTGCTCCATCATCTTCAGCTGAACCTATTTCTCTGTGTCTCTCCACTAATCATGGGTCATCAATTTTTGGCACCGCAGGGCAAGAACGTAGGCAATATGCACCACCACCACAACCAGCTATATCCGCTACCGCACTGTTACAGAAAGCTGCTCAAATGGGAGCTGCCGCTACAAATGCATCATTGCTTCGTGGGCTTGGGATTGTGTCATCTTCTCCATCATCTACCCAGCAAGACAATACACAATGGGGTCATAGGCAAATGGAGCCTGAAAATGCCTCACTTGCTGCAGGGCTTGGACTTGGCCTGCCTTGTGATGGAGGTTCTGGATTGAATGAATTGATGATGGGAACTCCTTCCATATTTGGGCCGAAGCATGCCACTCTTGATTTTCTTGAACTTGGGATGGCTGCTGGTGGGAACCCTAGTGGTGGTCTATCAGCACTCATTACATCTATTGGTGGTGGTCTTGATGTGGCTGCAGCAGCAGCTTCTTTTGGAGGTGGAGAGTTTTCTGGCAAAGACATGGGAAGGAGCTGATGACATTTTAAAGCAAGGAACTATACTTCTCCATTTTACTTGGGGAATTAAGTTGCCTTTGTACAGAGTTTTGTCTCAGGGCAACTGATTTTTCTCGAGGAAGGATGAAAAGATAAATCTTGCGGAAGACATTGCTCTAATGGAGGCGAGGATCAACCCATCGTTAATTGTTTTGCTGCCTTGGTGTAGATATTTGGCCAAGAATTAAGGGACCCTTGGCTTCCTGATTAATGTAATTTAAGGCGGGGGTTGAAAATTTGAACCGTAGCTTTGTTTTTAGCAGTAAACTTGGGGATACATTTCTCCATCCACTACTCTAAATTTATTGCTTGAAAACATAATAAAACAGACGCAATTTCAAAATTTGATTAGCAGCTGCGCACTTGGAAGGATGAACGGTACGAATTTGTGGCTGCGACGTGGAATTAGTCATCTTGCTGCCGATGATGAAAATAGCTTAGGATATATTTTGTAGTTGTGCTGTGTTAAGATCTTGCTTCTGTATATGAAAATATATCTTGTCTTGAAGTTATTGAGTATTTGGAAGGGAACAAAAATCAAGATTCTTCATTCTTGTAAATTCCTTTACTCCTCCATGCTCAAGGTTAATACTTAATTCTCATTTTTATGGTTTGGTTCTAACCTTCTTCAAATCCTTTTCTTTTCCAGGAGTCATAAAAGAATGAGTGAAGTGGGTGAAAAATTACAACCCATAGCATAAATCCCTTGAGAAGAGAGGGAAAACAAGATGATCATGAGCAATTATCGAATTGTTGTGATAATTTTTAATGAAGTTTTAAATATTTAAATACAGCTTATTTCTATTGCTAGACTTATGCTTTTTGGTAAAGTCTTTCGAATTGAGCTGATTTTCTAATTTTGGTGGCAATCTTTTCTGTTCTTTTTTCTCTTCAGTGATCTGATTCATTGCATGGTTAATCCTAGGATTTCAAGCACTGAAAGCCAAGACACAGGACAACAAATAAATACCTGACAAGAAGAGACTTCAGCTAAACTAGTTACACATACATGAACATCACATGATAGAAACCAAAAGCCCATCTCATATTTATTACACAAATAAGCACAGAATTCAGATTTGGGATTGTTTTGTACGTTCTTTTCATGGCATCGACAGAAGCTATTTAGAAGAGAGAAATTAATAATATGATTTTTTAAATAGTGTAAATATATATCAAATTTTCATATATGCACTCCAATAAAAAACAAACCATTTAGAAAAGTCAATTATATTTTAATATATTTGATATTAATACAATTATTTAATAATAATAACCGACTAATACAATTCCAATCAAAATCTCTTTTTTGCATAAAAATATATTAAATAAATTTTTAGCTATGTTGACCAATATGTTAGAATAACTCTTTTGACCAACATTTAGAAATAGCACTTCAACTTAGAGCAACTCCAAAGGATGTGCTAAATGGAAAGCAAAAAAATAAAAATAAAATATTATTTTAGCTTTTCCATACTTGTTTTACATGCTCCAAAGAAAGTGTTAAACAAAATGTCAAAATACATTTTCTCTTCTAAAAATACTATTCCTACATATCTCTAAAAAAAATCAAAACCAATAAAGTGGGGTCAATAAAAAAATAAACCAATTAATTGCAACTATGAGGAAAAGAATGACATCAAACTCATTAAGGAAAAAATAAAGCACTTATTTCTCTCACTTCAATATAATTGGCTTTTCAAATGGTTTTTTTTCATTGGAGTATACATAATAAAAAAAGTTATATTTATACTATTTAAAATGCTATTTTATCAATTTAGCTCTTCAAAATAGCATCTCTCTTCGGATCTATTTTGGCTCTTTAATATAGCTTTTCCATTGGAGCTATAAAAATAAGGGATGAAAGCAAGAAGTTTTTGTCTTATCCTTTTAGCTTTTGTTTTAGCTCTTTCCTTGGAGATGCCTTTAGTTGATTAAGTGTCATCAAATCAAGATTAGAGACTGAATTATTTATTATCATTCCACAATACGTAGCAGGATGACCTTGTTGTAGTTATTAAACTTGTTATAATGAGTTGATTTGGTGATTTGTCGACTCGAAACCTGATTTAGGTCAAGTCTTCTTTCGAACTGAGATGCATATTAACCCGATCAAACTCAAGTTACCTAACAGGTCAAATTTAACTCATTTTGGGTTTGATCTTGCTAACCCAAAACCAAGATCTTAGGCCGAGTTAGATCTCAAATTGAATCCAATAATTATAGCTCTAATTAGAAAGCAATAGAGCCTTAAGATTCTTAAATTGTTCAAAAGTTCACCAAACTATAAAATCTTTATGCTTGGATGCACAAACTTGTCTTATCTATTAGTCTAGGTTTAAATTCAAGTTCTATCAGTCAAATCTTTTTTTCTTACTTTAAAAGAAAATTTATCATTAAACTAAACATTTATATATAATTGGTGTTTACGAACATCTTTTTTTGAGTTTATAGTTAGAGATTTTTTATTCTAAAAATCTTAGTTTGATGAAATGTTGTTCCCTCAACTCATCCAAAATATTTTCAGAGAAAAATCTGCATCTTTTTTGGATTTAGGCTTTGTGTGGATAAAAATGATTGTTAGTTATTTAAATTTTTTGGTTAAACATATCATAACTTCTTCAAGTCTAGTAAAATTGCCAAGATTTTCTCATAAGATTATGGATGATAATGAGTATTCGTGGATCATGTTTCTTTATATCCATATCTAGCCTGTTACTCATCGGGTAAAAAAATTAATTATTCATATCTTATTCATCAAGTTTTAGGTATCCATATGTATATTTATTGTATGACGCAGAATGTAGCGTAGATAAAAGTTAGGGTTCTCAAGCTCTAAGGTTACAAACCTAAGTTATAGAGAAATTTAGAGAAAACTCTCTAATATTTTATTAAAATTCTGAATAGTCTACATCTCAAAATAAATCAGACATCCCTGTTTATATTAGTCCTAAAATCCTTTACATAAAATGATTCATAATTAAAACTAAAATTCTTTATAAAAAATGATTCATAATTAAAACTTACCTAACTAATATAATTCATCTAAAATTAGAATTCCTAAATAGTAAAATACTAATTAAATTAAAAGTACTAATCTAAGTACAAAACAAATAATTAAAATAGAAAAATAGCAACTTCAGGCTTTATATCATATGCTTATGGGTTTCTTCGTGAGCTTTTTTTCAGGCTTGGCCTTATCTATCTTCTATAAATGTAATTGTAACACATTGCATGTCATTCCTCTTTACTTGTGAAAGACTCGACCTCGAGTCACCTTCAAGCTCTGAATACAAAGACTAATTATTATAGAAAGGATAAATGTTTAGCACATTAAAAGTTTTGAAAATACTCATATTATCAAGTATATCGATAACATAAGCATTGTTAGCAAATTTTTTAATGATGGTGTAAGGACAATATTTCTTCACCCGTAGCTTGCTATACGACCCCACCAAAAATCTTTCTTTGTGAAGGAACACTTTAGCATGACGATGTCTATCGGTAGCTTCCTTGTATTCGGTATTGGTCTTCATCAACTTTTGCTTCATATCCTCTATAGTAGCTTGCACATACATGGCTATTTTCTCAACAACAATACTAAACCCAACACCCTTCTGAATTGACATAAGATCTAGCACATGCTTAGGGCACTATAGATACATAATCTCGAATGGTGATTTATTCATGGCACTGTGTCTAGCATTGTTGTATGAAGATTTTGCTTTTACAAGGGTATAATCCTACTATTTAAGTTTGTCACCATAAATGTTTCTTATCAAGTTTCCAAGTGTTCTATTCAGCGACTCTATTTGTCTATTTGTTTGTGGATGTGTTGTGCTACTGAACTATAATAAAGAGTCATACAGTTTCCACAATGTACACCAAAAGTGATTAAAAAACTTATTGCCCTGATCAGAAGTGATGGTCTTTGGCACCTCATGTAAATGAACCAACTCTCAAAAGAAAAGTCAAGCAATAACAGACGCATCATTTATATTTTTACATAGAATAAAATACGTCATCTTTGAGAACCTGTCAACTATAATAAATATAAAATCCACTTCCTTTTATATACAAGGTAATTCCAATACAAAATCCATATAAAAGTCCTCTTATATTTCTTTAGGAATAAGCAAAACCATATATAGACTTGTATTTTATGCTTATCCCTTGATATTTTGACAAATATAATATTTTTGCACAAACTTACCAAATAAATATAATATTTCTAGGCAAACTTACCAATATCATGTTTTCAAGTGAGGCCAATTTTATCTTAGATTGTTGGCTTTAACCCTTTCATGAACCTTGCAACATGCTAATTCTCCGTCTCCTGGAGCCTGATATTTTTTGACAGTCTTTGAAATTCAGCAATATACCCATTGATAGATTTATCACCTTGTGTAAAATCTTGATATCGTTGAAACAAATACTAGTCATAATCAAGAGAAAGCGATCTCTCATACAACAACTGTCTCATATATATATATATCCATGACATAATAGGTTGTCTCTCTTCTTTTAATCGTGTTTATGTCTGATGTTTTCACTAGGAAAAAGCTTCACCTTTTAGGTTATATGCGACTAGGTTAGCCTCCTTCTCTTTCAAAAAACCTGAGTACTCCTTAACCTTATCATATATAGTGACCCAATCAAGGAATTTCTTTATGTTCATATCTGTATTGAGTAAATGGATTTCTATCTTGATACAAATATAATATGTTTTTTTGTGGTGGTTTGTCTTGGAATGCCAAGGCCCTATGACCTCCATCAAATTTGACTCCACCGACATCCTCCACTTTGACAATTAATTTACAGATATTAACATGGATATGAAATGTGATAGGTTCTCATATGTAATTAAGTCGCCAATGATGCTTCTTGCTTTAATACTTGCTGGATAGGACAAAGATTAAATCCAGCTATCGTTTTGTCCCTTTGTTATTTGCCCTTTTCTTTGAAAGGTGGTTTCGCTTATCGAAATACTGTGGATTGATTAGCTTGGTGATTTGGTGTCCCTTAAAGAATCTATGTTTTGCGAACACGGCCGCCATAAATTAAAATTACCTCCTGAATCTTAGCAAGAATTTGGTTCTTAAATAGTTAATAAATAGTTTATTTCCTGCAATATGTTTGACTAAAAAAAATAAACTCAAAAAAAATATTTGTGGAATTTTTTTATATGATCATTGAGTCCAATCCAATAAGTCAAATTTGAAAACTCTCGACTCGACTCATTACTAAGTTTAGTTTTCAAATTAAATCATGTGAAAGTTATCTTGATGTAGTCCAACCAACTTAACAAGTTTTTTATTAAAAAAACAATCAAATGACAAAAAAAAAGACCAAACACACAGGTTCAAAGGTAATCTGAATAGCTAATATAAAACGGTTTGACTTAAAAAAATAAAGATGATATCTTTTTTTTACATTAAAATAGTCAGATTCTAAAAAATTAGATGACATGTCATTTACATGTTTTTTTTTTTAAAAAACTTAGGCGCAAAGGCTTGGGCTTGAAAACCCGCTTTCTCGAGCTTTGTTTCAAGGGTCTAGACATGTCGGGCACCGGGTGAAGCCCACAAACCTAGGTTAGTTTTTTTTTCCCTTTTACACACAATTTTCTTTGCTTTAATATTTTGATTTTTTTTATAGGTTTTTCAAGTTTCTTATTTTTCTTATTTTATGTTTTATATGTTTTTTTTTATAAATAATGTTTTTGGTGATTTGAGGAACATTTTAATAAAAAAAATATGATATATAAGAGAAAATGTGAATATATAAAAACTAAGAAGTTTAAAACATTTTTTTATATAAAAAAAACAATTATTGATTCTATATTTAAATTGCTAAAAAAGACTTATTTTTTGTTTCCTAAAAAAAAAACTATAACAAAATACACAATCTGATAATATATATGTACAACCAAATTACTAATTAAATATGTATATTTAAATTGTTAAAATATAATTATTTTTTCAAAAGTAATTTTAAAATATATTAATAAATATATTAAGTACTGTATGAACACAATATTGATTAAGGCATCGCCTAATTAATTTATATACTACAATGACTAATTAAATAGTTTCAAGGAATTATAAAAATTAAGTTATAAATAAATCTTATAACCATATTAATTCATATAAAAAACAAAATTTCACCCAAAATCTATTTGTATAATATATTATGATATTTAATGAATAATTAATTTCATTTTGTTTTCATTGACGAGCTTAGCTTGAACTTTGTTCTTCTCTTTTTCCTCCAATTTCATCTTCAATATTGTTTTTTTATTATTAATTTTTTTATAATTTTATAATTTTATCATTTAATATTTATTTAATTTTAAATTGGTTTTTATATTTATTTATTTATTTATCATATAACTAAATTTTAAAAAAATGTTTTGCTTTTCCCCTTTTTCCTCAATTTCATCTTTAACATTTTTTTTTATTAAATTATATATTTTTTAATTTTATCATTCAATATTATTTGATTTTAAATTGGTTTTGATATTTATTAATCATATAACTAAATTTTAAAAAACTGTTATTGAACCTTTTGGAGTCAATTACCTAAATCACATATTTAGATCAATCTAACATGTCGTCGTTTCAATATTTGTTTTTAAATATAATTTTAAAAAACTTTTAAGTTAAAAATCTTTTGGTTTGACCCATAATATAATGTGAGAGGTAACATAGCACCAACTTAACATAGAGTTGTGGCTTACATGTCCTCTCTTAAATTAGTATTTGATATTGTGGTAGTAGTTGCGTTTCAAAGTTTTTTTTTTACTCGAAAATGCATCAAAATAATATTTTTTTATTTTTAAAAATTTATTTTTGATATCAGCACTTTAAAAAGATAAAAAACATAAAAAAATTAATTTTAAACAAAAATAATTTCAACTTTTTGTGAAATGACCTAAACTATGTTCCTAAACACTACCTAAGCGTGCGTGTTTGAGATTATGGTACAATGTGTTTTTCAAAATATCTTTGCACTTAAAAATCTATTAAAATAATTTTTTTTTTAATTTTTATATTAATACATCAAAATTATAAAAAATATTTAAAAAATATTAATTTAATATTTTTTAAAATTAAAAATATTTTAAAAAAAGTCTCAAGGGTTCTGAAAATCACGCTATAAATACTGAACCAACAACCTACCACTTCTTAACATGTGTCACAACTATGCCATTTTATGGTCCATAGGTGTTATTGTATAGTTGGTCCTTTGACAAACAACCCGTTAATTCAAGCAAAATCTCAATCCCACTGCACATATGATAATGATATGCAATCATGAAATTAAAACCTAATTATAATGATATTTCCCAAAATACCCTCTAATAAAACCTGTTTGTCTAAGCTTTTTTTACCTGTTTTTTAAATTAAAAAGATTCGATTTAATTAAAAAAAAAAGAAGTAGAAAAGCTTAGACAAATATAACCTAAATTACATAAAATGTGTAGGTTTGGAACTATGCTTAAAGATATGCTACGGTGCTACCAGAATTTATTATGAAAAAAGTACAATTTCATAAATTAAATGTTTATGTATAGAACGTGTAAAATTCTAGAAACATAAAAGCATTTCCAATTAATTTATTAAATCTTATGATAAAATTAAATTAAAGAAACTAATAAAAGAATAAATCACAGGGGCACTTTGGTAAGAAATCAAACTTAGCCATAATCAACTGGGGCATAGAAGCTTTGGAAAGAACCAAAGAATAATCCATTTGGCTTTATTTTCCCCTCTCTGCCTCCACGTTTTCACTATTTGGACACAAGCAAAGCCTAGGCACACACGAGAGAGAGACGGAGAGAGTGGGGGGGCTCCGACGAGAAAGACCACCCAGATACCTTCTTCGGAGCTTCCATTATCTAACCACAAAAAAAAAAGTTTCAGTCTTTTAGGTTTTCTCACTATCAATCTCTCTAAAAATCTGAAAAAGGTATGTTTTCTTGACATTAAAATTTCTATTTTTGTTTCATTTATATCTCTATATTCTAACGTAAAAATTCCAAATTTGAAAACCCATTTCAGGTTCTTGAGAAGTATTTGTTGTTACAGCAGGACATGTTCAAATTTTATATTGGACGTAATGAAATTTATTGTTTTGGCTAAAAGAGTGACTGAATTTCGGTTAAGAGGATAAGATGCCATCTGGGGTTCTTTTGAAACTGAATTTTGGATTAAGGAGAGCTATTGTTGGTAGAAATTCGATTCCTTTGGTGTCGAAGACTAGTCAATTTTCATCAAGGAGGTCTCTTGTTAGGAGTTCAATGGCTGCTTCCAGTTCTAAAGCTGTCTTTGGTGATGTTCATATTGATGACATGATTGCCACTTGTGGGAATGGATTGGAGATTTCAAAACCCAGTGCTGTTTTTTTCTCTGATAGAAGTCGTTCTAGTTGTCTAAAATCGAGTGTTAAAATGAGAAATAGGGAGTTGCCAAATAGTCGTTTGGTGTGTGGAAACTTTATGCTTGATGCAATGAGAGGGAACGGTAAGGCAAATAATTTAGTTGTTGGAACATTGTTGAAGAACTTGTATTCTTCGTCTTCTGTGTGTTTCTCTGCTGGGGCTGCTCAAGATGTGTCATTTGATGGGAATTCTCGCAAGGAACAGGTGGTGGACTCCACTGTGGTATCTGGCCAGTACGTGCTCTTATCTTCTGTTTGTTTCAATTATTTTTCTTCTTTGCTAACTTATTTTAGAGTTATAATTTCATTGAAGTCAATCACAAGATTGTGGTACAAATGTTCTTGGTTTCCCGTTATTCTCAATTGGTTTGGCAGTAGTGAAACAAGGGTTTGGGACACTGTACACAATCTTGCAAAAGAAATTAGGATTCAAAAAGGAGCCATATTACAATCACTTATTTGCCCAATATTGACTTCAGGAATACTGTTGATGACAGAAACTTGAAGCTGCTCTCTGGATCATGTTACTTGCCACATCCTGATAAGGAGGAGACTGGTGGGGAAGATGCTCACTTCATATGTGAAGATGAACAAGCTATAGGTGTAGCAGATGGTGTAGGAGGCTGGGCAGATGTAGGAGTCAATGCAGGGGAATTTTCTCGTGAACTTATGTCTCATTCAGTTAGTGCAATTCAAGAGGAACCCAATGGTTCCTTTGACCCAGCCAGGGTGTTGGAGAAGGCTCACGCAAAAACAAAAGCTCAGGGTTCTTCAACGGCCTGCATCATTACCCTTAATAGTGAGGTACGTTCTTCTTTAACAGGTAAAATTACACCCAGCTGCTTTCTTAATATTATAATTGATGGAATGTTGTGGCAGGAATTACGTATTGAATATTTTTAACACATTCTAATGAGCTCGGCTATATCCATATGGTGCTTTGGCTATTGTTTTCAGTCAGAATCAGTGGTTCAATCTTCAAGGCACTTATATTCCTTACTTTTTCCTTGAAGAATGAAAATTTCATCCATCAAACTAGTGTAATGGAGATGGATAGTCCATTTCTGTGTTTGATAACATGAAGTCTCAAAAAGTGGTAGCATTTTTGAAGTTCAAGGGTTTTAATTTCTACTATGGTATTTCAATTTCAGACTCTTTCTGATAACTAAAATCCTTGTAAGACAATACAATCACTTAATTCTATATCTAGTAGATAAAAAGCAAAGGCCTCCCTTGTTTCATGAAGTCATCATAAACAAAGTCTGTGTACCTTCCAATCTCTTTATTCTGGGTAGAATGTTGATTGACCCTAGACTGAAGATATTTGGCTGTTGGAACTTTGCAAAATTCTAGCTCTTGTGGATTGGAATGCACAAAGAAATATCTTACTGCAAGCATATCCTCTCTTTGACTGGTCAACTTCTGGTGAAGATTGTTACTAGACTTGCCTTTTATATTTCTGTGCCTGTATTTTATTATTTTTGATTTTTAATTGCTTCGTCAATGATTGCTTTATTAAGTACTCACCAAGTGAAAGTTACTGCTCAAGACTGCGTGGTCTTATATGGACTTCTTTCCTCAGGGAATACGTGCTATTAATCTGGGAGACAGTGGATTCATGGTGGTTAGAGATGGATGTACTATCTTCCGATCCCCAGTGCAGCAGCATGGCTTCAATTTTACATATCAACTGGAAAGTGGCAATGGAGGTGATCTACCCAGCTCTGGGCAGGTCAGTTAACGCACTCTAATCTCTCTCTTTTTTTCTTTTTTTTTATTCATTTCTGTTTTGTCAGTGCGTGTTTATATATTGTAGCGTGCTTTCATGTGTAACATATGTCTATATGTTTGCAATACAAACAAATCTTTCCTGGGTTTGCTATTATCAGTTTCTATCTAAATTGATCTTAAATATTGTTTGTTCATATGCTGCCACATCACAACCTTTTATAATAGCTAAGTCCATGTTATGAATTTAACTCCCCCTCAGCTTTGAAGTCTCATTCTCATCAACAAGGCAAATGAGTCAGTTAAGATTAATCTATTTTGAGCTTCAGCAATTTGCAAGTTTTGAATGCAAAAGTACTCTTTCCCAATGTCTGATTGACATGTGATGTAGTATGCACCAGGGTTTTTTTTTTTCCAAAATTATTAGATGCTGATTTGAGTTTAATTCAAAGAGTAACCCGTGTGAAATTTGAACAACAATGACTGTCTTGACCCGAGCATCCTTCTGGGATTAATGGCCTCAGGTTTTTACAATTCCTGTTGCTCCTGGTGATGTCATTATAGCTGGGACAGATGGATTATTTGACAACTTATATAACAATGAGGTTGCTGCTGTTGTGGTGCATGCTATAAGAACTGGCTTAGGGCCTGAAGCAGCTGCTCAGAAGATTGCAGCTTTGGCACGCCAGCGAGCAGTGGATAGGAACCAGCAGACACCGTTTTCCACTGCAGCTCAAGATGCTGGGTACCGATACTATGGTGGCAAACTCGATGACATCACTGTCCTTGTGTCATATATAACAAACTCCGCCAATATGTGATTCTGTCTTCTCCTACAGGCTACATGGCTACACTGTGTTCATTGACGCGGCTGTCTTCTCCTACGTGGCTACACTGTGTTCATTGGCGTGGCTCGAATGCTATTAGTTCTGAGTTTTTGATGAGAAACCATGTTGAGGAAGTTCTTTATAATGGCGCTCTATGCTCCTTTTACCACCTCAGTTTTGATGAATGCAGCTTTGCATTTCCCTTTTCTTCCTTATTATCCCACGAATATTTTATAAATGATCGAAAGGTTCTTAGAAACTGTTGAAGGATGCTTATAGCATCCAGCCATACTCACATCAGGTTTTTTCAGAAACAAGTCATCTCTATATACCAAAATTGTTTATGAATTACTGTCGCAAATGACTTGGCTCGGAATTTTTGGTCAACTGTCTCCATTTTGGTGCAGGCACCAGCCTAGCCCCTGTTTACAGATCAATTTTGTAACGATTATGATATAATTCCCCTACCTTCTGACATGAAAGTTTCGATCAACTGGGCGAAGCAATCAACACCCCAAACCTTTCAACCACTAGGAAGAAACATGATTATGATACTGTTTAGTTGTTTTTCGTTAAAATTTAATATTTTTTTTATTTTAAATTAATTTTTTTAATATTTTAAAATTATTTTAACATGTTAATTGTTAATATCAAAAATAAAAATTTTAAAAATATTATTTTGATATTTTTTTAAATAAAAAATACTTTAAAAAATTAACCCTATCACACTCCCTGTCATCTTTTTTATACATATCCGAACATCTTTTTTATACATATCCAAACCCGTAAAAAAACTTATTTCATTACTTGAAACAAATGACGTCCTAAACTTTGATGCAAAACATAGATATTCAAAAAGGTAATTAGAAGAGAGACTGAATTTAAAAGCATAAAAACACGACACTGCATACATTGAAGGGGCGTTTATTTGCTTAGACAAGGAAAATGCTTGGAAACTAGCCAAATTAGAGCTTCCATACTTTCCTTAAAGCTCTTCTTCCTTTCCCTTTATCTTTTTAAAGCAGGGGTTTACATTCTCCTTATATTTTTAAAATTTCACCCCCAAAACTTAAATTCATACCTATTTCTAAGAAAAATTCTAGGTATTTCTTCCTTATTTCAGACTTCTTCCAAGTTTCTTCCTCAACTTGAGAACTCCATAAAACTTTTACCATAGAAATTTTCTTGTTCCTTCTCATCGTGATCTAGCACCCTCACGAGTTTTACTTCCAATGTCAAGTCTTCCTTGATCTCTATAGGGACTTGGGGTAGCACTCGGGATTGATCTATTTCCGCCTTCCATAACATCGAAACATGGAAAAATTATGAATTTTATCTAAATTTGAGGGCAAAACCAATTGATATGCTACAAACCCGATTCTCTTGACCACTTCAAATGGACCAATGTATCTCGAACCCAATTTTCCTTTCACGCCAAAACATAACTAGTGTTTCTTTGAAGCAACCTTCAAATACACTCGATTTCCCACCTCAAATTCAAGAGGTCTTCTTATCATATTTGCATAACTCTTTTGTCTATCCTACACTGCTTTCATCCTGCTTTTTATAATCTTCACTTTCTTTGAGGTGACTTGAACCAATTTGGACCCTATCAATTTTCTATCTCCTACTTCTTCCCAACATACAGGGGTCTGATACTTCCTACCATACAAGACTTCATATAGAGCCATTCATATAATAGCCTAATAACTATTATTATAAGTAAACTCCACTAGTGGAGGATGATCTTCCTAGTTGCCCCTAAAGTCCAATATACAATCTCTTAATAAGTATTCCAGGGTTTGAATTGTTCTTTATGATTGTCTATCAGTTTGAGAATGAAAAGTTGTGCTTAGATTCAATCGCTTCCTTATAGCACGTTGAATACTTGGCCACAATCAAGATGTGAATCTAGGATCTTGATCTGACACTATCGATACTGGCACCTCATGTAACCTCACTACTTCTTTTAAATATAATTTAGCCAATTTATCAATCGAATCTGCCATCTTTATATGCAAAAAGGAGCAAATTTGGTCAATCTATCTATTATTACCCATATAGCATCATTGCCTCTCTTCCTTCTAGAAAAACCAAACACAAAGTCTATAATGATGTCCTTCCACTTTCATTTGGGTATCAATAATGATTATAATGGCCATGCTGGCTTTGATGTTCCACTTTTACATATTGACATATATTATATTTAGTCACATGCTCCGCTATTTTCCTCTTCATATTCAGCCACCAATAGAATTCCTTCAAGTCTTTGTACATCTTAGTACTTCTAAGGTGAACAACAAACCTCAATTCATAGGTTTCTTTTAATATTTCATTCTTTAGTGTCTTATATTTTGGTAGATATATACACTTTCCCATTACATTCATTCCATCCTCTATAATTTGAAATGGAGTTTCAACTCCCAACTCAATCTTATTCCTTACTTTTTTTCATTTTAACATCACCTTGTTGGGCCTCTAGTACTTTGTCTCTAAACACAAATCATACTTTTTTAGGCTAACAAGGATCCTTCAGGCTCAATTTCCAATTGAGTATCAATTTTCTTTAACTCTTTCACATTTCCTTTATTCCATTCCCTTGATTCTTCTATCACAACCTGTTTTTTTCCATCTAAAGGCATTTGCAACAACATTTACCCTTCAGAATAATAATCTATAATACAATTATAATCTTTAATCAATTCTACCCATATCCTCTGCCTCATATTCAACTTCTTCTGAGTCATCAAATATTTCAAACTCTTATAATTAGTGTAATTGTATACCTGAGATCCATATAAGTAATGTTTATATACCCGTAATGCAAATACCACAACAACTAGTTTGATATCATGAACTGGATAATTTACTTTGTGCGACTTTAATTTCCTTGATGTATAAGCTATAACCTTCCCATATTACATCAAGAAACATCATAATCCCTTCTTTGATGTATCATTGTAATTCACATACCCATCAGACCCTGAAGGAAGTGTTAATACCATAGCGATGATGAGTATCTTTTTTAGTCCCTGAAAGCTTTCCTGATGCTCTTCGGACTAGTCGTATTTGGATTCCTTACGTGTAAATCGAGTAAGAGAAATTGCTATTATAGAAAACCCTTCAATAAATATACTATAATACCTTGCAAACTTGAGGAAGCTATGAATTTATGTTATACTCGTAGGACTATTCCAATTCAAACCAACTTTCACTTTCTTTAGATCTACAAATATGCCTTCCCCTGAAATAATGTCCTAAAAAACCACCTTTCTTAGCTAAAATTTACACTTGCTAAACTTAACATACAATTGGTGATCTCTCAAAGTCTGTAATACATGCCTCAAATGTTCTTCATGTTCTAAATACGAATTATAATACACCAACATATTGTCAATGAACACCATCACAAACTTATTTGAATATGGCCAAAAAACCTTGTTCATCAAATCCATGAATACCGCCAAAGCATTTGTTAGTCCGAATGACATTACCAGAAATTCAAAATGTCCATAACGAGTCTTGAATGTAGTCTTCTAAATATATTGTTCCTTAATCCTCAACTGGTAGTATCCCGACCTTAAGTCTATCTTTGAAAACACCTTAGCACATTTCAATTAATCAAATAAGTCATCTATCCTTGGCAATAAATACTTATTCTTCATTGTCGCCCTATTTAGTTGTTTATAGCATAGTTATTAAATCCGGCCAAGGGGCCGGGTTCCAGGTTTCATGGGTCAACCCAGCTCAACTCAGGAAAAATTAAAGAAAAATTAAAGTTTTAATATTTCATATGAAAAAATCCATGTAAATATAGGTTATACATATTGTAAACAATGAAGTTTAAAAGAATATTTTAATTTTTTTATCCCACATTAAAAAGATATTATGTTAAGCTTTTAAGTTGAAGTATTTAAGCCAAAATTTTTTATTATTCCGCATTGAAAAAACATAACTTTTTTCTTGGAAACATAGAGTATATATACTAATAGGTTTCAAATCCCACATTGAAAAAACATAACTTCTTTCATGGGAACATAGAGTATATATACGAAAGGGCTTCAAATCTCACATTGAAAAGATACTATGTTATCCTTTTAAGTTGAAATATTTAAATCAAAAGGTTTTTTTATCCCACATTGAAAAAACATGATTTCTTTCATAGGAACATAGAGTATATATACGAAAGGGCTTCAAATCCCACATTGAGAAGATACTATGTTATCTTTTTAAGTTGAAGTATTTAAATCAAAAGGTTTTTTATCCCACATTGAAAAAGCACGATTTTTTTCTTGGGAACATAGAGTATATATACTAATGGGTTTCAAATCCCACATTGAAAAAACATAATTTTTTTCATGGGAACATAGAGTTTATATACGAAAGGGCTTCAAATCCCACATTGAAAAGATACCATGTTATCTTTTTAAGTTGAAATATTTAAACCAAAAGGTTTTTTATCCCACATTAAAAAAACATGATTTTTTTCTTGGGAACATAGAGTATATATACTAATGGGTTTCAAATCCCACATTGAAAAACATAATTTTTTTCATGGGAACATAGAGTTTATATACGAAAGGGCTTCAAATCCCACATTGAAAAGATACTATGTTATTTTTTTAAGTTGAAATATTTAAACCAAAAGGTTTTTTATCCCACATTGAAAAAACATGATTTTTTTCATGGGAACATAGAGTATATATACGAAAGGGCTTCAAATCTCACATTGAAAAGATACCATGCTATCTTTTTAAGTTGAAATATTTAAATCAAAAGGTTTTTTATCCCACATTGAAAAAACATGATTTTTTTCTTGGAAACATAAAGTATATATACTAATGGGTTTCAAATCCCACATTGAAAAAACATAACTTTTTTCATGGAAACATAGAGTATATATACGAAAGGGCTTCAAATCCCACATTGAAAAGATACTATGTTATCTTTTTAAGTTGAAATATTTAAACCAAAAGGATTTTTATCCCACATTGAAAAAACATGATTTTTTTTCTTGGGAACATAGAGTATATATATTAATGGGTTTCAAATCCCACATTGAAAAAACATAATTGTTTTCATGGGAACATAGAGTTTATATACGAAAGGGCTTCAAATCCCACATTGAAAAGATACCATGTTATCTTTTTAAGTTGAAATATTTAAACCAAAAGGTTTTTTTATCCCACATTGAAAAAACATGATTTTTTTTCTTGGGAACATAGAGTATATATACGAAAGGGCTTCAAATCCCACATTGAAAAGATACTATGTTATCTTTTTAAGTTGAAGTATTTAAATCAAAAGGTTTTTTATCCCACATTGAAAAAGCACGATTTTTTTCTTGGGAACATAGAGTATATATACTAATGGGTTTCAAATCCCACATTGAAAAAACATAATTTTTTTCATGGGAACATAGAGTTTATATACGAAAGGGCTTCAAATCCCACATTGAAAAGATACTATGTTATCTTTTTAAGTTGAAATATTTAAACCAAAAGGATTTTTATCCCACATTGAAAAAACATGATTTTTTTTCTTGGGAACATAGAGTATATATATTAATGGGTTTCAAATCCCACATTGAAAAAACATAATTGTTTTCATGGGAACATAGAGTTTATATACGAAAGGGCTTCAAATCCCACATTGAAAAGATACCATGTTATCTTTTTAAGTTGAAATATTTAAACCAAAAGGTTTTTTTATCCCACATTGAAAAAACATGATTTTTTTTCTTGGGAACATAGAGTATATATACGAAAGGGCTTCAAATCCCACATTGAAAAGATACTATGTTATCCTTTTAAGTTGAAGTATTTAAACCAAAAGGTTTTTTATCTCACATTGAAAAAACACGACTTTTTTCTTGGGAAAATAAAGTATATATACTAATGGGTTTCAAATCCCACATTTGGAAAAAAAAGGGGTCTTGTCCAGGTTCCCTTTGGTCACCCGGGTTATAGGTCGATCCGCCAAGTCGCCTGAGTTTGACCGGTTGCTTGCCTCGCCCGATCTTTTAGTAAACCCGGACCGGTCCAGCCACTGGGTCGACCGAGTCTCGGGTCGACCTGCCAGGCCGGGTCGGGTTTAATAACCCTGGTTTATAGTCAATGTAAAGTTTAAGGGTGCCATCTTTCTTCTTTCCAAACATTATCGGGCTTTCTTAAGGTGAATTACTTGGGTGTATTAACCCTATTATCTAACAATTCTTGTAGTTGAATCTTTAATTCAGCTAACTCTATAGGAGCTGTTCGATATAATGACTGTACTACTAGGGCAATACTAGGTAATACATCAATAAAGACTTCTACTTCTCTTTTTAGAGGCAATCCTGGTAGCTCCTCCAGAAACTCCCTCATTATAGGGACATTTGATAGTTCAACATTATCCTTCTATGAGTGTCTTACATAGGCAAGATATGATATACATCCCTTTCTCATTAATTTTCTAGTGATCATAACTGAAATCATAGAATTTGGTATAACATTTCTTTCGCCTTTAAAAATCACCCTCTCACCATTTGGTCCACGTAGAGTCATCATTTTTGCAAAACAATCTAGTTATGCTCTATACGTGCCTAAACAATCCATACCGAGGATGACATCAAAGTCATGCAACTCCAAAAGTATTAGGTCTGCACTCATTTCACACCCCTTAACATCAACTTTAATTCCCCTATACAAATGATCAATAGAGAACCTTTTTTCTACCCTTCATGAATTTTCCTCCTGTTTTCCTATAATTTTATTTGCTATAAAAGAGTGTGTAGCCCTAAGGTCAAATAAAACATAAACAGACATGGAATTCAACTGCAATGTACCTGCCAAGACATTAGGGGTAGCTCTAGCATCCTCCTGTGTCATATGGAACACTTTGCCCTTTGTCATGTCACCTAAAGCCAATTACTGCTTGATATTCATAATTCTATTTTCAATGGGACACTTTACGAAGAAGTTTATATGAAGCAACCTTTAGGTTTTGTTTATCCTACTCTTTCCTCTCATGTATGTTGGCTACATAAGTCTTTATATGAATTAAAATAAGCCCTTCGAGCTTGCTATACTTAACCGAGTGATTATCTCTCTCCATTGGTTTTTATAATTCCAAGGTTGATATCTTTTTATTCATTTTATTTGTGGGTAATGACATCTTTTATCTCCTTATTTATATTGATGACATTTTATTTACTAGTATTAGTTCAGTCTTGCTTAACCGATTGATTAAATTGCTGAGCTTAGAGTTCAAGCTTTGGGATTTAGGTGCTGCTCATTACTTCTTGGGGATTGAAGTTCAACCTACTAATATGGGTATCATGCTATGACAATATAAATATACATTTGATATTCATTGTAGAGTAGGTATGTCATCCTGCAAACCTATTGATGATACTCTTGCTTCTTCCTCTAAGTTAGATATGATGATCGATGATTTGTTTTATGATCCTATATAGTTTCATCAAATTGCTGGTGCTCTTTAATATCTCACTTTTACGAGACTGAATATCTATTATGTTATGAACAAGGTATGTTAGTTTATGCATGCTCTTACTAATGCACATTGGATTGCCGTTAAATGTATTTTGTGTTATCTGAAGGGTATGACTTCTTATGATTTACATATTACTTGTAGTTCTTCTTTCTCGCTTCATGGTTTTACTAATGCTAACTAGGCTGGTAATGCTGATGATTATAAGTCAACTGGTGCTTATCTTGTGTATTTTGGCACTACACCTATCTCTTGAAAGTTGGGAAAACAACGAACGATTACTTGCTTTTTTACTGGAGTTGAATATAAGACTTAGTTGATAGGACTGCTGAAGTTTAATGGCTTCATTATCTATTGTCAGATCTATGAATTACTCCTACTTTTATGTCTATTATTTGGTGACAATTTGGGTGCTACTTATATGTTCTCGAATCTCATATTTCATGCTCATAGTATTGCTCATCTTTAGTTCAAACTTTGTGTAGAGTTTCCACCCTCAGCTTAAGGGGTGTATTATAGGAAGTGTTGAATTATAGGGTGTATATTATAGCAATTATAGCTCATTGTGTACTGCACTAGCTACTTATATAAATAAAAAAGAATGGTTACCTCATTCTTTAAGCCTTTTTATTCTCAACTATGAAGAGAGTCTTCTAATGTTTTCTAACCCTCAAATGATTACAACGCTTAAAAATTCTTTGCAAAGTGGATGATTCTGAGTCGGTCATTTCATTAATTCAAGTGTCATAAAAACAATATCAAGAAATAACTTTCCCTGTAGACCATATAACATTGTGATTTTAACTAGACTATGCGGTTCTTGATGGGCTCCATAATAGCAATGAAATTAAAGACAACAACTAGCAGGGGCCACGTACAAAACATGAAGGAAATCATATGAAAACTTGAATAATTTTGGTCATGATAAAAATAATAATTGAATCATATGGTATTTTTCAAAGCAAAACAAATATATCGTAAAGATCTTTCCTATGTGTAAAAGGACATGTCAAGGATTGTTGCTTGTAAAATAGAAGATATAAGATCCGCCACTACCATACATACCCTTTTGAATTACCCTCCATGCGCTATGTTTCTTAGCCTTTTTCTTTTTTAGTGAGTGTATAAAGACTATCTTTTTTTCATGAATGGTTACAAATTGGAATATCAAACCCTAATTTTTGTATGCTACAGTTGCCCTTTCTTATATCAATTGCATGTGTTCCCCTAAGTATTTGGCTTGAACCTTCTTATAAAATACTTATAATTAGTATAATTAAATGTTAATCACGAGTTCAAGAAAAACATTAATGAAGCATTTAAGGATGATAAAGAATGTTGCCTCGTATTGGAATTTCTTGTACTACTAAGGAATTGTTTGATTTTGTTGTATTGTATTATATACTTTTAGTAAATTGTCATTTTCAAAGTACGATTAATATGTTTTGAACTTCATAGAAATATCAGCAGTGTAATTTATATGATTTCGCTACGTGCAAAAGGTTTGCTGGGGATTTGAGTATTGAAAAATTGTATAAAGAAAAAGAAAAAGAAAAATATTTGATGCCATTTTAGATTGTTACTTGTTATTTGACACGGAATTCATCGCAGGGTTGATAATTTTTTTCAGCAAAAAAAAAATGCAGCTCCTCCAACACGTCTTGAGATAGTAAATGCACCCTATTTTTCATTTAATTAGATTTTTTTATATCAAGTATTTTTTATATATAAAAACATAGGGGTCAATTTCTGATTGAAATAAAGAAAATTATTTTATGATTCTTTAAAGTTTCATAAAAAAGAGTCTTTTTTCAAGTCAAATAAAAAAAGACCTTTAAAAAACAAATAAAGGATGAAATGATGTATTTTGTTTGTAATTTTAAGGGTTTAAAAATATATTAAATTAAAAAAAAACAAACAGGCCAGGCACACGGGCTTACTCGCTAGTCTTACTCATAAAAAAGCCTAGCTCATGCGCCAAACCTTTTATTTTGTTAACAGTAAGGGAAAATGATGCATTGCTTGCCACTCTTTTTTAAAATATTAAAGGGCAGACAATGTGTCGTCCATCATTTTTTTTAAAAAAATTATAGATGACTCGTCATCTACTGGCCTAGTTTTCAGCGACCAAGAGTTGTTGGAAAATTAGGTTCTATGTAATTTTTGCTCAAAAATTTATTTTTCAACACCTTTTTTACTAAAAAACCTAGAAAACACCCTAAACACTATGATAAATCCATATATAGGTTAAAAAACCCAAGAAACTACACAAAAACCCAAAATCAATCTGAAACAAAAAAATTCCTGAGCTCACATATATTTTTTAGGTAATTTAATGGTGAAAAAACACCTAAGTGAAACTCCCCTCACTAAATGAAACCCTTTGACACTAAGATCGACTATTTTGATGGCTAGAATTAGTGTTAATGATGATTTTATCTTTACAACGCTGTAATCTGGTAACTTTCTCTCTCATCTCTTCAACCAAAGACTCATAAAAAAAATGAAATTTTGGACTAAAATTAATTTTTTAAAAAGAATCTAGGAATTAGAGGGACCCAATATTTATAATTCAGAAAGTATGAGGACTATAATGAACATTTCACAAAAGTTCGATAAAGCTAATTGTTTCCTCCTCATTTTTTACTTTGATCCCTGTCTTTTAATCTTACAATTTTCTAACAAATAAACTTAATTTGATTATTAATTTGGTCAAATAAGAGGAAAATCAAAATAAAAAAAGTTATGAAAAAGTTAAAGGATGAAAATAATTACACTATAGTAGTCAACAATGTAATGAGTTTTAATCTACAATGGTGCGAGAAACAATATTTTATCCATATTTTTTACCGCGTTGTTGATTAAGCTTATAATGGGTTCATTTTAAAATTAGATGGAACAATGCTGGTTTAATTCACACCAAATAAAAATTCGCAACATATATAATTCCACAAATGAAAAAAGAACAATGACTAGATATTTTAAATGCATTATACGGATGTAGAGATGTATTCATTAGAAGAATTTTTTTTAATTTTAATTGACATGTAAACAAATTAAGAGATAATCCTAATCGCTCATAATTAAGCTTAAATGCAATAAGACAATCAACTATTAATTTCTCCGACCTTTCTTCCTCCCTTTTGTGTACGAGGAATAAATCATAGGATTAAAACTGTTGCTAGCTGGTATGTTCTTTTCAGTTGTAATCCCACTTCCACTAGCATCCCTCCTTTGTCCTCTTTCTCGGTGTCTTCCATTAACCAGCAAAGAAGTCTACAATTTTGCAGCAATTTTTTTATATTAGATTATTTAGGGATATCTTTGAACCGCACGCCAAAACTATATTTATTCTCCAAATGGGGCTTATTTTCGTATTAATTTTGTGCGTTTTTAAAAATAAATTCAGATATTAAGATTAAAATATGAATTCAAGAAAACAAGCAAACCCTTGTCCACCATTTCTCTAACTCTTGAGGTTTATTATAGCCATTTGCACTCCATTTTCTTTTGCTGCTTTTAATTGATGAATTAATTTGTAAGAGAACAGCCAAAACGCAGAGTATAAGAGGGAGCAGCATTGGATCCCTTAGAAATGTTTCCATCAAAGAAGTAAACAGAAATCTAATTAAAGAGGCACACAGTAAGCTTTGATTACGACATGACTGCCTACATCACACACAAAGCTAAAATCTAAAACATCTTTTTGCATAGCTTGGTGGGCATGCGAATGCAAAGCTTATACCGAAAACCCTCTCTCTTGTTGCCTTCTAAAAGGTGTAGATCAGGGTGGTTTCTCTCTTTTCCTTCCCTTCTTTCTTCTAGGGTTTGTGAAAATGGACGGATAGATTCATTGTTTTCATCAATCAATCAATCAATCAAAGATAAATCACAACACCACTAACTTACATATGAGAACATATTCTCTTCTTTTTTAGTTTCTTTTTCTTTACTTTTTCTTTACTTTCTCTCTTTCTCTTGGCCGCCAAAACCCTATAAATCCTACGTGGGCATGGTTTCTACGCGCTCCTGACTCTCCATATACACGAAAGAATTTAAGAAAAGCCTCAAACCCTTGATCCATGCATGGGCATGTCCGACAAAAAGCCGCCAAGTGGGGTCCTACAAAGTCAGCCGTAGCCAATAAGATCAGATATCATGTCCACATTGGACCCCACTTGAGGGGTCATATCTTCGTCAAACAAGAATCCCACAAACTTTTGTGTTCACTTTTCTTCTCATCTACTCCTATGGTGTGAACATTTGCTGAGATATTCTTTAGAAGCACGTTTGTGTTTGCTCTTGATCTCTGGTGAAGTTGCCAGAAAAAAAAAAAAAATCTTTGGTGCCATTGCATCGTATCTTTGTAGGATCTTCCCAGCGCTTGATTACAGTCTTTAAAATCTTTTACTTCGTTTCACCAAAATAAATAAATAAATAAATCTTGTACTTCAAGGGTTTCCCCCCGCTTTATGGAGTGCATGAGATAGAAAATTGATATTTTATGCATGATCAATATATGGTCCAATTAATAACATGTATTTGGTTTAATTAATATGTAAGGAATTTCTCGAGGCATGGAGAGAGATGCTCATCCAATATATGATTTTTTTGTGTGATTAATTAAGAACTAAACTGAAATATTTGTTAATAATAAGATTATTATTAGCTGTTAAACACAATACTTCCAAGCCAATGATATATAGAATAAATTACTCAAGATTGGTGTATAAATATAAATTAATAGAGCATTTTGTCTGCAATTGTTGGAAAAAAGAGAGAGTTGACTTAACTCATGTACAAGAAAACTTAGTACTCTATTAAGAAATTGAACAACTCACTAGCTAATAAAAAACAAATGGAGACATGTAATTAAGTAGTAAGCACCATTTTTTGGAGAAAAAAAAAACTAGCATCGATATTAAAATTACAATGCAAGATTTTAAGGTTCGATTTCTAAATACTTGTACATGCAAAAAACGGAGATGAGCTCAAATTGGAGACTTGCTCCTATGAAACACCCAAGTACAGAGCATCAGGCTACAATCTGTGGTGGTGGGATGAGACTGTGCTATTAAGAATTGAGCAAGAATTATTGAATTTATTTACTTTTTTTTATCAAATATTTCAAATTTGAGGTGTGCCTTTTTGGGCATGTTGGGAACTACAAAATATATATGTTTTGTTCGATAAATTATTCCATTCAATTATTTGGACGGTTAAAAAGTATGGTTTGCTATGTACAAGAAAGATGCATTGTCAATTTTTTTTTTAAAGTCTTAAACTACTTTATAATGCTTTCTTTTTCCAAGATGATGTGATAATGAGAGGCTGCAGGTGGTGTTTGTTTTTGGCTATCTGTTTAATGGCTTTTGTGGGGACAACTAAGTTATGGATCTTTAACGCCCTCAATTTGACCTCTTGGACAAAGTTATGCTGTTCTTTTGCTTTTCTTTTTTAAACATCCATTTTACGAATGTAATTTGATCAATCGTTCAATTATATCCTTATATTATCCAACAATAAATAGCTTTCGTTAGATTTTTCCTGTTAAAATGTTTTCATGAATTGAAGTCACCTCCACTAACTGAACAATATTAACTAAAAAGCTAAATCGATTGGAATAAACACTTTTAAGCACTATCAAAAATTAGTAAATGTAAATGGATACATCGACGGAATATTTTTGTTAGTAGATTGTAGTGACTTTTTTCGATTGAATATGCCCTTGTAGTATCCATCGATAAACATCAACATAAATATTCTTTTGGTATATACCGACGGAATTACAATGAGAAAAAAAAAAGAATGAAAAAAACCAAAAAGTACGATGCTATGTTATTTTTATAGACAAAATTATCAACAAATTTAAATCCATCAATTAAATCCGTTTATAATATTTAATTTATGACCTAACGAATGACCCTCCTCTCTCACTCCTCTATTTTTTTCTTCCTTCATTTTGATCTGCAACAAACAACATAAACCCCCTCCCATAATTTTATCACAAATCAACCTTCCACTACTAATCCAGTCACCTCAACACTCAGTTTGTCAGCATTTCTAATCTGATTTAAATTTTATTGAGGATTTCCCATTTCAAACAAGCAAAACTACCCATTTTTTATTTGAACTTAATTTTAAAATGTTAGTTTTTATTGCATATTTTTGTGGTATATGTATTTTGTGTGGGTGTTTACTTGTTTTTATAGCTTTTTCTCATGAAAAATTATTGTATGAATGTATGATTTGTACATGTTAAGGTTTGTTTGTTTGAGATTTTGTAAAAATATATTTGTTTGTAAATTGATGAAATTTATTTTGAATTTACGACTTAGGTATTTTGTGATGAAATAAATAATAACTTATTTAATGGATTCATTTTATATTTTATCAATTTTATTATTGGGTTGAAATTTTCAGTAAATGTATAAAATTTGAATTTATATAGATAATTGATAATTAAGTAGTTGTACTATTAAAATAGTTTGAATAAGTTTGATTTAAACCAATGTTCTATTATTTATTTAGTTTACATAATTAATTAATACATGTTGTGCTCAATATTCTATATAGGTTTGATATAAGTAATGGATGATCGTTCATGGATGTATCGAGATTCACTCGAAGGGTTGCGTAGGATGGATTATTGTAATGGAGTTCAGGGTTTTATTAATTACGCATTATCTAATCCGAGAAATATTAGTGAAGGCGGTATTAAATGTCCATGTAAGAGGTGTAAAATAAAAAGTTTCTCGATCCAGATATTATAACAATGCATTTTATATAAAAAATATTCAAAGAGAGATACTTGTGTTGGTTTGCATATAGAGAACTATATGTTCATCACAAGACCATGGTAGAAAGAATGGTTGGGTCAACTTCTAGTTCTAACAACGTGCATGAAGTTGTAGATGATAATAGTAATCCTTATAGAAATCTGGTTATGAATGCGATGAGAATGAATCAAGGTAATGTCGGACAATGTCCAATTATAGAGAAGAACCTAATGTAGACACAACCATGTTTTTTTTTTAATCTTTTGAAAGACTCTGACGAACCATTATGAGATGAGTGCACAAATCACGATAAATTATTAGCCATTACATAGGTGTTCAACATCAAGTAAAATCATGAATTGAGTGGGGCCAATTACGACAGATTTGTTTAATAGACAAGAAGCATTTTACCTGAAGGGAAAAAAAATTTTATACTACTAAATCCATGATGGAACCCCTCGACTTTTGTTTGAAGGCCTGCGAGTCTAAGCTTGAAGGCCCACCCACATGCCTAGGCTTTTCCTTGCAATGGACCAGGTGTATTGGGCTATGAGCTTGAGATCCTGGCTTTTTTTGCTCTCTTTTGTTTTTTGTTTTTTTTAAGTTTAAGAAAAAAACTAGTAAACCTAGTTGAGTTCATGACTTGAAGTATAGGTTTGATGAGTTAAGTCACAATATCCAGGCTATTTTTTTCTTTTAATCTTGCTTTTTTAGTTGATATTTTTTAATGTATTTTTTCTTAAATAATTTTTAAATTTATGTTTCAATTAATATCTCTCCTCTGTGATTTTTTTTCTTCTTATTTAACTGTTTTTTGATAGAGACTTTTTTTAATGGTGTTATGTGTATTTAGTTTTTGAAAAAATTATTTTGATTCATCTATAATTTTTTTTAATATTTTATATATATGAATATTTATTTTCATATAATATTACTAATATGTGCAGCCTTGTATAATGTTTTTTTTTATTTTTTTTATTCAATCAATTTATTTTTTATCTCTTGATTTTTTCAATTTTATTTTTAGTTATTGTTAATGACTTGAATGAGAGTAACTTTTGCAACATATTGTTTACTTTCAAGAGAACAATTATATTGCAAACTCAATTAAATACATAGATCAATGTTTTATATATATACATAACTTGTAAGGTCTATTCTAGGAAAGAAAGCTTAAGTTAAGAGATATAATTTCTAACGATTACAAGCTTAAAAACATAGTTAATATACACAAATAACTTTCCTTGTTATTTCCTAACTATTACATGCTTGATTGTTGGCACATTTGTGGCTTATGGGATCTTCAACATAATTCAAGGAATCATTGTTTATAGATTTTTTTTTTCTATTTATTAACACATATAGTTTTGAATTTTTTTTACATGTATGCATGATTTTTTAAATTTACATAATATTTTTATGTATAAAAACACTTTCAATAAATCAGTATACACAATATTATTTGTAAAAAAAAATATTTGACCCGGAAAGAATCGCTCATTAACTTGTGTGATCTAACCAAGGTTACGGTAAGTGTAAATTGGATAGAATGAAACAGCAAAAGGTACAAATTGAATAAATCTTTCAACAAGGGGATAAAATTAAATAATTGACTCAAACACGAGGATAAAAATAGGGGTTTTGCTTTGTTTTCTTTTCCCTCGGTTCTCCATTCCCCTCAATTTATTTAGGAAGCTATAGGAAGTGCTGTTTTTCTAGAGATCCAGTTGGAAGTTTTTAGATGAAAAGGATTTCAATCCATTTCAAAGTCTAAAGTAGACCCTGAACTGTTCAAGTCTTTAAACTTTATGTCTACAAAAACCTTTGTTTGCACCCAGTAAAACTTGAATTTTTTGAGACAAAAACTTGCAAGATGCTCTATATGCTTTCTCCTATGATGTAGAAGGCATTATTTCTCTTTTCCCTTTCTGGACATGCATGAAGCTCCAAATTTGAAGTCTTGTATCATGGAGCTGGAGAAAGTGACTGTAGTCAAAATGGCCATCGAACTGGTTTGCTTATCACTGCTATGCTTTCACTAGCTAGGTAGATCACAAGAAAGAAACTAAAGTAAAATTATTGAAGACAAAGTTATGCTATTGAGACAGGCAACCCGTTTGCAAGTGGCAACTTGACAATTTTATTTTACCATGCTTGAGTTCTACAAATACAAACAAAGAAATCAATTCACAATTAGTGTTTGCAACTGAATTAATATATTTTTTCCATATCATTTATTGGAGTAGAAACTTAGTTAATTATCAGCTCCAGATCATTTAACAGAACAAAAATAATTGAACTCTGCAAGATGGCTTTGACCATAACTATGTAGGGCTAAAACTATCAAAACTACTGCAAGAACAATACCAGAACGGCTGGGCTAGGAAAATAAACTGCGAATCCTGAAAAAGGCTAAAGGCAAAGTAGTGACTTGAGTTACAAGCTTCGAAGAGATAAAAAAGGATTGGTCTCGAGTCTAGCATGTCATGGCCACACATGTCTCTCATGGATAACCATGCCTTCTCATCCCATACCCCCCCATGCATACAAGCAAAGATAAAAAGCCAGTCATCATAACCACCAAAAGCCCCCTCTCCCTTGCCATTTCCCACTTTCTAAAGCACTCGAAACAAATTAAAGAGGGTTTCAAACACAGAGGGGCTACATACCTTCGTGCTCTTAGCTATGAAAGTTCCAGCTCCCTCACCACAAAACAGCAGCAGCAGCAACAACCAGTCTCAAAACCCGAAACCAGTTTCTTGCAACAACACCAACAATAACAGCAGGAACATCAGCTTTAACCCCAGCAATCGAAACTTGTGCTACGAACCCACATCGGTTCTTGACTTGCGTAGGAGTCCAAGTCCTGCACGAGCTGGCAAACCGGCCTCTGCAACCGATCCTATCGAGTGGGAAGATCATGTCTTGCAAACCTTGGATTGGGATTCTATTATGAGAGAGTTGGACTTCCATGATGATTCTGCTCCGGCTCTCATCAAGAATTTTCCACAATTCGGTCCTTGCAGTGAGCCTCAAATCCAAAGTCATAACCTTCCTGAGTTCACTGCATCTCAACAGATTGATGCTACTCAGTTTCTTAACTCTGAGTTTAATGATATGTACATCAATTCTATCCCAACTCACAATTTGACTTCTCTTGATTTGTCCCATAGTTTTCATAACAATATTGGAAATTGGAATGCTGGTTCTGATTTCATTCAAGAACTTATCAAAGCAGCAGACTGTTTTGACTCAAACGAGCTACAACTTGCGCAAGTGATATTGGAACGGCTCAATCATCGCCATCAATCACCAAACGGTAAACCACTCCAAAGAGCCGCTTTTTTCTTCAAAGAAGCTCTCCAGTCTCTCCTTACAACTGGATCAACACGGCCACAAACTAATCCTGTAGTCCCTTCATGGTCCAATACTGTCCAAACTATTAAGGCTTACAAGGCCTTCTTTAGCATCTCTCCAATCCCCATGTTCACTGACTTCACCACCAACCAAGCTATTCTTGATTCCCTTAATGGAAATTCAGTGTTTCTTCATGTCATAGATTTTGATATTGGATTTGGCTGCCACTATGCTTCTTTGATGAGAGAACTTGTAGACAAAGCAGACTCATGCAATAAGATCACAACTCCGCTTCTTCGAATCACTGCGGTTGTAACAGAAGATACTGTGATTGGGACCAAATTGATCAAAGAAAGACTCTCACAATTCGCCCATGAACTCAAGATCAGATTCCATGTCGAGTTTGTTCTTTTCCCTACCTTCGAAATGTTGTCTTTCAAAGCAATCAAGTTTTTTGAAGGGGAGAAAATTGCTGTTCTCTTATCCCCAACAATATTTCGCCATCTTGGTTCAACAAATAATGTTACTATGTTTGTTAATGATTTCCGCCGAGTTTCGCCAAGTGTAGTCATATTTGTGGACAGTGAAGGGTGGACAGAATCTGGAGCTAGATTGTCATTCAGGAGGAACTTTGTCAATTGTCTTGAATTTTATTCAATGATGTTTGAGTCCCTGGATGCGGCCGTGATTACAGCTGGTGGCGATTGGGCGAGGAAAATTGAGATGTGCCTGCTGAAACCGAAGATTTTGGCGGCAGTTGAGGGGTGCGGAAGGCGAATGGTGTCTCCATGGAGGGAGGTATTTGCTGGGGCAGGAATGAGGCCAGTGCAGTTGAGTCAGTTTGCTGATTTTCAAGCTGAGTGTTTGCTGGGAAAGGTGCAAGTGAGAGGTTTCTATGTGGCAAAACGGCAGGCTGAGTTGGTTCTTTGCTGGCATGATAGGCCACTTATTGCTACATCCGCTTGGAAGTGTTAGAAACAAATGATATCCTGTTATCTTAGAAGTTAATTAGGTTGTTTTTGGGATGCAATGACAAATCTAATTACCTTTTTACTTTCGGCAGTTATCAGTTGGTGTCTTGCTAGAAAGAAAGAAAGGGGGCTGAGTATCTTTTGTCACTCTCTATGTCTCTCTTTCGTGTAACCTGCACAGAACTTTTGCCTGTTATCAAAAGATTTGGGGAAATATAAATTAAAAAGGATAATAACCCCAATTAGGGAATCATAATCTGCCATCCTCTTCCCAAGATTTTTTCTTTTTTGCATGCGTACTGTCAAGATTATTTTGACGTTAACAGTCTTATAAAATATGAAGTTACTGTCCAAATTATTTTAATGTTTTTGCAATCCTTCCAAGTAGCTGTAAATGACAGGAAACTTAATCTAATCACACTTTCAAACACGTAATCAAATTATGCATTATCGAAATTCTTGCAGGAAACTGATCTGAAAGAGAAAGCACACAGCAGCAAGTAAAATACAGCGAGAAAACTAGGAAAGATAATTAGAATGTTGAGACAGACAAGCTCTCCATGACCCAAAATACCAAACGGAATTGTGCAATCCAAAGCTGCAAGTGTCTTAGCAATATGCAGCACAAAATCTCCAGGCCTCGATAGCTGACTAAACCAAGAAGACAGCAGTACTTGTATAATACCAACGAGAAGCCATCCACTACAATCAAATGGCACTGTAGAAACGAAAAAAAAATTCTACCAGTCATTTTTTATTTTATTTTTATATATATAAAAAAAACATGAAAAATAAATGTATCTTTATATATTTAAAGATATCTTGTTATAAATATAAAATTTTATAAATAAACCAATAAAATAATAACATGTGCTATTGAAAAAGGACTTGAGAGATCCTATAAATCTCGATAAATAAAGGGCTTCACCCTAAACAGAATGGAGGATTCTTATGGGAGATACAAAATCTTCTTCTAGACAAGCTTTTCAATTAAGCAAGCTCTTTCAAAAGCTCTCAAACTTTCTTTATCTATACTTGAAGTCTACAAATAATAAAACTTTGTTGGATCAAGCCTAAATGTCTCACAAGAGTTCTTCAACAATACTTTAAACACGAATCAAAAGTATTCTTTAAAGCATCAAATTATCAAATCTCACTCTGCAATACTCGTCTAAATTCATGTTCTTGCAAAGCACAAATATTGACTCAATTTCACAAATAATACAAGTCATCATAAATAAAATTTAACAGAAAAGAATCAGAGGATTATTTTATTATTTTGTAAGAATATTTTAAATAGATATTGTAACCATTCATATATTTTAATAAAATCAAATATTTCTACATGTTTTCTTGCTTAATTTTCAAGTATTCAAAATTGTCTACAAATTTCTATCGATTCTACTATAAACATCTCTACCTTTCATCTCTTTCGTTTAAGAAAATTTTTTCAACAACCTCTCAATGTATAAACTAGGAAGAATATGATCATTGTTGTCGCTTCCAAAAGCAACAAGCCTGTTGATTCAAGTCGCCAACACACTTTTGAAGGTTCTTCAGCACCATCTTTGAAAAACAAATCTATCATTGAGTTGTATGCATAAACTAAGTTGAGTCTTGATCCAAAGTCAATGTGGTATGTAATGGGGGCACAAGGGCTTGTTGTTTCAAGGCTAAAACTACAAGTAACTTCATAAAATTCAAGTAGGTGTGTGGGTTTTTCTTCGACACTTAAGGTGACTACTTTGGCAATTCACCCCTAAAGACTTCTCCATGTCAATTGTTGCACATGTGTGTCGTCGTGGTGACATCCTTCTAGATTAAGACTTTGGTGGTGCGGAGAAAGAATAAGAAATTCTTGTCCTTTTATGGTTTAAAAAGTTTAAAGTCATCACCTAGTATTGTGATTACTAGGAACCCTAATTGGTCTTTAGAGTCTAGATAAGGGGATCGATTATGTATAAGGAGGACAATATCAACCCTAGTACATCCTATATAAGATGCGTTGCATTGCTTATTTGTTTGATTATTACTAAGGCTTTGTTGTGATTTTCTAACCATTAGTTTGTCTATTGATTAAAGCAAGTCCACCTTACTAAGGTGGATCATGGCTTAACCCCGCTAAGATGGATCATAACTTTATAAGTCAAGCTTAGCCATTCTAAAATCAAAATATATTTTTTTATATTTTTTTCTTTTATTTTTTAGAATACATCTTATGTATAAGTTCATAATCCTTGATATTAAAAATCAAAAAATAGTTTTTTGGTATTTTTAAAATTTAGGCCTTGTCCCCGTAGCTTTAATAAATGTGTTATTAAATCCATGATTCATGCAAAATATAAAACTATTTTTTGATTTTTTTTGGCATGTTAAATCATTCATTTTCTCATTTTTTTTGTTTTTTTGTTCAAAATGCAAACTTGATTTTCTTTTTGGAGAAACTTGGTCATATGTGATTTAAAAAATAAATGTAATTTTTTCTAAAGAAGGATTTTTTTTATTTTATTTAAAAACCAGTTTATTTAATGCCGAAAAACATCTTATGTATAAGTTCAAAAATCAAAATATTAAATACAAAAGGGTAAAATGATATAAAATATCCATAATTAATTGCAAAATGTTTCTTTAAAAATCTAAAAAATAATTAAAATTAAACTAGGATTTTCTTGGCAAAATACTAAAAACAAAAAAACATAAATTAAAGGTCGTGAAAAATATGTTAGGGTGTGTTTGTCAAACACGATTTTAGTTAAAGAACACAAGCTTAAAACACAACACAGATACCAAATTAATTCAAAATACAAAATTTATTAATTCAATAATTAAACCCATCAAACTAACAGACAACACAAATGTTTTACCTTGCTTTTATGATATGTAGGTGCCTGGTGGTAGCACTGGTTTGCAACAAAAAAAAATGGTAGAAATACTTGTGGAGACAAAGGGAAGATGATTTTGGTGTTTTGATGGGGGGATTGGACAGTGTTTTGGGTGATTTAGAGGTTGTTTTCTTTTAGGTTTTTTTGAGTTCTAGCGTATTTTTCCTCTCAGGGGCGGTGGCCATGAAGAAAAATAGTTGTGCTTCTATATCGTAATTGCGGTTTAGAATCATGGTTTTCTTATAAAATTGCGATTCAAAATAGCAATTTTTATTTAAATCATTATTTTAAATAATGATTTTTTTTCAGAATATTAATTATATAAAAACTATGTCATTTCCATAAAACATTTTAAAATTGTGTCATTTCCTCTTAACTTTTTTGAAACTATGCTAGTTTTCAAAAAAAAATCAAAATTTTAGGATTTTCAGCCACATTCTCTTCTAATTCTACTCTCTCTTTCTCATCTTGGACGTCACTCTGATCTTCGTCTTCCTCATCCTCATCTTCATAGCGACCTCATAAAGCACTAAAAGAAAATGATGGTATAGTTTCTAACATCAAGCACTTTGATCTCCCGAAGACTTTCCTGGTTTGATTCGGATTGTAGTATTGCTCATCGTTGTTGTTAGAAGAATAGTCTAATAGCCCTTGAAGGTTTCCTACAGACTGAGCACGACGAAAGCCTTGATGGGAACGACATGAGAATTCAGAAATGGAAGGAGAGATGGGAGAGGAGTTGCAGGAGATGGTGCTGAGGCAGAAGCAGCCAGTTTGGTGGTATGGAAGTTTGTTTATGCTTTGGTGGTGAATTGGGTTGTGCTTGAATGTGGTGTTAATATCATGGTGGTGATTGTTGCTTGCTTGTTGTTAGGGCATCGGAGAAAGATGAGAGCAGGGATCCAAGAACTGGTGTTGAAGAGCTCTTTAGCAACATGGTTGCTTGGGACATGTAGCCCTTTAGCTGTTAAAACCAAGGGTGTAAGATTCCGTGAATAGATCAAGAAAAAAAACAAAACTCACATGGAAGATAAGATTTTAAAGGCTTAGAACCAAAGCCAGAGGCCTAAGCTAGTAAACTAGCCATGCTTAAATGTCCAACCCCTATAAGACAAAACTCAATAAAAACTGCTTTACAGTTGAGCAAATGCCCTGAAAGTAGGGTGTCCTATAGGGTGTGTTGGCTTTGTTAGATCATCAAATACTCTAGGAGAAAGGCAACAACATGATGTGCAACAACCAGATATGTAGTGACAACAGATTGCAATATCCATTCTGTTAGCAATTTGACCAAATCTCCTAATATTGTGCCCTCTTTTTAGAATGAGTTTGTTTTGTATTTTACCAACTTATAGTTATAGTGTATCTCTATAAATATAATACATTGACGTATGGCTAAAGCAACAGAGCTAAGCTTCATTTCATATTCCTCTGTTCATATTAAAGTTTTACATGGTATCAAAGCACTCGTTCTATCTGTCAAATCTGTGATAAACCTGGGCACCTTGCTATAGATTGTTTTCATCATTATGACTATTCATATCAAGGCAGGTATCCTCCTCAGGATCTAGCGGCTATGGTAAAAAACACTAATGTCAAATATGTTAATCCAGTGTGGTACATGAACAGTGGAGCCAATGCTCATATCACCTCTGATACATCTAAACTCGCTGAACAATAGACTTTTTGTGAGTCTGATTTTGTCACTGTTGGCAATGGTTCAGGTTTACAAATCCAAAACATTGGCTCTTCATCCTTTCAATTCGGTCACTCCAGTTTCCATCTAAATAAAATTCTTCATTGTCCACAAGCAACTTCCAATCTTATTTCTGTTAATCAATTTTGTTTAGATAATAATTGTTACTTTATACTAACTGCTAGTGATTTTATCGTAAAGGAGAACCTGACAGGCAGGATTCTATTGCGAGGTGTGGTTGAAAATGGCCTATATCCACTAGCTAGGTTCAAGTCTTCTCAGAAAAACCTCACATGTCTATCTGCCAACATTGGGGTTAATGCTACAATTGCAACTTGGCACTCCAGGCTAAGCCATTCTTCTAATGCTGTCTTAGATGTCTTATGTCGTTCCAATAAACTCTCTATCATGACTCATTCCAATAAATTAGATTTCTGTTCAGCTTGTCAACTTGGAAAAGCTAAGCAACTCCCTTTCTCTGTCTCTCATCATCAGTCCATTGTTCCTCTAGCCTTAATCCATTCTGATATATGGGTTTCTCTTGTTAAATCAATTGGTGGCTGTAAGTACTATGTTTTATTTGTTGATGATTATTCCAGCTATTCGTGGCTATATCCTTTGCAACAAAAATCTGATGTGTTTACAACCTTTGTTAAATTTAAAACCATTGCAGAAAACCTCTTTTCCACCTCTATTTAACAATTACAAATAGACAATGGTGATGAATTTACCTCTAATCAATTTAAAACATTTTTGATAGCACAAGGAATCCATCATCGGCTAACGTGCCCTCACACGTCTCAGCAAAATAGAATTGCAGAACGAAAACATCGACATATTCAGGAAATGGGACTCACGTTACTTGCACAATCTGAATTACCACCTCAATATTGGGTTGATTCCTTTCTTACTTCTGTGTTCTTGATAAATAGACTACCTACACCAGTCTTAAAGAACCAAACACCATACTTCTTACTTCACAAAACTGAACCATAATATATGGACTTACGTATCTTTGGTTGTGCATGTTATCCGCTTCTAAAACCATATAATGACCATAAACTAGCATTTCACAATAAGAAGTGTTTTTTTCTTGGCTATTCTAACTATCAAAAAGGGTATAGGTGTCTTGACTTAGCCACCAACCGTGTCTACATCTCCCGACATGTGGTGTTTGATGAGCACAGTTTCCCAGCTAAGGAATTGGCAGTGTTCAACTCACCTTCAAATCAGAATTCTACTGCTAGTAAGTCTTTGATAATCCCTACTTCAGTTATGTCAAGTTCATTATTATCTCTGCCAAATTTTACAGATATCCAATCTCAACCTCCTACATCTGATCCTACAAGTCTTAGTCCAATTCTCCATATACCAGACATCTATCCACCTTCAAATCTTGAACATATTCCTGACCCACAAGAATTCCCGGACCAACCACATATTGTGCCATCTATCTCAGATGCACCACTAAGTTTAGTTACACTTGTGGATTGTCCCGACACTCAACCTGACCAGCCTGTTATCACTACTATCCAAACATGTTCCAAAACAGGCCACTCATGACCAAAACAGTACTCAAATTACCAACTATTCTACTCTACCCGACACCCTTTACAAGCCTTCTCTGCATTCCATGCAATTGTTGAGCCAACATGTTATACAAAGGCTGCCTTGGATTCAAAGTGGCGTGCTGCTATGGGCAGAGAATTTGATGCATTAATGGAGAATGACACTTGGTTTTTATGCCCACGTCCACTTAGTAAACATGTTGTGCGCAATAAGTGGGTATATAAGGTGAAAAGAAAACTTGATGGTAGTGTTGAGCACTTCAAAGCTCGATTTGTGGCCAAAGGGTATGATCAAAGGAGTGGAATTGATTTCCATGAGACTTTCTCTCCCGTGATAAAACCGACAACCATTCGATTGGTTTTGGCCATAGCAGTTCACTTTCATTGGCCTATTCGGCAGTTGGATGTGTCCAATGCCTTCTTACATGGCTTTCTTGATGAAGAAATGTTTATGAAACAACCACAAGGCTTTATTGATGTAACAAAACCTGATTTTGTCTGCAGATTACATAAATCTTTGTATGGCTTCAAACAAGCTCCAAAAGCATGGTTTCAACATTTATCACAACAACTCATTGAACTTTTGTTTTAAGAATCCATAAATGACTACTCTATGTTCACTCTACATACTGACAACACATAACTTTTTGTCTTAATCTATGTAGATGACATTTTGGTCACTAGTTTCAGCTCCATCAAAATTGATACTCTAATCCAAAGCCTGCAGATCATTTTTCAAGTCAAAGATCTTGGTTCATTATCTTATTTTTTAGGTGTGGAAGCTGATAGAAATTCACAAGGTCTTCATTTATGTCAAACCAAATATATTTGTGATCTATTACATCGCACCAAAATGGTTGGAGCCAAGCCTCTTGCCTCTCCTACTGTAACAGGTACAAAGCTATCTAGTTTTGATGGTGAAGTGCTCTCTGATCCCACAGATTATAGATATATTATAGGGGCTTTGGAGTATTGCACAATCACAAGACCCGATATCGCATATGCTGTCAACCAACTTTGTCAATACATGCATCAACCAAGGTCATCACATTGGCAGGCTATGAAAAGGGTTCTACGTTATTTGAAAGGAACAGTTAATGATGGTTTATACTACACTCCTTCTTTCCTTGACATTCATACATATTGTGACTCCGAATGGGCAGGCAATCCTAATGATAGAAGGTCTACTAGCGGTTATGGAGTGTTCTTAGGTCGTAACTTGGTGTCTTGGAGTTCTAAGAAACAACATGTTGTGTCCCGCTCCAGTACAGAGGCAAAATACCGTTCAATGGCTCTAGCTACCACTGAATTATACTGGATACGAATGTTATTCAAAGAGTTGGGTATTGTATTTCATCTACACCAACTCTGTGGTGTGATAACATTAGTGCAATTGCTTTAGCATCAAATCCAGTGTTCCATGCTCGAACAAAACATGTGGAAATAGATTACCACTTTATTCGAGAGAAAGTCTGCAATCGTGATGTCAAGGTCCAGTACATCTCAACGTTTGATAAAGTAGCTGATATTTTTACGAAAGGACAATCTGCTCAACGATTTCAAGTTCTGAAGCACAAATTAATGGTTTGTTCATGCCCTATCAATTTGAAAGGGGGGTGTTAGATCATCAGATACTCTAGGAGAAAGGCAACAACATGATGTGCAACAACCAGATATGCGCAAAGAAGCAATATCTTGGAGGATATGCAGTGCCAACAGATTGCAATATCCATTCTGTTAGCAATTTGACCAAGTCTCCTAATATTGTGCCCTCTCTTTAGAATGAGTTTGTTTTGTATTTTACCAACTTATAGTTACAATGTATCTTTATAAATATAATACATTGATGTATGGCTAAAGCAACAGAGCCAAGCATCATCTCATATTCCTCTGTTCATATTAAAGTTTTACAGGCTTTACAAGCCATTGTATTTTACCAACTTATTGTAAAACTACATCCTTGAGCAAGAGCATCACAAGCAAAATGAGAAAGCACAAGCCCTTTTGAGATGCAATCACGCAAAAGCGAAACAGTCCTTGAGCTTGAACACCTCGTATGAGAGTAGTCAAAGAGAAAGAAGCTAACTAGCCCAGAAAGATGACAAAGATTAGATGAACAAAACCGTTTAGAACTTCGTTAATAACCTGCATTTTAGCATAGTAAAGAGGGAAGGAGAAAAAGGTATTTGACATGATAGATTATTTATGCGGTGGAGAAATCTTTGATGCTGTGAGATGGGGCTGGCATGGAAAAATATCAACTCGTTTTTCTTGTACAAGTTGTTAAAGCAAGTCCATTCATTCTAAAGGGCAGGACACATGGAAAGTTCTCGTCTTTGAACTTGAAAATTAGGAGGCAGATGCCTCTTTGGATGCCACCACCGTATTTGAAAAGTCGACATTGCTTTTTCTTGTATAGATCATTGCTACGAAACATGAACCGGGCCTGTGATCGACTCGAAATCTAAACAGGTTTGAAATAAAAAAAATAAGGTGAGAAATTGACCCGATTAAAAATTGAAGTTGACTATTGATCAGGAGAGAAACTTATTAATTTTTTTTAAATAAAATGGTCAAAAACCATTTTTTAAGGTTTTTTTCTTAAAAAAAATATATTAACTCGTTTGATTTTGTCCCGAGTCGGGTTTTAACCATAGACAAATTTGTCAAGTTTAATAAAAAAGAAAAGATATGATAGATAGTTGAGCTATTGCCATTTTTATGATATATTAAATTATTTATTTTTAATTTACAGTAGTTTTACAAGCTTTTATTTTAAAAACTTTAGTACCTATTTTGAAAAACTATATAGTCTATTGATTGAAATAGATGAATTATTCATCTTTAAATAAAAAAAAAATCAATTATTAATAAATTATCAATTCAATTATTCAAGATTTACGGACTAGTAGTATTACTATTATAATAAATTTACATTTCAAATTTATTATTTAAAAATCATAGAAAATTTAATAATTTAAATTTATAATATGATGAAATCATTAGCAACCTACAGCCTCATGTTAGCAATAACCGTACGAGTCTATGAAGAGAAGGAATCCACAAATTACAAATTATGGAGTGATAAGGGTGAATTATAAGCTAACGTTAAAGAGTCCCTCTCAAGAAAAGGGAGAAAGGTTCCTTTTCAGCCAACGAAGTTGATTGAATTAATAATACAATAATGCGCATGGATTCATTGAGGTTTCTAGCTCCAGTTATGATTTGCAAGTAAATTTTGCCGTTACAACTGAAGGGTTAAGGGCATGGATCAGTCATGAAAACCAAAGGTCCTCTACTCGACTAATGGTAATCATGATATCCGGGAGGAGTTCGAGAAAGTACTCTTCCGGATGCCAATTCATGCCTCAGTCTTTACTGTTAACTGTCTCCCTCACCACCGTGAGACTTTGGATCTGAAACGGGGTTGGTTTGTTCAAGGTTAGCTACTGCTTCCGGTCCATACAACCGAGTCAACTCCTCCTGTTATGACAGCAAACCCGCATTTGTTAAATGAGTGATGTCATGTAACCATCAACTTTTGGCAAGAAGAACGATCAGACTTTAACGAATACGAAGAATGGAGTTTCAAATAAAAAGGCCAGGGACTAAAATAAACCTTAATGAAATCGTTTTCGGATTTAAGCTTGTTGCATTCTTCGGAGAGGCTCTGCAATTCATCTCTAAGATTGCAATTGTCATTGCTCAAATTCTCTACCCTGGCTTGTAACTCTTCACACTCTGCCTGGTTAAGATGAAGAGTCAAAGCAATAGATATCAGCTTTTAATAGGAGATTAACAGCAGCAAACCTTAAGATAAAATTCAACAGCAAATGTTCCCATCAGAATCATCCTCATCACCGATATGAAAAGCAAGAGTATGTTGAACAACCTAAAGAAGCTTTCCTTTTATTTAAAAGAAAGATGGCAAGCAAACTCTAAATTGGACCTTGAACTTCAAAAGGCAAGGTGATGCTCTTAAGGATCATGGGGTCAGGTTAGAGCTTTCAGACAGTGTAAGAAAGTTCTGAAACAGTTGAAGTTGTTAAACTCTTTTTTTTTTTAGGCCAGCGACAAGTAGTGAAATTATTTCGGGACATGAGAAGTGTACTACTTAAGGCTGTTGAGGATTAGAGATCATCCTTCGCTAGAAAAATACGAGTTTGGTAAAGAATATTTTAAATAACCTGTTTTACCACTCCACCTATCACAGTCGTAAAATAAGGAAGTGGGAGATGAGCATCTGGATTGGAACTAACAATGGTGAAGAAATAAGCAAACATTCAAAGACCAGAAAAGGTGCAAACTACAGCAGTACCTGTTTCCGTAACCTTGACCTTCTGGCTGACTCTCTATTAGATTGTTTCCTCTTCTGTCTTTTCAATTCACGTTCATCCTGTCAGAACCCAAATCTATAATTCAGTGGAAGGAAAAGGAATCCAGATAGCCTAACAGCTGCATTAACAAACAGAAATGTCTCCCATAAATAACATCCTTTCTTCATCATTCTCAAAAACAAATTGACCTGTTCCTTTTGAGGTATAAGAAGGCCAGAGTTTGAATTTTCACGAAATTTGAAATATTAGAAGTTAAGGAAAATACAAAAGTGAAAAAATGAAAAACGAACTGCTGAAAGGTCAAACCTTTGATTAGACCATAACAGCAGAATTAATTTGATTGTTAAAAACTGAATTTTAATACATGGTTTTAAACAAATGCTCAAGAATGATGCAACAAATAACTGAAGGGTTCATACTTGAATCCATTGTTCAGGCATTCCAGCAGGAACAATACCGGATGAGGCACCGGATGGATTTGGTCTCATTTTTGTAGTTCCAGAAGCATCTGGAGATGCATTCCACAAGTCCATCCCAATGTTTAGATTAGTTGCAGGCATAGACACCACAGGCTTCCCAGGCACAGAAGTCTGGATATTTGCTCCGGCTGAGTTACTTTGTGCATTGGCTGTGAAGAAAGTCATCTTGTTTAGCAAGCTATTACAGAAAACAAACAAGAACAGACAGAGACAAGGAAGAGAAATGTCACCATCTGCAAGCATCTGCTTGAAGCTTCCTTTCTTGTTTGCAGCATTTTCCTATAATATTTAGGCAGGTTTTCATTAAATAGAATATAAATCACACTTTCCATTGGCCAGGTTAACATAGAAAACTGCAATTCCAAAAATATTCAGGGCATCTGAATTTCTACAGCATAAACAAGCTGAAAAACCAGTTTCTGGGATAGGTCACAAATGCTTCAACAAGATCCTAGTCATTTGCACTAAACAATAAGAGCACACAGAAAGCAAATAATAGGAGTGCACAGAAATATACCTGCTGGTTAGTATTCTCATCACTGGCATCAGATGAGCCATCTGTACCACTTTCAGCACTGTTCAGATAGCATATAAGTCAATATCACAAGAATTCAATGTATATGCATTTCAAAAGGAAAAATTACCAATAAACTTGAGCTTAACTGACCTTTGGGAGGCACCATCATTTCCTGAATCTGAAATAGCCTTTCCACTCTCTCCAGCTTTTCCTCCTGAAGTTCCCTTAGCTTTTTTAGCTGAAGCATGGTCCTTTCCGTCAGGGACCTTTCCTTCCAACTCTGTATTTGCCGGTGCTGAATTTGGTGTCTGCAAGGAAGATAATGAATATGAAACATCAGAGGACCAAATAACTGGTAGGAATTATAGGATCCTAAGATAGGGCATTTGGCCATGGTAGTAAAAGGGAATACCAACACAAGAAAAAATCTTGTATCAGAAACACTCATTATTACCGGGGCCATGTTTGGATGGGCATACACTCCCCCTGCAGGATATAAAGCTGGGTATGGAACCGGGGTTCCATAAGGTGGGATTAAAGGATGCTGAAAATTGTCAACGGAAAAGAAAATAAGTAACTTCTCTGTCAGATGAGTGGAACTGATGCTTTTCTCAAACAATAGGAGATATCCACCTGGCTTCCCCAAATATAGGGATGAGGCGTCGGTGAGGCAACTGTTGAGGCAAAAAAGGGAGGTGGGGTAGCTCCAGCACCATAATAAGCCTAAAAAAGTAGCCAAGTTATGAGCATTTAATGTTAGTACTGCAGATATAAAAATCAATATATGAATATGATAAGCATAAACCTGCACAGAATTTGACCAATCAGGATATGAAGGCGTTGCGGGTATTTCCTGTAAACACAACGAAGAGGGATTGGTATGCTTGTCAGAATGTGAATCTCTGTACATTTGCGTGTGCATTTGTGTTTGTGAGTATGAGAGAGAAAGAGAACCTGATTTGAAGATGCTGGTTTGGAAGGCTTAGCAGGTGTGCTTTCTTCCCTTGTCCCCATTTAGATCAATTCAGTAAATACCACCAACTTCAACAAATTATGTTTGGATCTATCTTATCCAGAGCAATGTTCATAAAGCACCTGCTAACGTCATACTAGATTACAAAACATATCATGAATTACATGCAATCATTATGAAATCAATTCTCATTACCATACATGGAAGCAATTATCATTGTGTTAAACATTAACAGGCGTACAGCCAAAGCCACCACTGCATTGACACCAATGTGCAAAAAGTATAGCAATAGTCTCTAATGAATTGGAACTAGCCATGCATCCTTAGCTAAAATGCTTATAGCTAGCTCACTACCTCTCTTGGGGTTAAGAAGACATTGTCATCACTCGTTGCGATTAAAAAATCATGCTATCAATCACTTCCCACATATCACATGACATTTTGGTGGGAAAAAAAATTACTGCTCACAAGATTCACCCTCGAACATGGGATGAAGACGGTGACTATGCTGCAAAACAAGCATTGAAGAAGAAATGGAGAGAACTAAAAAAAAATAGAAAACTCTAATATACTTAATACTTAACAACTCAACAGAGCCATAGTCCCAACCATGTATACATGGACATGCCCACAAGCCTTTGTAGGTGAAGTTCCCTTTCAAATCAACAATGTCTCTTGGTCACTATAGTGACCATTCAACCGATGTCAATGCTCACAAATGACCTTCACAACCCAGAATAATGCAATAGAGTCTCATAGTAATCTCATAAATCCCTACACAATCTGGACCAGGGCTCAACTACGATATACATTCTAAAGCAACCCTGCTCCATTCCTATTGGCCATGGTTATTTCACTTGTAGTCAACCTGTAAACAATCAGTTTTCAATCTACATTACCATTTATGATTTATCTCTCCATCCACCAGCGACATCCCGTTGCTTAAGTCCAATACTTCAAAAAAGATATTCAAAACAACAGTAAAGAATTATTTAAAGATCCATCGGCAGGCAAAAAAGGAACCATCATTACTGGAAATATTAGTTTACATTATGCCCAATTTTTAACAGATTAGTGAGTGCTTTGTAAGAAAAAATGCAGCACTTCAAGTGTCCAAAAAAGTAATCATTCACTTCAATATTGCAGGTGTGTCCCTGCTATTCTAAGCTTCACCAACATCAAACTGGATACCATTTTTGCTCATCAAACAGGCATCAGTCATTACATCAATCAAACTTAGCCAAAAAGCAATTAAACCTTTCCAAGGAAATTACACTACATTAAGCTCCTCCATACATTACTTACGACAGGAGATTATAAGCTCTCCAAAGCACGTTATATGATCTTTGAAGGAGATATGGGAAATATTTGAACTTTCACCAATTTCAAGAATGCACCAAGCACCGAAATGGAGTTTCTTATAGTCAGGTTAAATTGTAAAAACATCCCCTACAAAAGCCCTCGTTGATTTATACCCTTTAATTATATGCTAAAATTAGTGTCAATCATCAATGTTCTCAAGAACATCCTCCTCCACATCATTGTAGTCACATAGATTTATTGTACTCTCTCAATATATATAAAAGAAAATTGATATATCAATCAACAGTCTCTCCCAAAAGTACATGAGCAAACAGCCACTTATTTATGATTCATTCACTTCATTTGTCATTTGTTTCTGTAGGTGAATCTATTACGATAGGGGGAAATAGCATTTTTCTATCCAGAATGATCCCAACTCTCCCATACGACCTAACTGTTATCTTGACATGACTAAAATCCAAAGAGTCATCTTCCCTCTTGCTATAACCAAACAAAATGCATAAAATCCATTTCAGCCATTTGTCAATAGCTTCCTGTATTTTCTCATTCTGTCAAGCCTAGTTAGTATTAGATCTTTACAACTCTGATCTTAGTTAAATAAAGCTATCATAGATAAGTTTCTTTAAATAGACCAGCAGCAAGCATCACAAACATGCCCTAACTTACACTGAATCTCTCTAAAATGTTCTCTAATGACTAGAATATACCCTTATCTATTACACACAGCCTAAAATTTCAAGCTCGAAGCATAAATATTCAGAGTACAAACTAAAATAAAGCTTTAATAAGTACAATAAAAGAAAGTACAGCAGAACTAGCTAGTTCCTAACAATAGCAACTTAAAACTGAAAACAAAAAAGACCCAGTTCATTAAAACATAAGCAAAACACAAAACAAATTCAAAGAACAAAACTTTATCATAAATAGCACCAAAAAAAAAGGAAAAGGAAACAAACCCCACTAATACATACCATAAAATAGAACTACATAGATCCCATAACATGATAAATCAAACCACAAAAAAACAGAAGCTAGTACATGCATAGAAAAAGAATGAAATTTGGAGAGAGAGAGAGAGAGAGGCACCTTGTTTCATGGCTTGAAGAGAGAGGGAGAAAAAAGAGTGAGGTGGAAGTCCAAGTTGGATAGAAAAACCTCCTGTTCTAGTAAAAGAACTTCCCTTTCTATTTTCTTCTCTTTTCTTTACTCTAAAAGATAAATGGCTGAGATCAAGTGAGAGAAATATTTAAACAGACAGAGAGTCAAACAGAAGAATAAGCAAAGATCCTCTTGCGCTGTTGTTTATCAGTTTCCCTTGTCGTTGGGTCTCTCCGAAATACAGGTGAAGGAGTGCTGTTAGAACCTTCAGAAGTTTTTAGGATTTTTATGGAGAAAGACATGCGGGTGATGATGTGGGGTTAATGGTATATTGGATCCCCTTACTATCTATTACCTTTTGATTTGGTCCTTAAACTATTCTTAATTCCAAATCATTCCTCTAGTTTCTATTTCTTGGCTTATATTTTGGTCCCAAAAGATGAAACATGTCTTGTATTACATGATAGACTTTAATATTTCATGATTTCTAAATTTTCATTCCACCCTCCCAGAGTATAATGTGAAATAGATAAATAATGCAATCTTAAGTTTCAAGAGTTAAACATCATCTACTTAAAAGACATCTATTTCTATTTTTATTGATTTTTTTTTTAACCTTTATAAGAAATGTGCTATATTTTGTTGATGTGCTATATTTTGTTGTTAAGTTAAACAAGATAATATTAGAGGATATTTAGTAGTATGGTGGCGGTTCCTTTTTAAAGTGCTTTTCATTCCAAAATATATTAAAATATTATTTTTTTTATTTTTTAAAAATCAATTTTGATATCAGCACATCAAAATAAACCGAAAACATAAAAAACATATTGATTTAAAGCAAAACAAATTAAAAATTTTCAAAATTTTTCAAAACAACAATACATCAAAATAATCTAAAAATATCAAAAATATATTAATTTAAAGCAAAAAATATTAAAATATTTCAAAATTTTTGAAAAACACTTTCCAACCGCAAAGGCCAAACACTGTAGAGTATTTGGTAAAACTTCTGCTTCTATTTATAAATGCTTTTTAAAAATACTTTAGCTTGAAAATATTAAATTACTATTTTATTATTATTTTTAATAATTTTAATATGATTAATATAAAAAACTATTTTAATATATTTTTAATTAAAAAATTATTTTATTGTGCAATCTCAAGGTGAGAGAGAGGCTAGGGTTTGGACAAGATGACACGTGAGAGAAAGAGGAATCCAGCTGTCCACGTTTTACTGGATTAGGCGTTCTTATTATTTATGATGGATGGACTTTGATATGGATGACTCGTCAGTGACAAATACACACTCTCCTATGAATGGATAACGCAAATAATCTAATAATTTACAAAGTGGAAAAAACTAATACTATCCTACCATTAAGAACTTAATTAACATTAACTAGTTAATTAGTTAGTTAATTAATAATAGCTAACATACAACATTAAAAATCACAACATGCTGCCGTCCCAACTCTATTTACTTGCTTTGCAGTCTAGACATGAGCTGTGATCTTATCTTGTGTTTTTCTTTCGGGTTATGTGAGGAGCCCTTCTTACGGTAAAAATATTTGTTATCCTTTACCATTGCATTCCTTTGACTTTCGTTGATTTGATTTTATGGCACCAACAGGGGAAAAAAAAGTATATAAAGTTATCAATGTATTTTGTTAATTCTCCTTGTGCAGAATTTTCCTGTGAAAAGATTAAAGCAAAATACTGATTAATTCATTTTTTATTAAACAAAACAAGGTAATTAGGTATCAATAACTCAAATTTAAAATCTATTTTTATTTTGTTATGAGATGTTTGTTAAGAATTTAATGAGGTTTTTTTATAATTTTACCATTTTTCTCCTTTTTTTTTCCAGATCTGCTAGTTCTAACAATTGTTTTTTGAATTCTTGTTATAGTGATTTTTTTTTCTAATTAATTAGATATATTTTATTGGTTTGTTTTGATTATACTTGGATTTTTTTTATATTTTGTTTTTAGCAGAGCCAAAAAAATTATCAATTTTTTCTCACGATATATGTTTTGATTTTAGGTTGAACCATGAACAAAATAAGAAGAATTGATTCTTTTTTTGAAAAAAAAATTGATAACTCTCAGCCTAGTGAACCAACTCCAATGTGTAATGTTGAAGTTATGGTTGAGCAGCCTCAATGTGCTTCAGTTTACAAAAAACATGCGTTGATTAGTGAACAGCCTCTTACTAGAATCAACATTGCTCATTTAATTATAGATCTAAGCAATCGTCCTCAAATTTGAGAATACCTGGTTAAGCAACAAGATGAGATTCGAAAGAAATATATTAATTTAGGGCCATATCAACCTTAGATGTTTGAATATCCGCTGACTAGTAAAAAACATCTTCGTCGATTTCAGTTTTATTGGTTCAAAAGTTATCCGTGGCTTGAATATTCAGAGAAAAATACTGCATTTTATTTCTCTTGCTATTTATTTCCAAGTAAACCATCTGGAAAGCTAGGATCAGACACATTTACTGTTAAAGGATTTAATTGTTGGAAGAAAGTTAATGATGGGGAACAGTGTGCTTTTATAACTCATATGGGAAAAGGTCTGAAATTAGCTCATAGATTTGCTACCAGGTGCTTGGAAAATTTGAAAAACCAGTCATGTCATATTGAGAAAGTAGTTAAGAGGCATACTACTCAAGAAATTCTAAATAATTGATTGCGTATTAATGCTTCAATAGATATTGTTCGTTGACTCACATTTCAAGCATGTGCTTTTAGAGGGCATGATGAACGTCCAGAATAAAAAAAACTGAGGTAATTTTCTTGAAATGATGAAACTTTTAGCATCATACAATGAACAAGTAGGTGCTATTGTTTTGGGTAATGCTCCACAAAATGCTAAATACACCTCACATCAAATTCAACAAGAAATTTTGCATATCTTTACTAGAAATGTTCAGTCTTCAATTCGTCATGAGATTGGTGATGCAAGATTTTGTTTAATTGTTGATGAAACTCGAGATGAATCAAGAAGAGAGCAAATGACCCTTGTTATTAGGTTTGTTGATAGAAGTGGATTTATACGAGAATGATTTTTTGATATAGTTCATGTCAAAGATACAATTGCTTCAACTCTTAAGAAAGAAATTTCCTTTGTTTTATCTCATCACAATCTTGATATTCAAAATATTAGGGGCCAAGGGTATGATGGTGCTAGTAATATGCATGGAGAGTGAAATGAATTGCAATCTTTATTCATTAATGATTGCCCTTATGTTTATTATGTACACTGCTTAGCTCATCAATTACAATTGGCTCTTATTGCTGCAGTTAGAGAAATATTTGATGTTCACACTTTTCTTTCAAATTTGATTTTTGTTATTAACATTGTTAGTGCTTCTTGCAAGCATAATGATAAATTACGGGCTTTTCAAGCAGTTACAATTGAACATTTTGATATTGGTGATATTGAAACGGGTAAAGGAGTTAATCAAGTAGGTGGTTTGCAATGACTTGGAGATAGTAGATGGAGTTCGCACTTCAAATCAATTTGCAGTTTGATAAAAATGTATGGGGCAACTTGCTTGGTTTTTGAAAACATTGCTTTAGATGGATCTACTTATTCTCAACATGGTGATGGGACCTTTTCATTTAAATTGTAATGTCATTTGATTTTGCATTTATCTTCTATATAATGAAGAATGTTACATGAATTACTGATGTGCTTTGTCAAGCTTTGCAATAGAAATTTAAAGACATTTTAAATGTTATGCATTTGGTGACTACCACAAAGACTTTAATTCAGAAGTTAAGAGATGATGGTTGGGAAACTCTTTTAGAAGAAGTGACATCATTTTGTAAGCATCAAGACATTGAAGTTCATGATATGGATGCTTGTTTTTCTAGTGTGGGACGATCTCGCAATAAACAAAAATCGAAGCAGCTTGAACATCACTACCGAGTTGATATATTTACAGCTACTATCATTGATCAACAATTGCAAGAGCTAAATAATAGATTCAATGAGCAAGCGATCAAGTTTTTTAAGTTGAGCACAACTTTAGATCCTAAAAATAACTATAAATTATTCAGTGTTGAAGATATATGCTTACTTGTTGACAAGTTCTATTCTGAAGACTTTTCTAACCAAGAAAAAACTCATTCGAGATTTTAGTTGCAGCATTATGAGCTTGATATACCCAATCATCCAAAGTTAAAGAATATGTCATCGATTACTGATTTATGTCAAGGATTGGTTGAAAGAGAAAAATCAACAATTTATCCACTCATTGACAGGTTGATTCGGTTTATTTTGACTTTTCCTGTTTCGACAACAACTACTGAGCGAGCTTTTTCAGCGATGAAGATTGTTAAAACAAGACTTCGCAATCGGATGTAAGATGATTTTCTTGCAAATTATTTGATTATCTATATAGAAAAAGAAATTGCTGAAAGATTCACAATTGATATGATAATCAATTATTTCTATTCTATGAAAGCACGACGAGCACAATTAAAATAAATATATAAAAATCATTCTTTATTATTTTTTATTTTATTTTAAAGTTTTATAAAACATAAATAATGCATCGCTTTAGCTAATGTTTCTTATATATTTTGTATATTTATATTTGATAGGTACAAAGACCAATAAAATTAAAGTGATGCATACATTATGAAGATAAAATTAACTTCATAGCTTTGACTCAATTTGGTATTGCTCTAAACCTCTTACCTTATACAAAAATCATCATATGTATGTAGTAAGTTCTTTGAATAAAACTAAATCATGCAGTTTTTTTTATACAATTTATGTACAATAAATTAAAAAAAAATATATATCTTGTTATATTAGTTTTGGCCCCCTATCAAATAATCTTAGCTCCACCTTTGCATACAAACTTCTCACATACCTTATGCACACAGATTCTATGCCTTTTTCTATGCTTTCTCCTCTATAGAAGCAAATATTTTTTTTCTAGCCATTCATGCATCGTCATAAAATTTTTACATCAATAACATGCATGACATAACAACAATGACATAACACATCAATTAAGAGCTATCATGGCGGGCCAAACTAATGTTTTTGCCAATGATACAATATCTTTTGCATGACAAAATTTCAAGGCTTGGTGTATAAATGCACCTAGACAAGCAAAGTTAAAAGAGGCTAGGAGATCCCATAACACAACCACTAAGCAAACTCTAGCAAAAAAAGTAATCCAAAGCCAGCAAAGGCCAGCCAAAGGTCATGAAAACCAAACGAAGCCCTTAAAACTCATATCAGATACGCACTCCTTAACACTTACTTAATTTTTATTTTTTTTGGTGTGTTTTTTTCTCTACACACATACTAACTTAAGCATCAGAGAGTCTCATGTTCGTCATGAGACTTATTTTTACAGGAACCTTTCAATAGCTTGATTTCACCAGACAAGGAAATTGTTTTTTATATGAAGTTTTTTTCATAACTTCATCAGTGGCACCATTTGTTGGAAACAAAACAAAAAGTTAGCTCATTCTATTTCACTTTTCATAAAAAATATTGCTCATGGCTAATAAAACCTCATGGAGAGTAATTGGTCTCTCTACCATAGGGACTCCATTTCCTCTAGGTCTCTAATAACTCTCTCAATAAGTGCAAGTGCTCAACAACGTTATTCTAGCCATATAGAAACAACTTCGCACTCTTTCATTTCATCAACAAGAAAGTTAACGAAAAACTCCATTACATGCACCAGGTGCATAAAGACAACTTCAGGTCCATAAAAGAACAAGACAAAACTACATGTCAGGTAGGCACAATACTCCAAATGAGTTTGCACTTTTCAACAGACCCTAGTCATAAACATGATTATCTCCATCAATCTTCTTTTGAATCTCATACTCATTCACATGCTCTTCATCATGAAAATAAAACTTAAACACAATGTCCGCGAGACTTCACCAACTCTTAAACACCATTCCTAAAGTATGGAAGAATCTTCACTTTGACACAAAATGTTACACACTCACCTCTCTAAGCATTTTATCATTGTGAAGGTCAACCTGGATAATTATAATGGTCTCATAGATCCTAGGAAGCACATAAAAAAATATTAGAAATATTCTGGAATCGGTGACAACAAAGAATGATGCCATGTGCAAGATTTTCCCTACAATGTTTTGTGGATCTCTTAAGACATGGTATCATAGCTTTGATCATGGCTTCATCCTAGGTTCTTATAATCTTTTTGTGGAGCTCATCTCTTATTTCAACACTAATATTCTAACTAAAAAAAAGCACAACTAAACTCTTTACTATTACACAATGAGAGGATAAAAGTATGAGTGCATATCTTTGAAGATTTAATAAGGAAATGTTAAGCATGAAAAATATGCTTGAGTCTATCGCCACTAGAGTCCTAATTAGTGGAGTCTATAATTATTTGTTATAGGAACTTTTGTACACTCTCCATGACAAAACACTTATTAACATGAAACAAATGATGGAAAACTATGTTCAAGTAGAGGAAGCCAATGTGACTAGGTGGGTCACCATCATTTTTAAAGAGTAGAATCTTCACAATATCACCAGTCTCCTACCAGAGCATAAAAAAGGAACACCAAATGGCACTTTCATGATCACTAGATATTTTTAGAACTTTTAACCACACTCTCACCTTGTATGTTCTCCTAAGCTAGACATTAAACAACTATCATTGTTTTCATCTCCTTTTCAGTTCTAAAAGATGTTTGTGATGACTGGCAAAGTCTTTATGCTCCTAATCACTAAGATTGAATGCTTTTTTTTTTCTTTATGGGTGATACTTATGTCAATCATTGTTGGTTGGTCTTTTAGGTCTAAAGGTTTTGGTTCATCAGTAAGCTATTAATTGCTCAGCATTACCTTTCAAGTCTTTATATTTTGAAAGAGTTATATGATAGATACGACATCTATACATATCACTATGAGTCATATCTTAGGCTTATCAAATCATCTATTTGACTTTCGCATGGTCTATGTACTTTTTTTCTAGTACTAGCATTCATGATCAAATCTATTTTTTATTATGATCGATCAACTTTGATGTTTTAGAGCTTTCTATTTCTAATAAGTCCATCAAGCTTGGAGATATCAAGTTTCATTTCTTAAAAAACAGTTAAAATAAGATTCTCAAACCTATAAAATAGAAGAACTTAACTCATAGTTTTCTTAAAAAACAGTTAAAATAAGATTCTCAAACCTATAAAATAGAAGAACTTAACTGATAGTTTTCTTAAAAAATAGTTAAAATAAGATTCTCAAATATATAAAATAAAAGAACTTAACTCATAGTTTTGAGGTAGAATTAACTTTTTATTTGTCCTGGTGGCTGAATTTAAACCCGAAATGATTGAATCATAGCTATTTGACTCGAGCCAAGTCAACCTGAATGCCGGATCAAGTAAAGAAAGGTTCTCATTTTCTAAAACTCTTTCAATGCCTTAGCAGAAGAAAAGAAAAAAAAAGCCATATGCTATTCCGATCCTTCCAAACCATGTAGGCAACCGTACTATGAAAAGGCCTCCGATGTAGTTGGTGTGCCTGCTAGATAAACAGGCTACTGGATGTGATGTCCATGCGGGCCTCTGGAGAACAAGGCTTTCCAGATTTAAGGACAATATGGCCGACAGAGACTGTAACATGGTTGCCATCCAGTTCCCACATTCTGATAATAAACCCAACAACAACTACATTCGAGATAAGGACAATCCAGAAGTGGTCTTATCCTGTTAGCTAACTTACCCTTTCACATGAAGTTTATTGCTTTTTGTCCCTTTTTGATAGCATAGATTTGAGGTACGTGTGATCAAAATGTGTTTGGGATTAAGAAAAAAAAATTTTCATTGGATTGATGTTTTTTTTATGATTGATGTTGTTTAAGGTGTTTTCAAATAATGATATCAAAACTATTAAAAAAAAACTTTTTAAAAATATTAATTGATGATTTATTAGTGCAAACATTATAATTATAACACTAAAAACAAGCAAGAGAGATTTGCCACTGTTCACAATAATAAAATAACCAAGTCACTGTTCATGGTATTTTTTGTCCTTCATTTTTTTTTTGTCATTATTCTTTTCTCTATTTTGTTGTCCTCGTACTTTAAAAATGTTTTAATGTATGGTTTTTAGTTTTTAATATACATTATCACGTGTGTATTATGAAAAGAATTATTTTTAAGTTGAATAAAGATGGCTGAATAAAATTTTAGGGTTCGGTTTTAAAAAATAAAGAATTTAATTTGATTTGATTTTTAGTTTTTAGACTAATTAAAGTTTTTTTCATTGGAAATTGGGTTATTTAGGTTCTAAGAATTTTTTTTTATTTTTTTTTTGTGTTTTTAGCTTTTTTAAAAGTAGAAATTGGCTTTTTAGAATTCAACCGTGGTCTTTCGATGCGAACAATATTTTGTTTGCTCATTCAAACAAGGCTTTTTCTATTCCATTTTAATTAAAAAAAAAATTAGGCATGCATGCTTGACCTTGTAAGGTTTGGCATGCCTAGACATAGACATGGTACACCGATAATGTTTTTAAAAAAAATATTTAAAAACAATATATTTTTTGATAAATAAAAATAATGATATTTAAAAAATCATTCATTTATGCAATTAAAAAAAAGATTAGTGTTTTGTGGTGTTATTTGCAATTTCTTAATGATTATGTATAAAACTATATTAATAAGTTTTCAAAAAACAAATGTGTATGAATATAGGATGAAAATAAAATTTATATTTTTATATTTTTTTATTATTAATTTCTTATATTTTTGACAGATTAATTATTCTTTTATTTTTTAATACAATGGCATATAAATTATCGAACCATTATTATTTTCTTATCTAAAAATGCTTCAAAATCATGGTCAAGGTAGAAAATAAATAAGTTAAAAACCAAAAGGGAGCTATGGCTAAGGAAAAAGATGGTTTTTCTTCTGAATTTAAATCATTTAAACTTATATGAATATTTATTTTAAGTTTTTTATTCAAATAACCATATTTTTAATCAAAAAAATTATGATTTCATCAGGATAAAAAAAAATGTATGAACAAAAAGAATTGACCGGTTTTTGCTCGAGAACTTAAACCATTTAAATTCTTATAATTAGTATTTATTTTTATTTATATAAAATAAAATAAAATATAGGTTTTGAAAAAACCAGTATTTTTTAAAAACATTTTCACTATATATTGATAGTAAAAAAACCTGCACTCTAAGAAATAAACTGGGATGTGGTGTGTTGATGACTTTTGCTTCTTGTTGATCGGTGGTTTCTGCTTGTTTGGTTCTGCGCTTGTCTCAGAACATCTAGCATGAAAACACGCACACAAACATGAGAACAGCTACTGTTTCCAGGCAAACTATCTAATTAATTCTGGCATGCATTTCCAATTTCTAGCTAGACAAAGACACCTCCTGGTAGACTTGACGAAGAAGATTTTTACATTAGATTGTTGCTTAATCACTATCTACATCCTAAAATAAGTTAGCCAGTCACATATAATGATTAATCCATTCCATTCCGGGAATGTAATTGTTTTCTGGTGGCATGTAGAAAGCATCTCCATATCCTTCCAGTACTGCAAATTCTCCCAGAAATGGGGGCTCCATGGCCATTGACAGGGATGAACTGGGACTGTTGGTGGAAACCCTATCAGCACGGTCTGATAGCCTTTGGATCTCCTTTTCTGTTCTAGAGAGTTGTTCCTTGAGCTTTAAAACCTGCAATTAATGAACCCGTATATCATTAATTATGTAAAAAACACTGAAAATTGGAATATTTTGACATGTTTTGATGAAGGTATATTTGTTCCATCGGTCTAGCTTGGACATTGGCGTGCCACGTGCTGCTCGTGGAGCAGTGGATTTGAAGGGCCCGACCCAATACTATTTAGCTTTAAACAACGTTGTACGAACTCAGGAACCACATTGTAGAATTCTGTTGTAAAAAAATGGCAATATTCTGTTCATTCTCAAAGTTTTGGTTCACTTTTATGATGATTTCCCCTCTGAATCCTAATCCATTACGCTGACTTTCTTCGAGCCTAGTGCCCATGTACGTTCGAGAATGGACGGTGTGCTTGGCAGTGTTACCAGACTACAGTTTCATTAAAAAAAATTTTCTATTTTAAATTAATTTTTTTAAATGTTTTCTGATCTCCTTTTCTATTTTAAATTAATATTATTTCTGTTTTTCTTGAAAGTCAGTAATGAAAGTCATAAATCTTGGAATTAAGAAACACTGTCTTATTGTTAAAGAGAAAAAAATAATTAGTTGTTACATGTTGAGTAAGGAAGTAAGAGTTATTTTCTTTTCATCATATTATATATGATATCATATCATTAATTAAACCAAAGAAAGTAGAGGTACTTGGCAACAAGAGAATAGCATTCAATGTTATTATATTATTATTATTATTTACTTTCTGTTAATTAGATACTCGAAATAGAAAAAAAAATTAAATCCCATAAAAATTCTGCCCTCCTTTTATCCCAGAAACGAACCAAACCAGAAGGAAAACAAAAACAACAAAAAAAAGTATGCCAAAGAGAAGAAGACATGCAAGAAACCAGTGAATTCCTAGACTAGTAGAATCTTGCGTCTGCAGGGGGGCGGAAGCATGTAAGAGAACTCAAATTGGAGTCCTGATTTTATCATTTTGCATGAAAAAAACCAACGAGGTATATACGTGAGTCTACTTTTATTTTATTTGGTATTAAATAAGATATATAAGCATAATTGACCTTAAACAACTCAATTTCATCAAGTAATTAATTAAATAGTTTCACTAAGTTGATCAGTGCTTCTTCATTGCTAATAATATACTTAATAAAACAGTAAAATATAGCACTTGATCAAGCAATTAGCTATACTCAATTTCTTCCTTTGGTGTAATAAAAGAAAAGGAATGATCCAAACCACTGAGCCTTGATAGACTAATAAAGTACTTAGAGACATGTTCTTAAACATACAGAGAGAGACTAGAGAGAGATTGACCTCGGATTCAAGCTGGCATTTCTCGACAACTATGCTCTCATGGGCTGTCTTCAACTTTGTGTATTCCTCCTCTAGCTTCTTGTTCTTCCACCTTGCCCTTCGGTTTTGAAACCAAACCGCAACTTGACGAGGATCAAGTCCCAAATCTGAAGCAAGCTTGTCCTTCCTCTCGGTTTCCAACTTATGTTCATCACCAAAATTCATTTCTAGGAAATTAACTTGCTCAGCACTAAGTTTCCTCTTCCTTGCGCCACTAACACCTTCTCCTGTGTTCTTCTTTCGCCTTCGTCGTGGTTTAGATTCACCTAAACATGTCCAAGAGCACATGTTAAGGAAACACCAGCAACTTATTTACAAGCTCATGATCAAAACACAAGAAATTATGATGGCTGCTTGGTTTTCATGTATCAGTACTAACCTTGTTTTGGAACCATTTGAGTGTATAAACCGGGGTACAATTGAGATATGAGTGCTATGTGATCTTCAACCTTGTGATTCATGGTGGTTGTCCTCCTATTGGTTGTCTTCCTCTCTTTTCCTCTTACCTCACTCAAGATAATTATGATGGTGTTCTAGGTGTTGAAGGAGTGAACAGCCTAGAGAAACATGAAGGTTCATTTTATAAGGTTGGAGTAGGACTTGAGTGGGTGTTTGTCAAAACGGGCTTTTTTGAAACTTAGGTGGTAAGGACTTTAATTTTCGTGGTAATTTCAACAATGCCATTCATGCACCTGACCAGAATATAAAAACTAGACCGGTTTGTTTATGTGTTTTAAAATTTTTTTATTTTTTTATTTGCTTTAAATTAATATTTTTTTAGTATTTTTAGATTATTTTAATGCATTAATGTAAAAAATAATATATTTTTTTAAAAATATTATTTATATTTTTAAGTAAAAAACATTTTAAAAAACAACCACAATCACACTCACACGGTTGAAGAAAAGTGTCAACATCCCTCTAAAAGCCCTCCCTCTCTTTTACCATTTTTTTTTTTTTGCTAGTAAAAATAATTGAATATGGAAGTGAATAAAGAATCTATATATATCGAGGAAAACATGATATTTGAATGAGCATCTACATGAAATTAACTACTCTAGCAAGATGGAAATCAAAAAATAATAATAAAAAAAAATACAATCACTTTATGTTCTCACAAATTTTAATTACCAATTTTGTAAACATATCTAAATTGGATCAAAATTTCACAATTATTCATTCACGGGCATGATCAGCCTTTAATTATTAAATGGGCATTTACCCACTCCCTATCTATGGCATGCATGTAATAATAGGTTTGTTCTAGGCTTTCCTAATTAGGTAATTAGTGAAGGATGAACAAAGAGCTCACACTACCTTGTAATTTCATACGGGTTAAGATCCCAAACCTGACTACTGATGTTAATAAACAATTTGGTACGATTGTCCTCTGCATTTGGAGATGATGCAAGTTACTTTTGTTGTCCAATTAGGTGGTCTTCTCCTCTCCCCACGTCCAACCTCACTAGCCAAGCCGCACTCATTTAGCTTGGCTACTAGAAATTTATTTGTGTTATGTTATCAATTATTTTTTTATATAAATATATAAAACAATTTAGGTATTGTAAATGTATTTTTAGTAGAAAAATTTAAAACTATATAGGGATTGATTTAATGTGACATAGTTGACTTGACAGATCTAAAAACAACCCGGATAACTGAGAAAAATATAATTTAACCAAAAAAATCAAGACACCATTTTTTTTAAGATTGAATCTATAACATATTAAATCGACTCGAATCAACTCGGGTTAACCTGTCAAATCTGCTATCTAGATCATAAAACCTTGATAACCATATAAAAAGCAAATTAAGAAAAAAAAATTAAACTCAATTCTTAATTAATCTAATGTTGTAGAATAAAATTGAAAACTAAATCCAATTAAAAAAAATATCAAGTCAACTTAGGTTAACTTTTCAAACCTAAATTATGAGATCGAGATAACCCCATAAAAAATATATTAAAACAAAAAATGAAAAAAAAAGATACAAAAACCCACCCAAGTCAATAAAACAAACCTGTGACCCGAGTTATGAGACTAGAACAACCTTATAGAACACACATTGAAACAAATTATAAAGTCTAATTCTCAATTAATCTAATACTGAAGGATGAGATTGAAAAAAAAATTAACTAAAAAAGAAAAAAAAAACCCTAGTCAATCGGCTTAACTTGTAATCCGAGTTATAAGACTGTGATAACCCTTAGAAAGAAAATAATGAAACTCATTTCTCAATCAACCTAATGTTTTAGGATTAAATTGAAAATGAAATCAAATAGAAAAAGGACAAAAATAATAACTCGAGTTAAGCTGTTAAACTTGGGTGAGGAGACCGAGATAACTCTATAGAAAGAAAATCGGAACAATGAATCTCTTTCTCTCTTCTTCATCATTTCCAATAACACTTTCTCTCAAATTCAATGAATAAAATGTGAGTGAAATAAAGTTCTGTACCAAATTGTATACTTTTCAAACTCAAGAGATCAAAATAGACATGGTTCAAATTCTTAAGGTGAGGCATTAATACCATTTTTTTAAAATGCTTTTATTTTACCAAGCTTTAGTTTTGATCCCCACATTTTTATTTCCTTCGAAAACAAAAAAATTCTTTTTTCAAAATTGAGAACTAACCTAATGTCATTTTTTTTTTGATAATGCGATAACCCAAAAGAATGCAATATAAAACAAATCATCAAGCTAAATCACCAATCAACACAAAATGAAATAATGGAATTAAAAAAAAAGAGCTTGATGGTTGGACTAAAAAAAGAAAATAAAGGACAAAAGAAGAATGTTTGTTTTTTCTTTTTAAAGAAAAGGCTGCCACTCCACCTCACTTTTAATTTTGGTCCCCTCACTTTTTATTATTCACAAACTAATTTGAAATCATCTTTGAAAAATGTAGAATCAACTTAATGACATGACTTTTTTTGAGATCATGAGAAACTAAAACAAAGGAGCATTTATTGAATCACCGATCAATATAATGTGAAATTTTATGATTAAAATAAATCAATAACTAAAGTTTAAAAAAATTATGCAAATCTACAATGAATCTTTTCATAAGCCATAGTATTTTACTTTATGGCTATTTTGTTTAAAGCATCTAGCTTAATCTCAATTGTTGCTATACCACATATGGGACATATACAATAATAAAATTCACCGGTCGAGACAAACATCTTTATCACTAGAGAATTTGTTTTTAATTCAACATGGTTGATTCGACAAAAACCCTGTGTTATTGAGTTTTTAGATTAATTTACTAGTTATCAAGTTAACTTGGGTTCGAAACTAACATACTTTTTTGTTAGAGAATAGTTTTTTATTCCAGCTTGGGTGATTAAAAAAAAAAACCTGTGTTATTGAATTTTTGGATTAATTTGTTAGTTATCAAGTTAACTTGTGTAAATTAAATAACAGTCAAGAGTAATTTTGGAGATGGCTGAAGGCTGAAGCTCAAGCTGAACCCAAGTCTAAGATGATGGGCTCGACAAGCTGATCGATTAAAAAAAAACTAAGTGGTAGCCTCTCTCTCTTCCTAGTTCGTAGAAAATTGGGTGTGCGTGTGAGAGAGAGAGAGAAAGACAAGCTGGCCGAGGAAAAGGCACATGGGCTGCCACTAATCACTTTTACGCGTCTCAACCCCAAGAAAACTCACGGGGGGACCACATAACATAAAATCCACGTGTAACTTTTCAATAGCTGTAGACATTTTACTATAGCACATGCCCACCAATAGTACTCCTCTTCTGTTCACATTTACCACTACAAGTCGCCATAAATTAACCCCCCTTGATTAGTTACCACCGTATCCATTTATATGTTCTTAATAAGGATATTAGTAGTTAATTTTTCCAATTGTAGCAGTTAACTAGTTAGTAGTGACAATTAATTTCTAGAGTACTAAAGTAAGGTTAACATGAGGTTAATAATAGATTTAATTAAAAAGAGTGTTTTTTTTTATTGAACCTGTTTTTTAAACTGTTTTTTATCTGAAAAAAATATCGTATTAATATTTTTTATGTGTTTTTTAAAGGTTTTGGTGTTAATTTTTTTTAAAAAAATATTATTTTAATATAGTTTTAATAAAAAAAAGTAATTTTGAAAAGTATCCTGTGTATCATTACTTTATACATTTATGGAGGTTTTGCTTCATATATACAGAGGCAATTTGAGTCTTTGATTTTTAGACATAAAAATAGGGATTTATACCATGCAATTGATTTTCAAAAACATGTGAAAATATAGATTAGATTAAGGGGAAATAAATGTTACTAATTTTATTTGTCAGGTTAGATTAATTAACCTTGTAACATTAATTAGATTTCATTAAATCAATTTTTTTTAAAACCTTACTTAAGTCATGTTCCTGAGTCATGAACTTTTTGAATCAACCCACTCTAGTCTAGCATAGATTTAACATCTATGATTATGATTTATAGATGTCATCCTTCAGTTTGGGCAATTGGCAAGGCATGCATTGCAAGCAAGAAAGGAGGGCCTTAGTTCTCTAGTTAAGTATGGTATTATAAACTAACTAGTCCACTAAAATCGTGCAATATCTAAAGCTAATAGGAAGCTTCCTTCATCTTCTAAAAAGGAGGGATCGATTCTCTAGAAGGATAGGTCATTAATTTCTAATTCAAGTTGGATGATATATATATTTAATCAATAAAGAAAAGCCTGTGGGGATTCTTGGTTTACTAGGGCTAACTTGGGTTAAAGCAATGGCGAAAGGTGGTAAGAAAGGATAAGGATGGAGCTCGCAAGCTAGAGTCGAGAGAGAGGGAGATTCTCATAGGCTGGCAACTTAAGTGAATTGTGTCGTTCTCCTTGAATTTGTTAAAGAGAAGATGCGCATGGTGTGGTAGGGATTCCCTTTGTATGCTTTTGAGTTGTTTATGGATTTCAATGAACATTTTATTTGATTAAATAATCAAACTAAGAGACTTAAACTAATGGGTGTCATGTTGATCCCGACACTTGCGACCCTTGTTTCCCATCTTCCAACTTCCTTCCTAGTAAGGAAAAAAGAAGAAGAAGATGCTGAGCAGGTATTGGTAATTAGATTCTCACACTGCCAGAAAATTGTCTGAAAACTAATAGAATTATCGGCCAAAAATTCTCCATGGGTAATTTCAAATGATTTTAGTGACAAGATATTTCGATAAGAAATTACTGATTATAATAACGATGAAATCATTTTCATCAGCAAATATTGACATAATCACCAATAGAATAAAATAATTAAAAAATAAAAAAAAAATTTCTGCTCGTAACTCCATCGCTAAATGTATACGTCATCATTAACCGATAGAAATATCAACATTATATTCCTTTGATAAATCTAAAAGTGTTTTAATCACCTAGATCCCTTTTCCCCCATTCTCCCCTCGTCCTCCTTTTTCCTTTTTTTTTTTCTTTGCAAATCAAAACAACATCCCCTCCCTTCTATTTTGGCACAAATCTAAGTCCCATCATTATAAATTTTGCCACTCAACACCCTGTAGTGTCAACATCATTGTTTTGATATGATTTGCTCTAAATAATCCCTATGCCAAGTAAGTAAATCTACTTATTTATGTTTTAAATTAATGTATTGTTGTTTTTTAGTATTTGTAGTGTAGTTTGCATGTATATTGTTGTGTTTACAACCTTTTTATAGAATTAAAGTTTGATTTCTATTTTAGTATTTGTTTTTTTACAACCTTTTCATAGATAATTAAAGTTTGATTTCTATTTTAGAGTTTGTTTGTGATTCGGGCAAATTTGAAGCTTATTTGTAACTTGATGTAATTGATTTTGATTTTATAAATTTAGTGTATTTTAATGAAAGAAATTATAAGTTATTTAATAGGTAACAATCATATTTTATCAATTTTATTGTTAAGTTAGGAATCTTGGAGTAATTGTTTTTTTTTTTTGAATTGATAACAATTAAATGATATTAATTTAGATTGAATATGTTTGAATTGAACAAATGATAGATTATTAGTTGAGTTATCGATTACTTGCCATCAATTGGATTTATTTAGTTGATATGTTTACACATCATTTTTTTTGTACAAAAATAATAGTTGGTTATTAGATTGTGAATTAATTTTTAATTACCAAAGTTAAATTTTGAACTGATTGTTACATTATTAATAAATGTTCTCATCATTAATTCATATAGGTTTCCTAAGTAATGGATGATCATTCATAAATGTATCTATGTTCACCTTAAGGGTTGTATAGGGAAGATTATTGTATAGGGGTTGAGGATTTTATTAATTATACACTTTCAAGTCCAAAGAATATTAGTGGAGGCAGAATAAAATGTCAATGTGTGAAGTGTAAAATAAAAAATTTCATCTAACTAGATGTTGTTACGATGTCTCTCCTAAAAAAATAGTTCGTTAAGAAATAATTATGTTGGTTTGCACACAGAAAACCCTATGTTTTTTATCAAACTATGTTAAAAAGGATTGTTGGCTCAACATCTAATTCTAGCAATATATATGAAGATATCCATGATAATAGTAATCGTTATAGGAGTATGGTGATGAATACAATGAAAGTATAGTATGGTTATTCAGGTGAATGTTCATGTTCATGTAACATCCCACCCCAATAGCAAGATATTGTCCACTTTGGCCCACGGGTCTCATGAATTTATTCTTGGCAGCCATGTATGGCCCCAAAACGCGACCTACTAGTCAAGGTGAGCATGCTCATATAAGGTCCTCCCCCAAGTTCTCATCTGTCGATGTGAGATATTACAATCCACCCCTCTTAAAGAGCCCGACGATCCCGTCGGCACCATCAGACAACCAGTGAGTTGGGCTCTGATACTAAATATAACATTCCACCCCACTAGTAAGATATTGTCCGCTTTGGCCCATGGGTCTGACAGATTTGTTCTTGGCAATCATGCATAGCCTCAAAACACGTTCTACTAGTCAAGGTGAGCATACTCATATAAGCCCCCCCAAGTCCTCACTCGCCGATGTGGAATATTACAGTTCACATGTAGATGAAGAACAAAATATAGATGCAACTAGGTTTTTTGATTTTTAAAAAGACTGTGATGAATCATTATGTGATATGTGCACAAATTACAGTAAATTATTGGCTATTGCATAAGTGTTTGCTATAAAGTCAAATTATGATATGAGTGAAGCTGGTTAATATAGCATAATCAAATGAGAAAAAAGTATTTTACTTGAAGGCAATAGGTTGTTAGAGAACTTGTATGCTGCAAAATCCATGATGAATGGTCTAGGATACCAAAAAATCAATATATGTCTAAATTTTTGCATGTTGTACTACAGTGAAGATGTAAATTTAACCGAGTATAAAACCTGCGGGCATGCTAGGTATAAACCCAATATGGGTAAGGGAATGACACTTATAGCATGTTATTTTGGTGGTGACATTTTACTCCACTAACTATTTTCCAAAGTATATATATCTCTCTCTGCTTGTTTTTTACTCTAAGATTAGGGGAATTAAGGTTTTGAATTATTATTTTGCCATGAAATACATATAGATGGAGTAAAAGTTTTTGGAAAGAATTTATAAAAATCAATGGGTGGCATTAATCATAGAACAAGTCATGAAGGAACTTTAAGAGAATGGAAACTTTAGGTGAAGTCTTATGTAATGATATGTTATTTTGATGTGTTTGTGTAAGAAATAAAATGTGGGGGTAATTGTTTGTGTTTGTGGGATTCAAATAAGTATTTGATTTGTTAATAATTGATTATGTGGTTATTAGCATGTTGTATTAGGTATTCCAATTTTAGTATTGAAATGTAAAAGGAACAATAATAATTAAAAAAAAATAAAGGGTTTAAATGGTATAAATAGATAAATAGAACTTAAAAATTAAACACGAACATTTGATTTTACTTTAGTTTTATTAGTCTTTTTTTAAAATTATTTTTTTTCAATTTCATCTTTCGACATTAGGTTATTAGACTTTAAGTTTCATGATTTTTTATGTTTTTTTCTATGAAGTTATCCCGATCTTATGTTTCATGTTACAGGTTAGTTAACTCAACCCAAGTTAACTCAAGTTTTTTTTTCTCATTGTTTATATATTTTTTAGTTTTGTATTTCATTATTTAGTTTTATTGAGAGTTAACCTCCATTATTTTATTCAATTTATTTTGTACATGGTTATTCTAGTTTAATGACTAGGTGTGAGGTGTGTATATGACATGCTGACTCGAGTCAGGGTTTTTTGTTTTTTTTTTACAATTGATTTTTTTTTTCAATTCATCCTTCATTATTTGATTTATTGATAATTGAGATTCAGATTTATTTTTTTATATTTTTATGAAGTTGTCTCATTCTCATTTAATTTTTGTTTTGTTATGAAATATGATAATATAGACATTTTAAAAATACTTAGAGAGTATATTTTTATAATATTGATAAACAATATTTTTTTTATTAGTCATTATCATTTATATTTTATATTGTTATTGGCTTTTTTATATAATTATATTATTAAATTAATTAAAACTTATTCGAATCGATCACCTCATCGATATTTTTTTCTTCGAAAACACTATCATTATTCAAATATATATATATTATGAAAAGTTTAACCCGACGATTGCATACGGAGATCACCTACCAATAGTAGTATCTAGAGAGGCTGCTCTCGCAATCATGCACATAGCATAATAGAACATCATCCCCGGACACGATGAGTGGAGTAGGCCCCAAACTCTCCAATGTCGATACGATAAAATTGCAATATAGGGATGTGTGTGCCCTCTGGATTGTGAGTGCTAATCAATGTCATCCCATTAAACATCTCCTCAAGTAAATTTTGTCTGTGTTCCATACACAATATTCTTCCTTGTTTCCCATCCTCCCACTCCAAATCCTTCACGCTTTCTCCTCTAAGTCCGTGCCCACAACATTACTAATCAAATTAAAAATATAAAAAAAAATTTCTAAATTTAATAACTTGGGTCTCAACCCCCTTGAATTCCGCCTTGTTTCAGGCCATTATATGGGTGGGTTACAAGTTAATTTTATTATATTTAGCTCTAAATTCAAGACTAATTCCTACATATCAAACGAACCGCGGGCCAATCGGTGCACAAGGGGAAAAACTACACAGAATTAGTGAGAAAAGAGAGAAATGTTTCAACCTTACCCACATCTCAGCCAATGGTATTGAGGATGGTATAGTCAAATACTTGAAAAGAAATCAAATCCACAAGGATTGTAAGACTTTTTACTTTTCAAATGGAGCGCAAACCACAAGCTTGTCATTTTCACTAAAGCTAAAGTCCACATTCAAAAGCAAGAAACCTCGCCAACAGCTAAGTTTGTATCTTCTTTTGGGTTTAATTTATGATCAAAGATTCTAAGCTTCATCGAAACCGTAGTCTATACCACATAGTTTATGAGTAATTATCATAAAACGTACGAAAGTTGGATGGTGGACAAGTCGGTATGTGTCATTCCATGGTCCCTGCCTTTGTACTATTTTTTTTTTTTTTTTTATACTGTTTTCTCCTAATTGACAGGCTCTTTTTACAGATCCCAAGCTGTCTTGATTTCCTTAGGTGAATTGCCCTGGCTAACTTTAGCACATGTCAGCCACCCTAATATATTAGTTTTGTAGCTAATTAATGACTTTAATTTATGCACATCTTCTCTTGATGATCATTAGTGCAAATGATTCTGTACATACAACACGTGTTGGTTTAAGATGATGGCCTCGTGTAGCGTTGATTATGGATTCTTGCAGCATTTCTAGAGTGCTCTCTCAGGTGTCCTAGATCCAAAAACAATGGCGTGGCTCCTTTTAGTGCTTAGTGGCCACGACTGGTGTACTTTCATGGTGGTCCGTGGTCTTAAATGTGAGGAAAAATGGCATTGCAAAGATGAATAAGCTAGAAGGAAGCATTGCCTAATCGGCTGTTTTCTTTGATAATGTTGGAATTTTTATGAGATAATGAAAATGTCATCCAAAACAAGACAACTAACTTCACTTGGTGATGGCCCAAAAGACCCGACCTTTTATATATATATATATATATATATATATATAACAAGTTATTACAAGTTAGCTACAATAATATGAACAAAAAACTCTATCACACATAAAGAAGGCAGGGCAACATGAGAGAAGAGAAAAAATAAAGAGAAAAAAAGAAAGAAAGAAAAAGAATAGAACATTGAAGCCACATCAGAGCTTCAATCATAACATGCATTATGCTTTGAAAAAGCTCTCGTTGAGACAAATTAAACCACACCAAGAAAGGTTCCTATACAACTTGTCTCGCTCGATGAGATAATTTCACTTGATTAAGAAGTATAAATATCTCATATCACTAGATAACAAGATTATGGAACATAAAACACAACACATAACAATCATAATATTCATTCTCCGTGAGGTAATTCCCTAGTAAATAAGTAGCGTAGAAGAACTATAATATTCTAATTCGATTATAAGTAATAAATTTTTGAATTAGATTTTTTATATGGCGACCTTATTCAGCAAAATTTTGAGTTGCTTGTGCTTGGTTCTTTCTTGCGTTGTTTACATTAGTTGGTATTAAAGCTCAAAGATTCACAGTGGTTAGTTGATGTATCTATTGAATAACCATGGATATAAGAGATCGTATAATATGATGTGTTCGTGTAAGAGGGGATAAGAAGGTTTCCCCTCGACAAAGAAAAATTCAATGACTAGTGATAGAATACATTCAAAGACATGTTGCATAATTGACCTATCAACTAGCAGAGGTGAGAAGTCTAATGGATTATGAGGAGAGTGATCACAGATTCATAGCAAACTTTACAAACCCGTTCAAGAGGCAAGAGCAAAGAAGGAAGTCTCTTGATCGTATTGAGTATCATAAAGATTTAGATTTTCAATTAAAACTCTTTAAGTTTATGGTAACAAACCTTGGAGGCAAAAGAGCTTATTGATTGGTTGAACAAAATAAAGAGTATTTTTTAGTATAAAAAAGCCTTAAAGTAGATGAGGGTGAAACAAATCATCATAATATTAAAAGGGCAAGCTTTTACTTGATAGGAGTAATTGAAAAGGTCTTAGGAAATACAAGGAAAATAAAAGATCAGTGATTGAGAAAAGATAAAGAAAAAGAGGAAGGAACACTTTCTTCCTTTTAAGTAAACTTAGAATTTATACCGATAATCATGATGAAGTCGTAAAAAATTTAAATTGGATCTAGTCCTTTCCAATGATGCTTGATGGGCTAACTAGGGTAACTGGACTTAGCTACTAGTTGATGAGCTGATTGGGTTACTGAACTTGGCCATTGGTTAATGAGTTGACGAGGTGACTACACTTGGTCTTTCCATTCTCTATTATAATAAATGACCCTCATAATAATATAAAAATGTACACAAATAAACATAAATCATCCATTCAACTTGAATCAATAGTTAAACAAACTATAGGTTATGGTTCTATATCCAATTTTAAATTTTGGTGTTTCATATATAGTGTGTTAGAGCATCAAATTTCTAAGTTCCATAAGCCAAAGAGTTGTCTAGGTAAAAATTTATTAGTAGAAGAACCTAATGAGAAGGCTAATGATCATGTTTATGATGATTTAAATGGTATTTGGAGGTTTTGCAAGGTAATGACAATGCTACCTTAGTCATCCAAAAGAGATTGTTTGCTTGTATACATGATTCAAGCAATAATTGACTCGCATTACTCTTTTCCATTTAACTTGTATCATGAAGGACAATGTATGTAATTTAATCATCGATAGTAGTAGTTATGAGAATGTGGCGTCAACCGAGGTAGTAGAAAAGTCCTAACTAAAGACAAAACAATTAATGCATGACAAGAAGAGACTTGAAGATAAGAGAAGCAGGGGAAGAAAAAAGAGGGGAGAAAGGAAAAATAATAGAAAAAATAAGTTGAGAAAAATAATAAAAGGGGCAAGAGAAGTAAGAGGAAAAAAGGAGGAAATCCATATATTTCTCTTAATTCATTATAAAAAATGTCTATGATGTTTAACAAGTATATATAAATAGTAAAACCTACATAATTAACAATTAGGCTTCTAGCTTACTAAAATAAAATGTCCAACAATAAAATAAATTAAGCCTAATAATTAAACCAGATAAAATTCAGTCACATAGGCTTAAGCTAATCTCCTAACCAAAGAGTGACAGGTTGGGTTATTCTTTATCATCCCATATCATATGCATGTGTGAATAGTGTCTTGGATTTTATATCCCTACCATTTCTTTCAAGGTTAGAAGAACTCAACCCTATTGAATATAGTTCTAGAAGACTCCGATAATATTTCCAAAGAACATGAGTAAGTTGTCACAATATTGTTCTAGTAATACAAGTATAGTCCAAAGCAAGTTACTTGATCCATGAACTAAATTCACCATCCCTAGAATAAATAAGTTATACATTGTAAATAACATTTATATGTCATGTTTATCCCAATGATAAGGTAATGAAGTAGAGGTTTCAAAAGGAACATCAATGATATGCTGTTGCCATTTATATATAACAAGTCTTTTATGTTAAAAGTAGAGTTAATATCTAAGTTTAGTTGTAGGTTATTGATAGAAATATTTGATTCAACCATTTGTAACACTTTAGATTGTCTAGTATTACTTCTTGCAATTTTTAACTTGTTTCAAGAGGATACAATTCAGGTCTAATCTGTATTATGAAATAATCTACAATATTTAATGCATCATGACACTTGTCACAACATGCTTTAATACCTAGATATGTATGAGACTTTTCCAAATTTGAGGGAAAAGATGTGAAAATAGATGACCACTTAGTAATTAGGGAAAACTAAAGATCATAAAATAAGCATTAGTCTTAGATATTAAGGTAAGAGGTTAGTTATATATACGGAAAAAACAACGTCATCCTTACCACATCATTTATTATGAAAAGTTACTTTTGCTATTTTTGCCTTTGAAAATTATCCTTTTTATTGCCATTAAATATCCTAGTTATTTTATAAGCTTATTTACAATTTATATTTTAATTTATTTTTAATTACAAGTTGAAAAATTCAATGCCAACTCTTAAAAAAATGATACTCGTTGATTTGACCATGTACTAATAATTCAGCATCGGTCCTTTAAGAAGAAGACTAATAAAAAAGGTCATTTGTAAAAAATTCAACATCAGTCTCTTAAAAAAAAGACTTGTAAAAAAATAAAAATCATTCACAAAAAATTTGGAATCGGTCTCATAAAAAGAAAACTTTGAAAAGGCCTATTTAAAGTTCTAATTTTCAAATTTCTAAATCAAACCTAAAGACCTTGAGTTTTTATTTATTACGATGATGATTTTTTTAAAAAATAAATAAAAACTACAACTCTTGTTCTATTAATATTTTGTGCTTACATTTTATATCTATAAATCATGATTTATTATCAGAACCCCAAGAAGAAGTAAACAAAATCCTAGACTACAAATTAAAAGACTATAAAACAAACTTATGATATTATTGGATCAACAAACATATGTAAATAGTTTAAGCATATGAATGAAGACCAAAATACCTAAGGTTTGCTCTTTATTTTCCTATTTACATTCTGCAGACATGGAAAGATTTTAGAAAAGAGAAGCTCTAAAAAAACAAAGGAATGTTATTTTTTTTTATAACAAGCATCATTTGTGCTTCCCCCATGACAACATTCAATTTAATCTTATCAACACACACTATGGAACCATTCTCTAGTTTTGAGAAGTTTTTAGTCACAGTAAGATGTGGTAATAACTGCTAGATAGTGCAAGTTGTAAAATGCCTATCACTACATATGACAATGAACAACTCATTCTGATTGAGATGAATATGCAATGTCTATACATTCCAACTCCAAAACAAAACAAAAAAATCAAGATTTATAAACATCATTTACTCGTATGGAAACACATCAAGTAGTAAGATGGACTATCATAAGGAAACAAAGGATCATCATCATCATAATCTTGCTTTTGTTCCTAAAACAACACTAGGTTGCAGATTTATTGATTTTTTTTATAACAAAAACTATATATTGTAAAAACAAGTCACTCTTGGTTTGAACATTTCAAGTTCATGAATTACCTAATAGCTTGTTTAAGGATTGCATCAATTAATCTTTGGACAAAACATGGATTGCCAGTAGATCAAAGACACTTCCTAACAACCTGTGTTTATTCACCATTATATATATATTGCAGACTTGGAAAAGCTACTTAGATGATCCATTTTTCCTAAATTGTAATGAGGAGATGGTACATATTCAAGATTAAATCTTGTAAAGAAAGACAAATGATGTATTAGCCAAAACTTACAATATCTGTGTTGTTTCTATTGTCATGAGAACTAAAAACTCTGGTGACTAGAAAAAAATTTATACACTGTTAGCCTCTACTAACAACTAATGTTATCTTTCTGTTTATTTTTGCTACTAGAAAAAGCAACTTCAACAAACTCAAGTTTATATACAAAGGAGACATTGGTTATAAATTTTTGGAAATACATATATACTGTGGTGGAGAAATGGATACTGTTTTGACACAATTATATCCTTAATTTAATGCACATATATACCAAGAAACAATATGATTTTAAGGATAAAACCAACATATGTAACATGTTATCATCAAAGAAATTACTCATACCTGGTTTAGTAGAACTAAAAGCCTCTAGTGTGACCATAGAACTTTGGATGACAGTAAATTGAAGTTGTGGAAATTGTCACCAAATCTGTAATTATCTTGACATTGTTGCTACTATCCCAATGTTATTGCTATCTTTATTTTTCTTGTTCTTGTCTTTTTTTTAGGTTCAAACAAGACTTCTAAGTTGATTTCCAACTCTTCCCTACAATGAACTTCTCCAGAAGAACTTTGGAACAAATTAGGGTAGTATAAGTGTTATTGTCAAATTCCTATCTTCTTTCTTTTCTTGCTAACCATATTTTTTGTTTCTTCTCCCCTCTTAAATTTTTATGCCCTTTTCTTATTCTCATCTTTACTATTTATACGCATAAGGAATGAAGAAATTTAGGGCTGCAATCACTCAAGTATCCCATTAAAGGCCATTGGAACATTTCAAAATCTTTTGCGGGTTTGGTGTTTTGCAAGGATTGTGGGGATGATTTAGGGCATTATAACAAGATTTTATCCATTAGAAACGTATTTGGAACGCTAAAAACCAATTTCCACATGATTGTATCTTATTTGGAGATCAATCATAACTAAGGATTGACGCTAAAGATTGCTTGAAAAGGAGCTGTTTTTTGGTAAGATGTCGTTTCACTTTTCTTTTTTTTCTTCTTTTGTTTTTTGGATTCAACTTATTAAAATGCTGTTGTTTTTAGAAAGGCTAACAATTCAATCCTGTCCTAGAATTTTCAACCTTTTTCATTACAATCCTTGTCTTTTTAGATTTTTCAATTTTCATTCAATTAGAGTTTTAATTTTAGATTTTCTTTTTAATTCAATTCCTAAATAAATTAATAAAACCGTGAATTTAAGCACTTATTCCACTTAAGTCTTTGGTTCCCAAAATTATGCATTTTGGGTCAATTTTATCATAAATCCCATTTTTATTTTCAATCGTGTGCCTTAAATTGGCCATTTGTATCAAATTCACCCTTAGTTTTTTAAGTTTTCAAATCTTAGCCAAATTAAACCATTTCCCTTCAATTTCTCTTCATTGGAGTCCACAATCACAATCCAAACCATTCCTGTATTTTTTAAAATTTCCCAAAGTCAATTTTTAACTTGTGAAACTCAATTATTTGTTCAATTTTGCCCCCAACTATATTTTCATTTTTTAAAACTTAATTTGACACATAAAATTAAATAAAAATGAAAAAAATAAACAAAATTATTAGAATTGACTGAATTTATTAAAAAGGCTTTTTTAGATTTTTTTTCTATTTTTGGAATATATATAAAAAATGGAGGGGTAAAAATTAGGTTATTATAACACTTTTGTAAATCAACTTGAAATTTGTATTGTTCATTATTTGCATCCCAGCACACAAATAGTAACTTAGACATCTGAGTGTGAGGAGACACGAGAATAACATGTGTATACCTCTTAGGTTTGTGATCATGAACACTATGTGATTGAGGTTGTAAAATGGGACAAACACTAATTAAAATATGAGTAGATATAGATCTGACATAACTTAGTAAATTGGAATCATCCTTATCTTTCTGATCATGTATAAGGGGTAAGGATATAGAGAGCTTAGCATACCATTTAAAATTTATGACATGCTAGATGCAGAGTATAAGAATTAAGGAATTATAAATTTCATAGGGACAACTATTTTGAGACTCCTCTATTATCTCTTTAGTCACTCTCATTAGAGAGTTTCTTAAAACTTCCTTTACAACTAAAACAGACACAACAAAATTTTCCTAAACCTTATTCCAAAACTCATTTGAATTTATTATGTCAATTCCTTTTTCTTTCGTATTTTTTCTTTATGTCTTATTCCTATCGTTAGGCCTTAAAACTAAGAAGATAAATTGGAAATTTCTACATTTAAAAGTGAAAGAACTTGAATTTGATCGATCATAAATGGTAACGTCCAAATCATATAGTCATAGCCTAGCCAAAATAACATATCCTACATCTATTATAATCACATCACACCAGATCTCATTATGATAGTCTAGGAATTTAATGGGGGAATATATATATGGGTTGATAATATATATTCCCTGAGTACTATAGAGGTATTATCAACCCATAACACATTCATTATGTGGTTTAGGATAGAGAACAAGGTTTAAGCCTAAGAAAGCTACAATATTTAAAGATATTGTATTGATACAGCTCTCATTATCAATGATGATCTTGTAACTTTTATCCCTACAATTGATACAGGTATTAAAGATATCAATTCTTCTCCAATCTTTAGTTCTCTCAGGTTATGTCAAGGCAAGTCTAATTGAACCTAACCTCGTTGTCCCAAACCCTATGATGTTTTACTCATGAATGGATCAAAAGATATCACTAGTTTAGCTTTATACATTTGTACATTGTCATCCATGATAGTCTTTCTAATAAAGACCCATATATATATAATCGGTTTTATCTTTTTAGATTGTTCAACTAAGATCTATACCTAGTTGATATATATATATATATATATATATATATATATATATATATATATATATATATATCCTCAAGCCATTCCTCCGAATCAATATTAGATATTGCTTTCATGTAGTTGGTAGGCTCATCAAGTATAACTTGTCATTTTCAACTTCTATAAGAAGTCCATTTCTCATTGGTGCATGGTATGTCCTACCAAATCTATAGAGTTTTTGTATTTTTTGAGATTTAGGTTGAACATCCAATGTTGTAGTCTTAGGCTTAGGTTCTAGATATCATTTTTGTGATTCTTGAACTTTTTCAAGTTCTATTTTCCTCTCACTTCTCTTTTCAAAAACAAATTATTTCTTTAGAAAGGTAATTGTAACACCCTTTAATTCATAGTATTCATAAAGGAACTTTGAGCCTTGAACATGGTAGTTTTTTTTAATTCAAAACTAATCTTACAATTCAAATCATACAATCATTATGATTTATTACTCTTAGATCTTTACCAAAATTTCAACAAAGTTTTCTTTATTCGTGTCATTAATCAATTCTTCTCTTCTTTTAATAACCTAAATAAAATTCAATTGGGGTCTTAAATCCCGTAAACAAACAAATCATATTTAAGTATTGGCATCGTGTCTCTTAATCAAACAATCATCATATCAGACAAAATATACATTTTAAGTATTCATTTGAACATATAAAACAATCACATTTAACTTTACATTTACAATTAATTACACAACTAAAAATCTAGATTGTCCAAATTTTACTTATATTATCTGGTTATTTTATTAAAACATGTCTAAAAGATAACTTAATTTGTTACAATAATTTTGGTACAATAATCCGTCTAAGTGCTACCTATTTGATAAGTTCAATCAATAGCAAATAGAGATATGAAAACCCCCTGAAAATATAGGTTCAATATTAAACCAGTTGGTCAGAAATTAACATTCTTACATAATAAGACTCTTCAGTCCACACTTAATAATTCTTATCAAGCTATAAGCAACACATTTATTATCAAGTACACTTATCAACCATGTTACTTCTACCTTTTACAATTCTCATACCTCACTTTCCATTCCTCAGGTTGCATTATTATTGTCCACTCATCAGCTAACATTAATCTCTACTTTTATTTAATAGAATTCATTCTTCTTATCAAAATAATTAAGAATTTCATCTTATTTAAGGATTTATCCGAGATATTTGCTCTATCAATCCTTACTTCCAAGGTTCATGTAATGCATATTCATGTCCACATGTTTATCTTTATATTATATGCTTGAAACAAGGTGAATTCATTCTTAGTGCTTCTGTCCAGTACGCTCTTCAGAAAAATGGATTATACTCCTTGCACTATCTGCAATACCCCTATGTACTCATCAATACTGCTTTTATCTTATCATACACACTAATTATTCAGCCATTACTTTTTTTTCATATTTTAATCCATATTCAACATTGCATCCTCCATCGTTTTGTTCAAATATTTCCTATGCATATAATAACTTATACATTTACATGCACACACTTACTATGACCTTAGAGTTCACACTTTCCCACATCCCTTGTCATAACTTTTCTTTCTTTTTCATTCAGAATTACCTTACCAATAGACTATCCATGACTTATGGACTAATATATAGGCCATCCCATAATATACGTAAATCACCTCAATAACCCTCATTGATTTCTCATTCACTCATTTAAAGCCTCTCGAAGTTACAGTCCTTATTTCGCTCTCCAAAACATGTAAGTTCCTAACAAAATAACTCCATAAGATATCATATAAGGTTGTCTAATACAACCTTTATATACTCCACGTCACGCTATCAGAGCAACCCCAATAGATGTTTTTCTAAAATGTCAAAACAACCATTGGATATGCCTCATCACAATATCAGACAACCCTACCTTGTACCGTACAAGGATGTCTAAACAATCTTTATCAAACCTTGTTATGCTAGTCAGAAATATCCATCATCTTCTTATAATCATGCTGTCGAAACAGCTACCACCTACACATAACCATTTTATCATAATAACCATTTTTAACAACACCATTAGACTACTTATCCATGTAATGTTATGGATTACACCTAATCCTCTAATATATAATTATCACACAACTCAATTTCTTTTTTTTGTTCTTTCTAATAACTTTTTATAGAATATTCAAGTCTTTCCTTCTTTGTTACATCCTTTGAATTCAATCTTAAATACATCACTACAATGTGCAGTCATCCATCCATCCTCAATATCAGAATACCTAACATTATTGGTCCTCACCCTTATGGTTTACTAACTAATTAAATCATGGTATCAATATTGACTAACACCATCATTCCTTTACCATACTTGTCATGTTTTTTCCTCTTTTTTTTTTCTAAGTCATTACACAAGCTTCTTTTTTTTCCATTACCAATCTAACCTTTAACCTTCATCTTTATGGGTTTATCCATATTTTGGCTATCCTTCATGAATGTCAATCAATCCGATGAAACCTTATGGTTACCATTAATCCGACCATCCAACACGAATGTCAATTAATATGGCGAACCCTAATGGGTGCCAACAATTCGACCATCTAACATAGATACTAATTAATCTAGCGAACTCTTACAGTTGCCAACAATTTGACCATCACACACAGATGCTAATCAATCTGGCAAAACCTTATGGTTGCCAACAATCCAGCCATCTCATACTGATGCCAGTCAATTTAACCATCCCACATCAATGCCAATTAATTTGACCATTCCCAATAAAGGCCAATCAATCCCTTAATCTTGTCGCTGCATCTTACTTTTCCCTTATGCTTTTAATGTTCACACATTTAAAGAATTTGTAGTTATAAAATTACATAAATCTTTATGGGTATTATAAGGTACCGAACACCTATCTAGTTTCTATAATCACCCTAAAGCTCCAGTACACTGCCTAAATCCAGCAACCTCTCATGTACCAAACATGTTTCAAAACATCAGAACATGTCAAACCAAACAAGGAACCCTTTCTTAGTTCCCCAATAACTCAAATTTACATCAATCCATCAAGATATATTCAAATTTAACTAGTTTTCAAACTTCAACTTATCCCTTTTATATAGTTCCTTAACCCATATAACCGAATCCTTTTTACACATGGTAAATTGCCATTTAAAATATATTGTCAGTTTAGTTTCGCGTATTACAATGATTTCTATCTCTTGTTTTCTTTTTATTTCTCATTTTTGGCTAAATTCACCATTTTCATTTCATGGCATTTATTTCCATTTCTTTTAGCTAAAACATCACCCTAAGTTGTAGGCATTTTGTCATAGAACGAATCCACTTCCTATGGTTCATCAATTATGACTAAAACCATTCCTTTAACTTATCATATGTTTTTCTCCAAATCTTTCATTTAAATCCCTTTGAAACTATTTAATGCATTCTTATTAACTCCCTTAAACAAGCATTTGAACGCAATGCATCCCTTCTTTTTATCCACTATTTTAGCCAAACCATTCCTTTGGTGTCTAAAGGTTTCTTTTGAATTTTTTTTTTGTTCAATGTATTCATTCCATATATACATGACAATTATCATGAAACCCCACCCCCCCCTTTTGCAACTAATATTCACACAAAATCAATCATTCCTTAAAACATAGTTCTTAATCAAATGGCTTATTTTAAGTCAACCTTAGGTCATCCTTCAATTTTATCACAGAAGCTCACTAAAAATGAAATCAATTTACCCTTTAGTACACATTAAATACATCAATCCACTCAATGTAATAAACTTCATATTCTTAACCCTCTTGATAAATGACATGAATATATTCTTTTGAGTTCTTTTTATTTTTTCGGTTAAGAATTCATCTAGCATTCATCAAAACATCGCAATTCACCTTTTAATCAAATATTTTAAACACAATTCAATTTTCATCCTTAATTCCTACACTAGGTCGAACCTCACTCTTGTAATACAAGGGGATTATTTTCAAAATCTTTTGAAATTGAACCCTTATCAAATCATTTAACACTTCACATAACATAATTCAACACAATTAACATGAAAATTAAATCAACAAAATCAAATTCTTCTTCTTTCAGCCTAAGACAAACCTAGCATCAAAGAATCCCTAGATTTCTTCTTCAAGTTTCACGCAATCAAGGTTAATCCACATAAGATTTATATCAACCAACACTTAATTAATTCATTTAAATCAAGAATTTAAAGCAAAACTCAACCTACTTAAATTTCTTAGTTGGTCGAACCTCACCCTCACATGTTCAAAGGTTTCTCTTTTTAATGTACTTAAAATTGGACCAAACCCATTCATTTTCCATCTTAATTAACCCATTTCATCATAATTTAAACAACAATTCCATCACAATTCATCAAACCTTATGATTACAACAATACCTATAAACTAAAACTCTTGAAAATCATGGAGAAACTAGTTTTAACTTGAGAAAGATTACCTCTTAAACTCAATAATTCCAAGAACTCTTTCAAGTTAATTCCAAACTTCCTTCATTTCTTATAAATCTTGAAAGTTTTCTCTCTACCTTCTCACCTTTCTTTTCTTGATTTATACTCTCAAAAACTCACTTAAATCATGTTTACTTTTAAATAAGATGGTTGGTTTTCACTAGAAAGCTCTTAATCAAGGAATAAATCACTCATATTTTGATGAAAAATAAAGGATTTTCCATCTTCATGGCTGCTGAACATTCTAGGTTGTTTAAGCTTATTTAAAGAGGTAATTGTTCCTCTATTTATAATTTTGCCACTCATTTATGTCTTTGTATGTTTTTCATGTAAATTACTTGTTTGTCTGATTAAATTGCAAGCCCTTCCCGAACACTGATCAATATAAAATTTTAACCCAAGGTAAAAAAAAATGCTGGGAGACTCCACAAAAACTTTCAACTCAATCTGATGGTCGGATTGAGTGTGCTATAGTTTAGAGTAAAACTAGTTAGTTCATGATTTTTCCTCAAAAATCCAAGTTTCCTTGTTCAACCCTCACATAAATCCTATCAAATATTTTAATGAATCCTCAAGACCATTTTTTTATTTGAAATATATTTATTTTCTAATTTTACCATTTATTTCATTTACGGACTTATTATCATTTCACGATAACATTACTGATTTTTAATTGATGCTTACACCATCACTCTTTTCTTTTCTTTTGTACTATCCTTTCTTTATCCATCGAAACCCATTGCCGGTTTCACCAACGTTACAAATTCTGAACCTAAAATTTGTAATTCTCTTTTTAGCTGTATCAATACCTTTAAATTTATTCATGGATGCAATCCCCTTTGTTATATGTCACCTTTTTCATTATTTCCCTCATTTGACCTTTATCTTTTCATCTTAACTTTCCATTACATGTTACGGTCCTATTACTTTTGGTCTTATAGTTACACAGGGGTTTACAATAACATAATTTGAAAGAAACATCTTTTGCTCAATAAGATGGTATAAATATTATCCAATAGTTTTTTTTTGGATATCCCATGTGTGTGTGTGTGTGTGTGTGTGTGTGTGTGTGTGTGTGTGTGTGTGTGTGTGTGTGTATCTGATTTAGCTCCTATGTTTTTAGATATAAAATGCTTCACATAAGTGTCATATCTTTAAATATTTAAGTATTATAAGTTTGCTCTCCTATCTTTTCATATCTTATATGAAGTCTTATCAATAGATTTTATTGGAGCCTTGTTCAAAAGGTAAGTTGCAGTTTGTAGGGCATAACCCTAAAAACAAGGTGGAAGGTCTCTATTGTCTATAGTAGTTGTAAACTTAAGATTGGACACTAGATGACTACTCCACAATTGCATGCAACATTAGCGTAAAGATGCAATGAGATCACATTAATTCTTACAAGTAAAATCCAGTACAAAGATAAAACTAATTTTGAAATTTGTTTATTTTTTTATATTAATCAAGACTATAATATATCATAAAAATTATAAGCATGCAATGCTAGACCTTTAAGTGTGAATAGTTAATCAAATAAAAGTCACAACTTTCCACAAGTCTCGGAAAGCTCTATAAATGCACTACAAGATTTAACAGTTTTACCGATGGAATTTTTCCGTCGGCGTAAGACACATATTCCATCAGTAATTAATTTACCGACGGAATCACCAACGGAAATGCTCCATCGGTGAATCTTTCGTCAGTAATTTTTTATCCGTCGGTAAATCCGTTGGTAATAAAAAAATAAATTTATCCGCTTCATTTCGTCGGTATATCCCTCGGTAATAATATTTTTTTATTACCAACGAATTTACCGATGGAATTACAATTCCATCGGTAATTATTTAAAAACATTTTTAAAAAATTCATTTTATAAAATTATAAAATAATTAAATTAAAATAAATTAACACTGTATAATATATACTCAAAATGCTTGGAAAAAGAATAAGAAAATCAACTCAAACAAATTTGCAACAAATAAATAAAACAAAAAATAAATTCAACTAAAAAAATTCATATGAAAAAATGAAGTTGCAATTGCTAAAAATTTAAAATCCTATAAATAAATCTACTAAAAATTGATCTCATATGAAAAAAAAATCTCACAACATTTATACAATTATTAAGAACAAAAACAATTAAAAATAAAATCAAAAACAAATATAGTGAAAAAAATCATGAAAAAAGAAGAAAAAAGAAAAATCTTACTTTAATGTAGTTGCAAGTGAAGCTAAGGAGAGAAAATTTTTTTTGTTAAGTATATTAATTAAAAAAAAACTAAGAGGATAAAAGAAGAAAGAATAAGAAGACATACCCAAGCATGGAGAAAAAAAGAAGGAGATGAGGAGAGAAAAGAAGAGAAATAAATAGATAAGAAATCATGTTTTTTACATATAGTGAATAATAATAATAATAATAATAATAATAATAAGAAATGGGTCTGTTTCTTGTGAAATAAGGGGATTCAGGCTTTTTATTGGGGCGTATTACCGATGGATTTACCGACGGATAATTGAATATTAATATTTTTAATTACTCCGTCGATAATTCTATCGGTAATATTTAATTTAAATTTTCAATTTTGTAAAAAGTTTACAGAAACCGCCAAAACATTACCGATGATTTTTCAATCCGGTCAGGGATTCTGTCTGTAATATTTAAATGAAAATTTTAAATTAATTGATTTTTTTTTAGAAAACGCCAAATAACACCGATGACTTTTCAATCCGTCCGGTGATTTTGTCCGTAAAGAACAACAATTAATAGTGCAATTGGAAAGTGAACAGGTTCGAGCTCTCAGGAAAATACCGACGGACAATTCCGTCGATAATTCCCTTTGTAATTGACATGATGAATAATGTTCACATTTTTACCAACAAATTTACCTACGAAATTACTGACGGAAGAAATTCCGTCGATAATTCCGTCAGTAATTCCGTTGGTAAAAATGACACGTCATCATTTTTTTTTTGCTTTGTTTTAATTTTTTTTCCCACGGTAATTCCCTCGGTATTTCCGTTTGTATTTATTAATTTTCTGGTAGTGATGATAAAAATGAATAATTACTATATATAAATGGAAACATTGATTTGGTGAGCAAAAATATAAGGACAAAATGCAAGATGTATTTTTAAAAATATTATTTAGGCACAAATAGTACTATTAATGATTATTTGAATAACAAGTGTAATACCAAAGAAATAGAATTCAACAAATCTATTATTTATGATAGATTAGAATAATACAATTTATTGTGTAATAATGTTGTCATATTGTATCAACTTATGTTTTTACCGCGGCATCTTTTTTCACTTCCTTTTTTCTCCTTTTTTTTAGTTTTTTAAATTTTTTTTACTGTGACTTTCTTATCAAGTAATTTTTTATTTAAATCAAGATAAAATAATATTACAAATTGTTCAATCAAGATAATTGAAAAGGTCTCAATCTCTTTAGATTTTCTCACCTCTCAAATACCTAGTTTTTTCTCACTCTTTGACACCTCTGATATCAAACACCCTCTCACCACTCAAACACCTAATTTTCTCCTTCGTTTTCTATCCTTGTCGATTTCTCTTTCACTGGTTGATTTCAATCTTCTCTTTAAAAATTGTATGTGTCGTGTATACCATATTTACTAAAATATTTTTATAAAAATCATCATCTTATACAAAGCTAGTTGATTTCTATCTTATTTTTCTCTTTGCCAAGATGCAAATTTTGAATACTAGCACTTTTTCCATTCTTCTACTCTATCTCTCTTTTGAGATCGTTGATACAACCCTTTAATGATAAGTTGTAAAAATTGCAAATATGGGTTGCTATTCCATTTTTTAGTTTGGAAAAAAAGGAATGGTCAATGGCTTTTTTTTCATAGGCCTTTTAATGAAAAACAAAAACATAGGGATTTAAGAGAGGATATGTGGTTATTATTGCAACTAATAGAAAATAAAGGAGAGATTTAGAATTAAGAGGAAGGATTTAACATAATATATCAAAGCATTTAAATGGTCAGTTACGACCTTTTTTATTTTTTTTTCATTTTTACACAGACAATGCTTGAAGAAAAACTTTATATGGTGTTTGTGGATGATGGTTTTTGGCCTAGACAAATTAGGAAAGGGGCTATGGTAGTTCTATTGTTCAATATAAGGTTGTGGTTGGTCTTGGACTTGCTTAATGAAAAAGGTTGTTGGGTTGTTATGGGTGGTGTATATCCAATGGGTGTGTGGTTAACTCTAGGCTTGTGGTTATAGTGTGGAATTGTTAGTGTTTTTTGGGTAGTGGGACGAGGAATGTTGAATGAAATTTATATAATTTAAGCTAATTTTATTTGTGTGTTTTGGATCGTTTAGTTGTAAGAATAACAAAAATCCAAAACTCTCAATCCAAAGTTAATAAAGGAAAAAAAAAAGAAAGAGATTTTAAGAGAAGATAAGAAGGGGAAAAAAGGGTAAAAGAAAGAAATAGAAGGAAGAAAGAACTGGGAAGAAGAATAGAAGGAGGATAAGAAAGGGGAAATAAAAGGGGGAGGAAATCTATGATTTTTTCTTAATTCATCATAAATTATCTATAAAAAAGTACATATATATAGTAAAACCTACATAACCAGCACATCTAACAATAAATTAAATCAAATTCAACAATTAAACTAAATGATACTCATTTAATAGGTTTAAGCCCAATCACCCAACTAGAGAGTGATGGGTTAGGCTATTCTCCATCATCCTTAATCATAAATGTGTGTAAATCATGTCTTGGAATTGGTATCCCTACCAAAAACATCCCAAATCCTATAAACTAAACTGATTAAATTGAGACAATAAGGTAATCATGGATAAATGTTGTTATATATATATATATATATGTATATATATATATATATGTATATTGATAGTGTTTGGTGTGATGTGGTGTCTATGAATGTGCATCATCTACTATTAGACAGACCATGATAATATGATAAAAGTGTTATATATGATGAATAAAGTAATACGTATACCCTTAATGCAAAGGGAAAAATATAGCGTCCAAGAAAGAGGGTAATTATTGAAGGAAATAGTAAAAATATATTGTTTTTATCCCAATTTATGAAGAAGAAAGAGAAGAAATAGATTATATAGAATTAGAATGATGTGAGAAATGATATAGTTTGGAATAAGCCATTAGTGGCTACTGATAGTTTTGTAAAAATTATGAGTGTTTTAGAAATTGATTCTTAGCCTACTTTATTTGAGAAAGTTAACTGTGGAGTGCTAGAATGCTAGAAATAAATGGAGCATAAGGGCACTAACATTGCTTTTAATAGTGGACAACAATGACAACGTAGGATGGATAGTCAAAACTCGAGGACAAGTTTTTTCCAATCATAAGAGACTGATGTATGATGTTTTTCATTAACTCCCATCCTTATGTTAATGGAAATATATTTTGATCTAATTACTAGATTGGACTGAAAGTTGCTAGTAGATTCTAAAGGCCTTGTTTTTTATAGAGTTAAAATCTCATAACCATCTGAGGTTGGGAAGGCCTTCAAATAAGGCCAAAAGTTACTATTTTATATTTTATCATATTTTCTTAATTGATTTATGATTCTTTTTTTCTATTTGATTTAGACCTCTTTTATTATTTTTCTACCTTTGTTTAAGGTTTTTTTCTAATAAATAAGCATCCTAGAAAAGTTGTAATATTTTATTTTAATTAGAGAAAATATTGAGTAATAAAATTTTAAATTAGAGTTTTTATGTTGTGACCTTATTTGGCAAAATTATATATTGTTTGTGCTTTTTTTTTTCTTTGTTGCTCTTGTTTATATTAGTTTTTCATTAAGTATATATCCAACAATTTGAGTATTAATAAATATTAAAAATATCGAGCTAGCTTGAATGATATAAAAATATTAATATTTTTTTAAAAAATTAATTAAAAAGTATAACTTGAATAACTCTTTTTTTTAATGATTTTGTAGAATTATATGGCTTTGGATAGGTAGGCATAAACTAAATTTATCTAATTAGTTAAAAGTAGAAGCTAATGATTCATTTGATTATTCTAATTAGGAACTGCTCTCATTTGTAAGAAAAAAAATAGCATAAGTTTTGTTTCATCAAATGGTGAAATGTCTTTAATAACATGTGTTGAACCTTAAACTCATTCCTCTTTTTAACAGACTCACCTTGTCTTTTGGCCCCCCTTGATGAACAGATTGTGCTTTATTTCCTTAGGCGACTAGCCATAAGTCCTCTTGGACTAACTTTGAATCCTTCACACGTCCAACTAGATTTCAGGTCTATTTGAGATTGTGATAATGATAACGGTTTAAAGTACTTTTTACTTAGAAATGTATTAAAATAAAATTTTTTTCATTTTATAAAAATTATTTTTGACATCAGCACATCAAAATAATTTGAAAACATAAAAAAATTCATTTTAAGCAAAAAAAATTCAAAACTTTTTGGAATGCAGTTTGCACCACGTTTCCAAACACATCTTTACTTTGCATCCCTTCCTTTGTGGACTGGCCATGTGTTCACTCCAAACAAGGCTAATGCTATCAAATCCAACTGTTACACCTTGGATGTACTACCCCTGGTCAAACTTGGTATACTTTTCATCAACTACAAAGATAAAATGTACATGCATTAAATGCTTATTCCTTATATATTCTCTAAAAACACACACAATATAGCCTTGCAGGCTTCATTTTTCCTACATTAGTGCTAACTTAAGTATTAAAAGGTCTTTTAAACCCAATAAGGGACTTGTTGTACATGTGTTTGTGAAACCCAAGTTCAACAATCTTTATTTCTCGGTATATTTACCAACCTTAAAAAGACATTGATCTTTTGAGGTGTTTTTTCAAATCTCATCAATATCGTTATTTATGGGAATTTTTTTTTATTGAAATCTAGTTCAATTCCTCTTCTTTTCATTTATTTTCCAGCTTTTTCTATTGATAACAACCTAGAAACTCTAGGACATTAGATGATTACATACCTTTCCACCATAGATACACTCACATCTTTTTCGAATATCCAATAACTAGCCCAACATGTGAGAATGTTCACAAAAATTTGTTTACCCATACAGAGACAATTCGAGGAGGAACACATTATAATTACATGTAAAAAAGTGGAAGGAGGGCTACCACCCTTAAAAACCTTACAAAAGCTTCTCTCACCACTATAAAGACATTGACCAAATGGATATTTCAAACATATTCAAGAATAGTCAAAAGATAAATTAACATATAGTCGTAGTCATAAAAGCAATTATCATCATCACCATCATTTCTCATCAAAGACTTCTAGTATCCTAGAAAAAAATGGCTTGAAGGGAAGCTAGATATATGGTTAAGAGATTCCATGATATGGAGCTATATATCCCTCATTAGGTGAGGGGTTCTTAATAAGCTAAAAGAGTATTGGATACTCATTTTTCTAGGGACTTCATCGTACATGTACAACGTCATGACGATCGTCATCCCAGAGCGGGATCTTCGTGGTGATAGGTGAAAAAAAACAAAGAATTCTTGCTTCTTATCAGAAAATAGGATGGAGTCGCCACATGGTATTTTGGTCACTATAAATCCTAACTAGTCTTAGAGTCTAGATAAGAGGACTAATTGTATATATGAAGGACATAAAACTCCTAGTACACCTTTTCTAAGAAAATCTGCATTATTTGTTTGTCTAATATAAACTAAGATATTGTTGTGTTTTCTAATTGTTGGTCTATTTAATGTTTAATGTTTAAAAATATTCCTTCTTAATAAGTAGGTCTTTATCTTATCAAGTTATAACCTAACCATTCTAATGTCAAAACATATAAATAAAAGAAAGTGTCTTTTTTTATTCAATATTGGGCATGCATCTTATGTATAAGTTCATAATCTTGTATATTAAAAGAAAACAAAATAAAGTTTTTGGTGTTTTTGAAATGTAAGCCAAGTTCTCATGCCTTTATAAATTGGTTATTAAATCCAAAAATGCATGCATAAATATCAACAATTTTTTTTTTGTATTTTTAAAGATTCTAAATCATGCCTTATATATTTCTTAGTTGTATTAGTTATGCAAATATAATTTTTATTTTTTTTATTTTTGAGAGACATGGCCATATGCAATTTAAAATAAAGTTGTATTTTTTAAAGAAAGATTTTTTTATTATTGTTTTTTGGGAAGGAAATTGATTTATTTAATACCGAAAAAACACCTCACTTGTAAATCACAATTCCATCTATCAAATATGGGAGGGTAAAAAGTGGGGAATTCAAAATAAATTGCAAAAATTGTATTATGAACATTTGAAAATTTATTAAAATTATACTAAGGGCTTGTTTGGAAAAACATAAATAAAATATTGTTATCAAGCTATTTTAAACATAATATCAACTCATGATGAATTATCGCTCATCAACTCAAAACCGAGCATCACTAAAAAGTCTACACGAATCTTATTAATTTCACGAACTTCATTCAGATCATATACTAATTCAAATAAATCAACACCTACCCAAACATAATCCATGAATCAAAAATCAACATAAATTCAATCAAATCTCTAAATCAATATTTAATTTTCAAATAGTAATCACAACCTTTAAAAAATAAAACTCACAATCCAAAGACAAATTATCAAGTCATTTCAAAAGCAAAACACACATCAAACCAAATTAATAGTGTCCAAACAAGTCCAAAATTATATACTGCAATAAGCATTTTGTCCCTAATTTCACATCATTATAGCAATTTATCCAAAAAATAATTTGAGATTATAGATCAACCTTCTAAGGCGTTTAATGTGTCTAGGAGCTACTGGAGTTAAGTTGGAGGACCACTGAAACAGTGTCGGTGCATATCTAGGTGCCACCATCACTGTCAGCATATGGGTTCACGTTCCACTACTATTAGATGAGTGTGAGTTGTTGGATTTGAAGTGCCTTTGTCTCCTCTTCACTCCTAGACCGACGATGAGACAAATGGACGTCTGAAGAGGGAGATCTGTTTGATCAAAGGTTTGGTCCTTTTCTCTTTTCTTCCTCTCTCAACTCTCTCTACTATTTCTCAACATCATATAGAGATATAGTGTTCACGATACAGGTTTTTTGTTACCTACAAACAAAAAAAATCTCATACATAAAGTTTTGGTTTGCTTCTTTCTTTTTCTTCATGGTTTGTTTTCTGTCTATTGCCTCATGTTTTTTCTTTTTCTTTCTGGTTAACAGTGGAGGGAAAGGTGTTGGTCTATTGTGATTTGGGTTGAGATAGGTGACTAAGGGTCATAATTGTATGTGTTTTCTTTAGGAAGAGAAATCATGACTGATGATGGAAGAGAGGCTGGTTTTGGTGAGTCTTGTTTTGGTGGTTATGAAAAGGCTAGTATTTGGTTTGTGATTCTGTAATGGTGTTAGGTTCTTGCTGGTGGTGGTTCGGTGGCTATTTCTACTAGTGTTTAGGCCGTTGTTAGGGAAGATATAATGAGGGAGGATGTTGGTTACTGGATTCCAACAAAGACAAAGGAAATGTATGACAACTTGTTGGCAGCTAGAACAATAATGGAAGCTATGGTGCACGACTATAATTTCTGGCTTTGATGGGTTGGTTTTGTTTGGAGGAGCTGAAAATGTAAGGAAAAAAGAGGATACTGGCATGAAGGAGAATTTACAGGTGGCTAGAAGAGTATGGGTTGGTTGTGTGGTGTTGGTGTGTTAGAGGAGGCAGTGATGTTTATGGAAGAAGGTTGTTAGTGGTTTTTTAAAAAAAATCTGAGGAGCTTATTAGTATGGTGGCTAGCCGTAAGGGAGGGGTTGAATCTTAGTGTCTATTTTTGTTGCTCATGATGGTTGAGGAGAGGTCATGTTATTTTTTTACCTTTTTAAAAATAGGTTTTTTTTTTTAGGTGTTGGTGTGTGTCGGAAAGGATGAGAGAATATGTGAGTCTTTTTCTATTACATATTGTTATTCCCTTTTTTTTTATTGGTTAAAGCTCTCCTCAAATTCATCTTTTTTTGTATGTGGTACAACCACCTATTTATAGGCAAAAAAAATTTGATTTTTTTCTTCTAATTGTTTGGTCCCCAAGCAACTAAAAAACACTTTGTTCCCTTCTTTTTTTTTTTGCACTTTTGGTTCCCTTGTTGAAATATTTTTTTATGTTTTTATTTTTTATATTTTTATATATTTTTTTAAAGAAAACATCAACACTGACTCGATAAAATTTATCAATGATTTTGAAATGAGCGCGTTAAAAATTGAATGCGTCAAAAGTAAATTTTTTAATTTTTAATTCTTTTAAAAAGATGCTGAAAATACTAAAAATGATACAAATACATCAAAAATATATTTTTTAGATTTGTTAAAACAAGTAAGAAAAAGGAGGTTAAAATCGAGTTATGACAAATACAATGAGCTCATAAAACTAAGAGAGCATATTAAAAATATACATATCAATTTAGAACTAATCATGTAGAACATAGACTCCATGTGTTAGATTCTCCCTATCATATTTTATGGGTCAACCCGGATGTGGTATTATTACGTGGATCTCAAATCTATTATTTGTTTTTAGAATCTTTTTGCAGAGCTCCCAATCCATTTTGATAAAAGTACCTAGGCCAAGAAAAACTTTATTAAGTAGTTGGTCATCACCTAAGAAGAGAACAAGGTTTTTTTTTTTTTTGTCAAATTTTATCCTTATTTTTTTTGTTGTTGTTTTTTTTTTGTAAGTTTTTTTAATTAATATTTTTCCACGATCTCATCTTTTAAAATTGGTTTTGTCAAGAGCTATGTTTTTTCATTAAACCTCGTCGAGGACTTCACAAGTTGTAGGTTTTAGGGATTAAATCAAGTTTAGGAGGTTAGCCCGAGTTTGTTTGGGTTTTTTTTTTCAAACTCATGTTTTCTTCTTTTTTTTAGTCTTTTTAAGGGTTTTTTCTGTTATGTTTTGCAGATTGATTATATTGGGTTAGCGCATTATAATTTTTTTTATTTCATCCCTACCAATTTTCAATCTATAAATAATCTATTAAATTATAAATGATTTCAATTTCATCCCCTATGATTTTTTTAATCTTTCAAATTTGGCTCTCATTCTATTAATTGCTATTTATTTTGTTTGGGATCATTTTTAATATTTTTTTCAAATTTCATTCTCCTTAAGTTTTTTTTCTATCAAAATTTATCCCCATTCTTTTTGTTGTTTTTTTTTCTTTTGTATGTTTTTTTATTAATATTTTTTCCACAATTTTATCCTTTAAAACTAAATTTATTGACAGTTAAAATTCTTGATAGAACCCAAGTCCAGGATTTTACAAGTTGTAGGTTTTAGAGATTAGATCAGGTTTAAGAGGTTCATCCAGGTTTACTTGTTTTTTTATCTACCATTTTGTAATTTATAAATAATCTATCAAGATATAAATGTTTTTCAGTTTCACCCTATATAATTTGTTAATCTTTCAAATTTTGTAGTCATTCTTTTAATTTATATTTATTTTGTTTGGAGTCATTTTTAATTATTTTTTTTAAATTTAATCCTCCTTAAGTTTTTTTCTCTCAAATTTTATCCTTATTCTTTTTGTTGTTTTCTTTTTGCTTTTGCAAGTTTTTTTATTTATATTTTTCAATGATTTCATCATTTAAAATTAAATTCGTTGAGAGTTAAGCTTCTTGATTTAACTCGGGTCCATGATTTAACGAGTTGCAAGTTTTAGAGATTAGATCAGATTTAGGGGTATTATAATCAATAATACTCCTTAAGTTTTTTTTTTCTTTTAAATTTTATCCTCATTCTTTCTGTTATTTTCTTTTACTTTTGCAGGTGTTTTTTATTTATATTTCTTAATGATTTCGTCATTCAAAATTAAATTAGTTGAGAATTAAACTTCTTGATTTAACTCGGATCTAGGATTTAACGAGTTGCAAGTTTTAGATATTAGACCAGGTTAACAAATATTATAATCAATAATACTTAAAAAAAGTAATCTAGCCTCTGTTTGTTTGCTAAAAGTAGCTTTTTTAAAATGGTTTTCATAAAAAGTGAATTATTTATCAATGTTTGGTAGTGTCATGGAAAATAAGTTATAAAATATTTTTCAATGTTTGACTATGTCATGGAAAATTATATGAAAAATAGTTTATTAATATTTTAATTTTTTTCAAGTTTATTAAAAGAACGATGACCGAATTTGATAGATAAAAAAAAGTTAGGATGATGAAATTGAAAAAAAATATTCAATTTCATAAATTATTTTAGATAAGACAAATAGCAATTAAAAGATTAGAGACTAAATCTGATAGATGAAAAAATTAAAAACTAATAAAATTTAAAATAAAATCATGAATTATTTAAAATAAAATAAATAGTAATGAAAATAATAGAAATCAAATCTGACAGATAAAAAATTTTAATTAAAAAAATAATAAAATATATATATATATATATCAATCCAAATATTAAGGACCAAATTTTATATAGTTAACTAATAACAAAATATTTTTAAATTTTTTATAATTTTTGTTTTTCACACAATATAAAAAAGATACTTTACTAAAAATCAAATTAATTTTTTTTTATTTAAAAATATTTTTTATTAATCAACTTTTATAACAATAAAACAAAATTTAAAAATTATTGTTTAAAAATTATTTTCCATAAATCGAACGGTTGCCATCTCCAGATCCGAAAGAAGAAACAATAAAAAGAATAGAAAACATACTAATTGGACCACACACAGAGGGACACTATTTCTAACCTTTTCTCTCCAAATCTCCGATTCATAGTCCAAAAACCCCCATCCGAATTGGGTTCTAAAATGGGAAAAGGAGGGGGATGCGTTCCGAGTAAGAAAAAACAACCGCCAGTCTCCGACGATCCCGTCTCCTCCCGGGAAGCCGCACCAATCCCTGTTCGCGACGATGAAACTATTGATGTGGCAACTACGTCACTAGAGCCGAGAATTCCATCAAAGTTAAAAATCTTTATAGTGTTTTACTCCATGTATGGGCACGTGGAAGGATTGGCCAAGAGAATGAAGAAAGGAGTGGATGGAGTGGAAGGAGTTGAGGCTTTTTTATATCGGGTTGCGGAAACGTTGTCTGATGATGTTTTGATGAAAATGAAAGCTCCGGGGAAAGATGTTGGGATCCCGGAGATTACGGCGGCGGAATTGGTCAACGCGGATGGTGTTTTGTTTGGGTTTCCGACAAGGTATGGCTGTATGGCTGCGCAAATGAAATCGTTTTTCGATTCGACGGGGCAATTATGGAAGGAGCAGAAACTTGCTGGCAAACCTGCTGGGTTTTTTGTTAGTACTGGGACTCAAGGAGGAGGTCAAGAAACTACTGCGTAAGTTGATAATGCTCTCTCTCCGTCTCTTCTTCAAGATTCATGGTTAATGTTGTTGCTGTTATGATGCCAGTCTAATTTTTACTGTCTAAACAAATCATAATTATGTTTTGCAATTTTTCCTTACGATCTCAGTTTCTTGTTGATTCCTTGCTTAGACAACTAGGGAAAGCTAAATTTTGTTTGGTAGGAGCAATAATTATTTGAATGTGGAAGACATGAACCTTTCATTTTTGAAGATTTTATACAGGATGTGCTTTTCTCATTAAATCAAGCATTGATTTGGGCCTCGGTTTAGGTTAGAAAGAATGATTCATGGAAAGTAGAGGCACATAGTCGAAACAGATGCAGGGAAACTTGTTTAGGCTCTAAACAAATGGTCGATAGAAAACCTCGGTGGTCTGTGAATTAGTGCAAAAAAGAGAAGAAAAGAAAAGAAAAGAAATTAATTGTAATGAAAATGAGGCAAAGATATAGCTCAATAAAATCAGAACAAGATACTGTTAAGTGATGCGACTGGGATTTTATGGTGATAGACGCAAGTGAAGAATTGACGTTTATATATATAGTTTGTAATTGGGCACATTTTAGTTTTCGTTTGAGCATCCAAGAGTTTTGGCATGCCATCAGCTTGTAAGATATTTATACTTACCTTGTCAGCCTGCCAAACTGAGCTTGAGTTATCTTTTTATTGGCATTACCGGGTTCTGTTTCAGGGTTGATGTGCTTACTCTTCGATCTTGGTTTATGTTTTTTGCTTGTCAGAGTGTAAACTTTATTTAAAGATGAAATTGTGCATTCTCGTAAACAAAAAAAGGTTGGTTTTTCTTTGTATTTGCATGCAGCGCATCTATTTTGGAATCTCAATGTTTTATCCTTTTGTCTTGATAATTGAGAGAGCCTGGCTTTTGTTCTGAAGTCACCTCTGTTGACTTAACATTTGATGGGATTATGATGTTATAGAGATGGTGTTTTGGCTAAGTACGAGGAATTATGAAAATGAATGAGCTGTATGAATTCATTGGTAGAAAACCAATATATTAACCATTTTCCATTGCTTTAATCCTCTTGTTTGGATTGGGGCAGATGGACAGCAATCACCCAGTTGACCCACCATGGAATGTTATTTGTTCCTGTTGGATACACCTTTGGAGCTGGTATGTTTAAGATGGACACTGTTCGAGGGGGCTCTCCTTATGGTGCTGGAGTTTATGCTGGTGATGGCTCAAGAGAGGCAAATGAAACAGAGTTGGCGCTTGCTGAGCATCAGGGCAAGTATATGGCTACAATAGTCAAGAGGCTTGCCCAGACCTGATGACATTTTATAATCTTTAGAAATACACTTGCTTCCCTACTTGTCAATTTGAGTGCATTTGTTTGTTATTATTGGTCTTGTGTTTTATGTACTGTCAGACTTGGAGAATCATACGTGGGTTATAAGGTCTATTCTCACATTTCTACCCATTCCACTTTGTGCAGCAAGCTGTATATGATTCGAAAATATTGGAATAGTGATAATTTGTTGGACATTGTTGTCTTGTAGAGTTTATTTTTTTGGTTTGATTTGAGAGTCATTGTAATAAACATGGTATTCAAGCTTTTGACTTGCTATTAGTTCATTTATATCTATTATTATCTAATAAATAACACTAAACTGGTGCTTGTTTGTAGCATTGCCTATAGTTTTGGATGAAGGGCCGTGTGTGCATGCTGCGGTTCAAGCCAAAAAGCATAAAAAAATAATGCTTTTTGGCTTAAAACGCAACAAGCAAGCAATCAGGGATGAAGAAAGATAAGCTAGCTGGGAGGCCAGGATTATAAACTTTGAATATCTGGAAGTGTGGACATGGGAATCTTTCTGATGCAATATTGTCCTTGAATGATGACTTGCGCAAATCTGCTTCAAGAATTCTATTAGCTCTCTTGGATAGGGACAATATAACCTAACGTACAGTACTAGCTGCTAGTGTGAAAGGAAGAACCGCTCAAACAAGAAAGTTCCGACTGTACAAACAACTAAAGTTTACTAAAAATGCGTACATTCTACTTTTACATGATTTCACCAACCAAAGATTCGCTTTTGAGCCCCGTATTTCAACAACAACAAAAAAGCAACCAAAGATTCCGATAAAGCTAATTTCCTTCTGTAGCATATTTTAGAACAGTGACATGGGTATTTGGAATTATTATATAGAGTGTTTTTTAAAACAGCCTTTCAATTGAGACGGATTTTTTTTTATTTTTTTTATTTTTCATCTCAATCAGAAAATATTAAAAATATTAATTTAATATTTTTTTAAGCAAAAAACATTTGTAAAAAGCATTTAAAAACATAAGCAAAAGCTATATCAAACACGTCTCTAGCTTGTGTGCTTACTTGATTGTCATTCAACAGCAGCATCTGGTAAGATTTCAGCGCTGGCCATATTGACATTCATGAGAACAACAGGAAGTAGCACCTAGTCTTCAAAATATTTATCCTTTCTAGACTTCCAAATGACCAAGCTAATGCAACATCAATCTCGAACTCCTTCTTGTCCTTCGTATAAGTGACCAAATTTCTTTTATTATTTATAGGAATCTCTAATATCAGACTACATATAGTCCTGGTACATGAAAACAGCTGAGTCATTTGATCACTTGATGAATTTCCACCACTACCCGATGAGACATAAATCAAAGATCCATCGGGTTACATGTTAATCCAATCCAATACCCAGAATCGTTGAATAAAAAAAATCGAACCGTTCTAGCTAAGGAACCAATCAGAGAGTTTTTGTAATTTCTCAAGGGCTGTTTTTAGCATTTGAAGCTTTAGAAAAATGAGGTGCTAGATAGGTAATTCAGATGCTAAATCTTAAAAACCAAGAATATGAAAAGTCGCATTACTCCAGTAATGGTAATATTTTCTGGTGTGGTTATTTATAAATTGTCTCACGTTCTATATTTAGAGTCGTTAGCTTCTTGTGGCTATTTATCTTTTGTATGCAACGAAAGCTGGCATTTGTAGCCTTCGTAAATTTTTAGGACAAATTAATTGATGGAGATTGAATTGATGTATTATATGAGAGAAAAAATAAGAACAAGAAACAATTTTCTAAGCTTATTAATGCTAGAGGGAAGTTCAGTTCTTCCCTCTGAAGTGGTTCGTGAGATTTTTTTCTTGAAAACTTCATAAAGTTATCAATGTTTCTATCACTTGACATTGTTTCTTTTATTGTTCTCCACGCGAGTTGTCTTCTTTTTAAGGTCTACGTTGTGAGGAAAAACGGTTCGGATGGAGTGGATGGAACTATCGGCCTTCTGAAATTGGATGCTAGTGTTAAACAATTAAATTATGATGCAGTTCATGTCGAGAATCTGAGCGTGGTAAGCAAAGAAATGGAAGACCAGGATCTTGGACACCCCTTGCAGGACAACCCCGAAGAGAACATTGAAAGTAATCGCACAAGGGACTATTTAGAGAAAAATTACAGAGGAAAGGTGTATTAAAAGGTTTCTCTGTTTCTTAAGAAAACAACGTGAATCTACAGCAATGCATTCTGCAAGGGCTGCTGATTATTATATAGCAATACAAGTTGCTTAAATTGGATACATTAAATAGCCTAATTCTCAGCTGATTTACTTCCATAATCAGCCAACGTCTCTTTCTGTTTCTGTCTTGTTCTCCAACGTAACCTTCCTTGTTGCTGCAATTGATTTGTTTTTATAATCAACCAATGTCTCAACGTCTCTTTCTGTTTCTGTTTTGTTACCATTAATATCCTCCCTCAAACTAGGCCGGGGTCGGAGGCATAGTTTGTTCTTGAAGTAAGCCAATGCAGTTTTTGACATAGGTTTTGTGAAGATGTCAGCTATTTGGTCATGAGTGGAGATGTGTTGAGTAATGAGAAGTCCAAGGGCAACACGTTCACGTACAAAATGGTAATCCAACTCAATGTGTTTGCTACGAGCATGAAACACAGGATTGACAATCATGTGCAACGCACCGAGATTATCACATAGAGGATTGGCGGAGAAGTATGTGAGATGCGAAGATCTTGTAGGATGAAGGTGAGCCATGTAAGCTCTGCGTTGTGTGTGCCATAGCTACGTATTCGGCTTCGCATCGGAACGAGAGACAGTGGGTTGTTTCTTTGCACACCATGAAATGAGATTGCTTTGCCAAGGAATGTGCGTATCCGGTTGTGGAGCGTCTTATTGTAGAGCAACTCCGCCCAATCTGCATCGGAGAAGGCACAAAGATCAAGTGTAGAGTGGGAAGTAAAATTTAAACCAAGTATCAATTGTGCCTTTTATATATCTTAAGATGCGATGAACCATTTTGAAGTGTATGACAGGTTGGTGCGTGCATGAATTGGGAGACAAAATTAACACCTGTATGAAATATCGGGTCCGGTGAGTGTTAGATATTGTAAGGCTCCAACAAGCCCACGAAAAACCGTGGATCTTGCAGGAATATATCGATTCTTGCTGCAGTCTTAGTCTTGGCTTCCAGGTGGTGTGCTCATTGGTTTACAATCCACCATACCGGCTCGTTCAAGGATCGTCAACGCATAATGTGATTGAGAGAGGTGAAGTCCTTCGGTGTTTGAGTGATTTCAATACCTAAAAAATGATGAATTGGGCCTAGATCTTTCATTGCAAATTCGAACTCAGCAATTGAATAAGGTTTGTAACCGGAGGAGCGAGAGGATCCCGTGAGGAGTATATCATCAACATAAAGAAAAAGAATTAATGTATCAGAGTTAGAGTGAAAAATAAAAAGAGATGGATCGGCAAGACTACAAAAGAAACCATATTGAAGAAGAAATATACTAAACCGATCAAACCAAGCACGAGGTGCTTGTTTGAGACCATAAAGAGCCTTTCTTAGCTTGCACACATGAGATGGGTATTGTGGATCACATGTTCTGGTGGTTGTTCCATGTATATATCTTCCGATACAAAACCATGTAGGAAAGCATTTTTAACATCAAGTTGTCGTATGGACCATTTATGAACTAGTGCTATGGAGATAACCATGCGAATAGTTCCTGGTTTAATAACTGGAGAATAGGTCTCAGTATAGTCCAATCCATCAATTTGGTGATACCCTTTTGCTACTAACCGAGCTTTTAAGCGATCTAGTGAACCATCGGGTTTGAGTTTTGTTTTGAGTACCCATTTAGAGCCAATAACATGCATGGCTTTTGTGCGGGAACAAGCTCCCAAGTATGATTTCTATGAAGAGCTTCCAGTTCCTCTTCCATTGCAGACTTTCCAGCGGGGTGAGCTAAAGCGAGACCGAAAGTTAGAAGGCTCACGTGGGATGGTTGTAGAGGACTTCAAGGATGTTAACGTATATTTTGGATTTGGCTTAAGGATCCCTCTTTGTGATCTTGTTACCATGGTATGTGAGAGAGGAGGATCACATGGAGAATGCACAAGTGCGTGTCTCGATTCCAATAAAGTAGAATTGGATGGTGAGGGAGATAGGCTGTTGCAATTGTGTGTCATCTTCATTATCGATTCTACTAGTTGTATTTCAATTGTGTTATCATCATTAAGATGTTGCTCGTAGTTGCAAAAGTAAAAACAGACGGGTTGTTGGAGGTGTTGTCGGTGATATGAGGCGTGATGTAGACTCGGCGAGAGGGGGAAGGTGGAGTTCTACCATTTCATTTTCATTGTTATGTTCACCACTGTGTTCCAGTCACATTATTAGCACTAACATGTTGTTCTGCAATTGTATTAGTAATAGCATTATCATCATGTAAAGGAAGAGAAGATGATATGGTATGTGGTAATGAGTTTAAGCATGGTGGAGTAGACATCACAGGTTGTATGTCTGTGACAGACTTGGAGATAGCGGTGGTAACCATGAATCAAAGATGCTCATAGCATGTGTTGGGGACGAGGTTATGTAATTCTGAAGTTTTTGCTTATAAGGAAAAGATGACTCATCGAAGACTACATAACGGGAAATAAGCATTTTTTTACTAGGAGGATGAAAGCATTTGTATCCTTTATGTTTGTCACTATATCCTACAAAAATGCATAGAACTGTTTTAGGGTCAAATTTGTTCTGTTTTGTATCCCAGGTGTAGGGAAAACATTTGGACCCAAAGACTCTAAGGGATGAGTATGTAGGATGATTACCATGCAACATGAAATATGGTGATTCAAAGTTAAGTGCTTGATGAGGGCAATCTATTCATAAGATAAACAGCGAGAGTGAAAGCTTCAACCCATAGAAATAAAGGAGCATTACTATGAAAAAGCATAGTCATACCTAGTTCCCGTATTACTCGATGTCTGCGTTCTACTATACCTGTTTGTTCTGGTGTATAAGGACATGATATCTGATGAATCACTCCTGTTGAGAGAAAGTGTGATGATAGTTTGGAATTTATAAATTCGCCTCCTCCATCAGAGTGAAAGACCTTGATATGTTTGTTAAATTGCCTAGTAACATAATGTTCAAAAGCAAGATAAGCATCTCGCAAAATCAGACTTGTGTAGTAAAGGGATTATCCAAGTATATTTAGAAAAATCATCGACTAAACAAGCATAATATTTGAATTTTCCTATTGATAAAACAGGAGCAGGTCCCCATAAGTCACAATGAATTTTTTCAAAAATACCAGAAGTCGAGTGTTCAGAACGAAAAAAAGGTAATCGACTAAGTTTTCCAAATTGACAATTATCACAAACATGTTCATGCTTTATAGTTCCTTTAACATCTATCAAGCTTTTATTGTGCAATAATTGTAAAGCAGAGAGGTGCGGATGTCCTAAACGCTGATGCCAAATATCTGCTGGTCCTGATCTGAATCGATTGGAGAAGTAGAGCTCAGGCATGGTGGAAAGAGTATAGAGATCACCCTTGCGCCATCCCGTGATCACGGGTTGTCCCGTCCCTGTCGTTCCTTAATACGAAATCAACATTAGAGAATTCACAATTAACAGAAATTGGGATGTTAATTGACTTATAGAGAATAAATTCTTTTTTAAGTCTGGGACTAACAATACATCATCAAGTGGCAAGATTTTATTTTTTTGTTTAATGGATGAGTCTCCAATACCATGTATTGGTATGGAGGAACCATCACCAATAAGAACTAAGTCAGAACCATAGTGATTGCGAATATTTTTTAACATACCTGGATTACCTGTCATGTGGTTGGAAGCTCCCGTATCTGAGATCCATTCTGTTTCAGTAACGGTATTGTCCAAGGTGAGAGCTGCAAGAGCTTGTGGTATGTCTTCATGTTGATTTGGTCGCTTTGGAACCCACCAAAGATATTTTTGCAATATGACCTGCTACCCCACAATACTCGGGTTTCTTCTCTCGTACAACTCACGTTCGCAGGAGTCATGCGTTGTTCTCCAAATGGAGGGGTCGTTTTTGTTTAGAGTCCGAGGTGGGTCTAGCAGGTGTAGGTACGTACCTTATCTTTAGGTTGTTGTGCATAGAAACTTTTCCCAAGAGATATGAAGCTTTGTTTGTTGCCATGGTTTCTTGAAGAGTGTTGTTGAGAACGTTGATGTCTTTGCCCATAAAATGCTAGTTGTGGAGTGAATGAATTAGTTGTCTGGTTAGAGAACCAATTTCGTCTTTGATCTAGACTCGTAATTGAGAGACCAACTCGAGTAAGAAGGTCTTGGTGGTTTCAAGCATTGTGGTAGTGAAGGTTTCATATTGAGGGCCAAGGCTTGTGAGGAGACAAAAGACTTTTTCTTTGTCTGGAATTGGTTTTCCAATAGCCGCAAGGCCGTCACATAATCCTTTGAAGGTTCGAGATATGTTCTCCAATGGTTTTGTCATCTTCTTTGCGGAAATAAGTAACTTGTTGTCTGAGGGAGAATTCTCGTTCTTGGGAGTCTTCTGCATACTCATTTTTTAGAGCATTCCAGACAGCAAAGGCTGTATCTAAGCCTACAAAGAAGGCCTAATGTTTCTTCTGAAAGTGTCCCGATCAGCCAGCCACGAAGGAGTCGGTCGACTTTCTCCGCACAATGTATTCTTCGGATAGTTTTGGTGAAGAGTCCGTGGTGGTGGTAGAATCTGGTACAATATATTTGTCGTAGGTGTGTTTTCAATGGTGAGATGCTCAACCAAGTCTTGACTCTCTGCAAGAGATAAGGCTTGTTCTCTCCATAATGGATAATTTGTAGGAGTGAGTTTGAGGGTAATAAAGTTACCAACATTGAGTGACAGAGTTGACATGTTGTGTGGTTCCGCTAGGATTGCTGTATGTTCACAACAAGCTCGATACCAAGAGAAAAATTACAGAGGAAAGGTGTATTAAAAGGTTTCTCTCGTTTCTTAAGAAAACAACGTGAATCTACAATGAATGCATTCTCGCAAGTGGTCATTGGTTATTATATAGCAATACAAGTTGCTTAAATTGGATACATTAAATAGCCTAATTCTCGCTGATTTACTTCCATAATCGCCCAACGTCTCTTTCTGTTTTTGTCTTGTTCTCCAACGTAACCTTCCTTGTTCTTGCAATTGATTTGTTTTTATAATCAACCAATGTCTCAACGTCTCTTTCTGTTTCTGTTTTGTTACCATTAATATATTTTACCGACCATGGACCTGTGTGAGATCATTCTGAAAATGAAAGCGAGGATCTTGGCTCTGAAATCACAGATGGAATCAGATTGTCGATATCTTTGTTGATTTTAGAAAGTGAGAAGTTTTGAAGATTTCAACATTCTTGTAAATGGTTCAGTTATCAAAAGTGAGCTCTCTAAACACCTTCAGATCAAGTATCATGAGCTTTGCTTCGAAAATGCTTTCTCCATGACCATATTATTGAGGACCTTAATTGTAAATTGGTAGGCGGAATGCTTGCTGAGACTATCAACATTGCTGATGGTATTAGAGCTCCAACTTTTACTACCTTCCAGGAGAATTTGCAACTTGGGAGAAGACATTGAAAGCCTTTCAGGGCTTAGGAATGAATGTTAGTTTCTTCCTTGCTAGGCTCAAACAGCTTAAGAAACGTTCAGCTAAATGGAAGAGGAGATGAGAACCCTAATTAAAGGCAAAGCTTTTGGAAGCAACAGAGACTTTGATTAGGCTAGATGTTGAGATTGGCACATTGGAGATGTATACTAAGATTCGAGAGCTTAAGTTCCTTTTAAAGGCTAAAGTTCTGTGGAAAAATGTACTCGTATACAAGTTTTTGCAGAGTTTATGCTTATAGGAAAGGGTAATGATCCATTGTAAAAATTAAACTTGTATACCAGAGGTGCTTTTCTCCAGCAGCAGTGCCATTTGATGTTTGGTTATGAATAGTTTGCTTTAGAATTATTTTCATAACATAAATGAGTTTTAATAATATTTTGAAAAACTCAAATTTTGATTAAGACTAATAGAGAAAAGAAGAAGCTTAGGCTTGGATAAGGCCAAAAAAATAAGAAAAAACTGAAGAAAAGAAAGAATGGGATTGAAAAAATTTGTAACTTTATAAATTTTATTTAATTCATCAAAAAATTGATCGTATTATTAAAAAAATTACATATAAATAATAAAATCAAAATCAAAATCAAATTTGAGCTTAAAACTAACTAATAAAAATCTAATAAAATAACATAAAATAAAGTCCAATAATAAAGAGAAATAAAATCTAATAACTTGGGCTTGGATAAGTCCAATCTCCCAATCAAAGAACAACAAATTGGGCTACCCTCCATCATCAATGATTATACACATGCATAAATTGTGTCTTAGGTCCAGTTTCTCGTCAACTCCCCCGGGGTTGGAAGAACTCAACCTTATCGAGTATAGTGCAAGACAACTTTGATAATGCTTTAAAAGATCATGATCAAGCTGTTGTGATGTCTCTCTATTAATTCAAGTACAATCTAAATCTGGTTATCTAACTCATATACTAGGATTTGCTGAACTTCATCATCCCTGATAAAAACAACTTGTGCATCCAAAGTAATATTAATATGTTCTTTTTATGCTAATGATAAGGATAATAGGGTAGTGATATCAAAATGAACATCGAATAGGTTGTATAAGCTTTGCCTAAGTTATATATATATATATATATATATATATATATATATATATATATATCCATGTATTTTACAATTAACAAGTCTTCTACAATGAAAGAAACAAAATTGATAATAAAAAGAAGGTGGATTTTGCTATTATTCCCACTTTTTTCATCAACCAAATGGAAAAATAAAACTAAAAAAACTCATATATTCTTAACCTTTATATCATTTTCCATAATATATCAGCAACCAGGCAAAGAAATAACATGGAAAACATCCAATGTTTATAAGCTCATCTATAAAAATTTCAGTTCCAAGCAATACAACATTAAAAAAACCTGATACCATAGTTGAATACCCAAAAAAGAAAACAAATGATAACAACAAAAAAGGCTATCTTTTTTTTTCATGTAATTAATGTTCATGAATCTAATTAGAAAAAAAAAAGTACTATTAAGCGAAGTGGACAGATCTTGAAGAGCTTTGTTTGTTGAAATCAAAAATGGATCTCCATCTATCTTTTTTTTTCTTTCTCCAGAATACTACAAAACAAAAGGAATTAAGATGGGAAAATTTTAAGATGAGGAAATTGAAAAACATTTTGACTAGAGAGATGTTTTCTTGAATGAAAAGAGAAGTGAAAGTAGAGAATAAGAGTGAAGAAGACAACCGGTAAAATACCATAATGAAATTAGTCATGGAAATAAGACAACGAGATTGAACTTAATGTTTTCACTTTCACGAAAACATAAACTCAATATTAAAATCATGAGTTTATCAATTTTACCGAGTCAACTCATGACTTCAGTCGATATTATTAGTTTTCAAGTTTTAAAGTGATTTTACACAATAAGTATATGTTGACTCGAAAAATTATATGATTTTAAGAGTCAACTCGCAATTTTAACAACCATGTCTTACACTACTCGCAATTTATGATTGGTTTCTAAATGATACCATTCAGATCTAATTTGTATCATGAAATAATCTTCAACATTAAGTGCATCATGATATTTATGTAAATCAGCTTAAAATTTATATTGTTAATTACTTGCTTGAATTTATTTTATGATTTCAACATGTAAATTATAAACTCTACATGCAAAAAACTCGACTGAATCAGACATTTTAGAGTGATGAGATATAGGAAAAAGATCTAAAGACTTTCTAGGTTTGTAACTATAAAAACTATATGACTGAGGGTATGAAGTGGAACAAATATTATTTGAAGTCTTGGTAGATATAGTTTGCACACAGCCTAGTAAATTAAGATTATCTTCATCTTTCTCATCACGTGTCAGATATTTTAGATTGAAGAGATATAGAAAAAAATCTAAAGGCTTTTTAGGTTCGTGACTATGAAAATTATACAATTGAGGGTATGGAGCAGAACAAACACTATTTGAAGCCTTGGTAAATATAGTTTGGACACAACCTAGTAAATTAAGATTATCTTCATCTTTCTCATCACGTGTCAGGTGTAAGGGGTAAGGGAGCTCAACATATTGCTCTAAACCTATGATGTGCAAGATGTCAAGCATAGTGGGTAGGAAATTAGGTAGTTTAAGAGGACTAATATCATGAGACTCTTCTAAGATCATATTTACCTCATCAAGTAACTCCACTAAAGAGTTTCCTAAAACATCTTCATCTACCACTAAAACAAAATTATTATATTCTTCATTAACCTCCTTTTCATAATCATTTGAACTTATAATGTTAAGTCCCTCTTTTAGCACATCATCTTCATCTAGGTCACTAAAGTCCTTAGGATTAGGTTTATACATTTGAACCTAATATCCTTCCCCTTCATCTATATCCTTATATTCTTGAATGACTAAGAGTTTACAGGTATAGTTGACGAAGATATGACTGAAACCTTGACATTTAGCACACTAAACTTTTGAATTCATCCAATACATTTCATTCATGACTTGTTTGCCCTTATCTTCTTTATAAATTTGGTCACTGCTAGGATTAGGTCTATCGGGTGGAGCACTTAATAAAAACCTATTATTTCTGAAATGAGACTTAAAAAAGATACTACGAGTATCCTAACATTTTGTCCATTGACTCTTTATAAGCAACTCATAATCTTGCACTACAGTATAAGCTTAGTCAAAAGTAATACTATGAGCATGACCTCTTTTCTAAATCATCATTCAAACCTTTACAAAACCTATGCAAAGTCATGGATTCATTTTCCTTTATAGTACATCTTATCTGGTAATTATTAAACTATGTTATATACTCATTGACAAGCTTGTTCCCTTTCTTAATATTGTTTTATTGGTCTAAAAGTCTTTCTCTATAAGATTAAGGTGGGTACTTCTCTTGTAATTTTTGTTTAATTTTAGTTCAATTAGTGAAATGAGGTTTACCTCTCCTCTCCAAACAATCATCAATATTTTCACAGTAAAATTAGGCTTCACCAATGAGTTTCATCTTGAAAAATCTAACTCTTCTATTATCAGACAAGTTGTATCAATCAAAGAAGCTATTCATATCACTATTTTTGTTAGGGATCATGACTTGTATCAAGGTCATCATATTTAGAGTAGCCTAAATGATAGTCATTTGGTGGTGTTTAGGGTGAACTTGCCTATAATGGTTATTGTTGTAATTTTTACTAGTTTTTTGGTACCTTATTTGGAAGTATTTAGGGTTCAAATCTTTTAGAAATGTTGGTCATTTGGGTTTGCATAAGATTTTATTCCCCTTGAATAGCCCTATGGCTATCACTAAACATCAGGTCCACGGTAATTATAGAGTTAAGGTTGGACACTAAATGATCATGATACAAATGCATGCAACACTGACTTGAAGATAAAATTAAGATCACAAATTATTTATACAAGTGAAATTACAATACAAAAATAATGTTATTCATATTTTTAAAAAAATATAGAGATCAATATAAAAAATTTACTAGAATAATTATAAGCATGCAATGTCTTTTTTTTTTAAGTGTAAATAATTAATTAAATACTAGTAATAATTTTCTACTATTTTTTACCAGCTTTGCAATTATAAAGAGAATTAGATGCTCAATAAAAATAAAGAAAGCCGTTGATTAATAAAAATATCATATATAAAATGCAAGGTGGGGTATTATTTTTTTAAGCACAAAAATAAAATTAATCGCAACCTTAAATGAGTGTAAAAATCACAAAACTAAACTTCAGATAATAAAAAAATAGAGTAATTTACAGATAATGTTCATAACGGTGACTTGGTATTGCACAGGCTTTCTTTTTTTTTCTGATTTTTTTTACCATTTTTTAATTAAAATACAAATAAATAAATAATGTTAAAAGAAAAAGAAACATAACAGTAGCAATTAAATTTTGTAGAGGCGAGAGACACTGCGTTTGCTTTCTTCATCACAGCCTTCTCTCAAGTCGCTGGTGGCTGCTGTGGAGTGCTGATTTTCCATGTGACTTTCTCATCCGGACAGAGGTTGAAAGGATGAGGGTTGCTGCTGGTGTTGACCGATTTTGTTGTGGTGATTTGAACTGCTGGTAAGTCTGTGAGAGACATTGTGCTGGTATGTTGAGGAAGACCAATGATGAAGGGTTTGTTGAGTTGATGGGAAGGATGGTCTGCTGCTGCTGTTGCCAGTGTTGGACTAGTGTAGTGGTGGCTGAAATTGGTTTTGTGGTGGTGTGGATTGTTGTTGCTGTTGCGTGACAGAGGAGCTGTGGAACGTCGCGGCCAGTGGTTGTCTTCCATAAATAGGTGGTTCGATAGCAGGTGAGGAGAAGATAAGAGGGCTACTGGTTGTTGCCAAAACAGAGGGAGAAAGGTTGTTGGTGTGTTGCAGTTGTTGTCGTTGTTGGCGTGAGTTTGCTGTTGGCGGCTGCGCGAGGAAGTGGTGGTTTTCGGGGGCTGATTTGGCTGGTGGGTTAGATGGCAGCTGTGCTGGCGGGGTTGGAGGTTTAACTGGTTTTTTTTTCGGTTATGGATGGTGGCTGGTGGGTAGGAGGCAAGTGGCTGTGAGGAAGATGAATAGTGTGGCTAGGGTTTTTTTAACTGTTGATAATGATTCTATATAGTTTCTAGGTTGAATTTTGAGGATTTTTACATGGAGTTGAATTTTAAGAATTTTCTTAAAAAGATCAATTAACTGTAAAAATAATTAAATATTTATACTGGATATCAAAGTTGATGTGGGGTAAAAAAAAAGATTTAATTAAAGCCTAATAAAAAATAAAACTAAGAAGAAAATGTCAAAGAAAATAAAGAAAAAGCTAAAGAAAAGAAAAAATATAGTTGGAAAAGTCTGTAATTTTATAGTCAAGAAAATAGTAATGTCAAGAAATAATAGGGTTGAAAAAGTATTTAACTTTATAAATTTTATTTAATTCATCAAAAACTGATTATAATGTTAAGAAAATGACATATAAATAACAAAATTCTAATCAAAGTTAAATTTAGACTTAAACCATATTAACTAATAAAAATCTAATAAAATAACATAAACTAAAATCTAATAATAAAATTTAATATCTTGGAGTTGAATGAGCTTAATCTCTCAACTAAAAAGCAGAGCTATCTTCCATCATTGATGACCATATGCGTGCGTGAATCATTTCCATGCTGCTTATACCATCTTCTGTTCTTGATAATGCCAACAGTTTGCTTCGAAGGGAAAAACACCTGCTTAGGAGTAGCTAATTGTGTTGTATCATTGCTGCTGTTTAACTAGTTCGAGGGGGAAGAGACAAGAAGACAGGGAAAAGTACATGTACACAGAAGGGAGTAAAAACAAGGACTAGTAAACAGAGTTCGGGGAGAATGCTGATACCCGTAATAATTGAGACTGAGAAGTTACATTAGGGTAATGGGTGGTACATTAGGGCAACAGAGGTTCCATGCCCAGTCACAAGAGAAAAAAAATCACATGGAAAGGGTCCCTCTGATGGGCTAGTTGTACTGCCACGGAAAATCACATTGAAAGGGTCCACAAGCAGCTGACAGTCAGTTGTACTGCCACAGAAAATAACGAGCACTTCCAAAGATTCTCTAATTTTAATCATCTGTACAGTGCCTGTATGTTTGTATCGTTTCTTTTTTTCTTTTTTATTTGTTCTTTTTATGCAACTCTTATAGTCCCGCTCGATGAACTGCAGAAAACCAAACCAGATAACCAAGATCATAACAGCAACTATTCCTGTATTTGAGCATGTAATGTAACATTAGATGACATTATTTTGTGGGTGGGGCTGCCCTTGTACAAGAAAGCACAAGGTGATCTTGGGCGGATAGTTGATTGTTAAAAGGATATTTGAAAAGGTGATCTTGGGCGGATAGTTCATTGTTAAAAGGATATTTGAAAATATAATGATAGTTGTTTTTTAAAGTGTTTTTATTAGGAAAAAATTAAAATAATATTTTTTTATTTTTTTTAAATATTTTTACTTTAGTCCATTAAAATAATTTGAAAATATAAAAAAAAATTAATTTAAAATAAAAAAATATTAATATTAATTCTTTTCAAAAATAGAACTAGATTGTTATTAGAACCAAAAGACAAGCGATGCTCAATATATCTTGGAGTCGTTTACTTTTAACTTGTTTAGAATACTGTCTTCATAACCAAACCTAACATGTCTATTTTGATAACCTAGCTAACCCAACCTAGATAGAATAAAATTGTTTCAGCACTTTTAATTTATTAATTATGGATGGTGTTGCTTTTGCCATCGAAAGGATAATAATTAGAAACCTTCAGTTGTTTTGAGTTTATGTTTCTTTGAAATGTCTACGAGGGTAAGAAAATATTCAAACCCGAACGAACAGAAGGAACACAATCTCTGTAATTGAAGCTTGTGAGACCGTCGTCCCTCCCCATTACAGCTTTATACCATCAATGAAATTTGAGGCAGATGCTGTAAACATAAACAAGAGAAGGAAGTGTATAACCTTCCACAATCCATATCATTCGCTCTGGTCTTTTTCCCCATACGAAAATTTAGGGACTTTTAGCCCCTTCCATGAGGCATAATTTTTTGCTTATCAGCGACTGAATCCTATAATAAATTCCGATTCTTGCTAGGCTTCAAAAAAAAACAAAAACTGTACATCGATCTGAAATACGATAGGAGGCATCAAATGTGAACTCGCAGTCTTCCCAAGCTGGTAGTAGCCTCAGGTAAAACCCAAGCTATGCATGCCATTGGTTAAGAAAAAAACAACTACGCCATTGAATGAGCAATGAATTCAAGCTACTTGTTGCTACGTTCCCAGGCTAGATCATCAATGGAGGCTTGACCATGGACCTTTCCACTTCCAAGTGTAAGCTCAAGATCATCCACCCCAATCTCATGAATCCTCTCACCCTCCCATGGCTTCACCCTACAATTCTCAAACTCAAACTCAGCACCTCTCCCCCTTTCTGCTGCTACTCCCCAGCTCAAACCTTCATGCCTATCAACTCCAATCTGAAAAGCACACTGTGGATCCACTGGTTTAACAAGATTAAATGTTGGTGAAGGAGGGGCTACTTGGGGTGCCACTGCCTGAAAACTCAACCAACGGCCAGAGTCCACGGTAGAGGCATCAGACTCGTCACATTCTGGAATTGTGGCAGGTGTTAGATGGGGGCGCCGTGTAGGACTTGAAGGGGCAGAAGCTGCAAAAAGGGGATGGCGAAACGAGTTTAGGGAGCCATTTGAGAGGGATTCCCAGTCAACTTTCCGCTTTGAACTTCTACATGTAGGGGAAGAACGTGGTGGGGTTACAGGAGCACTATTGGATATTCTAAGAGGCGGGAGGTTTGTGGGGATGGAAGCTATGTTTCGGAGGAAAGGGAGGAGGTACGTGGAGGAGTTTCCATCGAAACAAGTAGGACTTGGGAATGAGGAGGATGAGGGACTAGCATGGTAGGAAGGCACAGGGCTTGCAAAATTTGAGGATTGCGGGCTTGGTTGAATTGAGGAGCATGCACTGATGTTTGCTGGCATGCCAGCAATCTCAGATGGAGGTGGCTTGCAGCCCTGTGACAGTGCACATTACAGGAGTATTACTCGCAGGTGACAAAATTACATAAAAGAAAAGCTATGCATACAGATTTTAGAAGAACATATATTGCTTTAAATTAAACTCATAAATTTCCATCCTAAATCAGTTTGATTACAGTATGGATGAGATTATGGGACTACTCATGACACTTAGGAAACCGGTTATAGTCAGGCTGGAGTAAATGGAGGATTTGATTGACAGTAAAGTACAAATTTCCTGATTACAAGTAACCCACAAATCAGCAGAAACAGAAATCTACTCCCATATCAAATTAAAGCAGGGTAAAAAGAAAAAGAAAAAAAAGCACTATCCTGTCTTAACTTTTAACATGAATCGAAGAAAAAACCAGACAAGAACAAAAACATTACTGCAAATGACATAAATCAAAGCCAATTGGATAAGGAATCAGGAAACACAAAAACTACAGCTACAGAAAAGATAAAAAGAAAACACGAAAAGGCTACCTAAATGAAAAATCCACTGCATGCATGTCTAGATCTATAAATAAAAATCCATTAAAACAAAAATATAATTAAAAATCAAACAAACCTTGCGATAAGTGGTACCGTCTTCTTCGACAATCCAACCAGCTTCAGCACAAAGAGCTTTCAAGACTTCATTATTATCACAATGTTTTGGTAACTTATAATTTCCTTGAGTCCTAAGTCCTGTATAGATCTTGGCAGCTATAGCTCTTCTCCTTCTTTCTCTTCTCATGTTATTCTCTCTTTCTTTCCACGTTGGTAACCTCGCTGAGGATCCACCGGCTGTCATTTTCCCCGGCAAACCCTCCCCCCCTCACGCTCTCCCTCTCTCTCTCTCTCTCTCTCAAGTTCTAGTTTTCGTGTTGCTTTCTCTCCGTAGACTCTATGGTTTTGTGTGTGATTTCTCTCTCTTCATCATATAGACTCTTGCTTTTTCTTTCTTTCTTTCTTTATTACTGAAGCCTCTTTTTTTTTTTATGAAAGAAATATTGCTGCTTTGATGCTACTTTAGATTCTTCTTTTTCACGTTTGTGTTTTAGGCAGGTTTGTTTATTGTAAAATATTTTATAAAAAAATATCTTATGATTTTTTTTTTGTTTTTTTTTGAAAAATAGTTTTTTATATTTATTTTTTATAAAATATTTTAAACAAAAATTGATTAATATAAAATATTCTACGGTCAATTTTTAAACTTAGTTTATTTATTAAAAAATATTTTCAGTTTATAAAATTTCATAAAATATTGTACGAAAAATAATCCACTTATAATATCTTCTAACGATTTCAAACACCACCTTCTCATCACTACCATCTCCTCCACCACTACTATTAGTAAATTGTTTGGGTATAGAAACAAATAACTAGTAAAATCAATTGGCTTGGAGATGTGAAAACATTGTCTTTAAGGTGTATATTTGTTTCATACGAGACAACACATCCAGAATATAACTAAGTCATTTAAACCTCTAAAAGAATAAAAAAAAACAAAGGACAAAGGAAAGAAAATACGTTGTTTTTTATATATGATTTCTCTTTGCATAATAACAGGTTTAGACACACTAGAAATGTTTTAATGAAATTATATGACTGTTAATAAAACGGTTATATTTCGAATTAAATTGAATAGTTGTTATTTAGCTTTATCATAATAGTCAAAAATATCAAAATTAATTATGAGAATTAAAAAAATAACTCAATAAAGAATTAATCTCACTAACAAATTAAGTTTCAAGTGTCTAAGTGTCATCTTTTTTTATATTATAAATATACATATAATAGCATTAGAAAGCCTGCTATAAGAACTTATTCATCATAGCTTTCACTTAATTTATTACACAATAAAAACCCATACTTATAAACACTTACGATGAAGTGTTTCTTTTCAATGTGGGATAAAAATATTTTTCTTTTTTATTCACTTACAAACTACACCAACTATTTCCTTACTAGTTTGTAATGAATGTCTTTTAACTTGATAGAAATATTCTTACAAAAATATATTTTTCAATTTAAACCTTCAATTAGTTTTAGAACTTGAATTCTACTTAAGTTATTGGACTTCACATATTAAACCATTGTTTTTGTAGAATCAAAGATATTACACTCACAATACTATGCAAGCTTTTAAAAAGGTTCACAACTATTTAGCATTTATTATGGTCATATGCAAAAATCTCATTTTCATGAATATTTAAAAAAAAAACCCTATTTTTTGTAAAAAAACAGCACCACTTCTATATTCATATAGGTGATGCAAGCTCTTAAAGAGGTTCGCAACTATTTAGCATTTATTATGGTCATGTGCAAAAATCTCGTTTTCATGAATATTTAAAAAAGAAAACCTTAATTCTTGTAAAAAACACCACCACTTCTATATTCATATAGGCAGAATTATACAAGTCTTTATTACATTAAACATGAACTTTAAATTTCATTGAAGGCTTACACTCATCCTCCTTTACTTAATAAAATGCATTGAATACTATCAAAATATAGTTCAAATTAATTACGAGTGTCTAACATATACTAAATAGTAACTTGTTATTACACATAAAACTTATAAATAAACTTCTTGTTAGTCCGATATTAGGTTTCCATTACCGATATCTTTAATAACAGGTTTCAACCCTATTTCACTAATTATTTTCCTTACCATGTCTCTATCATTTACCCTTAAAAGCAAATAAAAAAACTGATATTGAGAGGCTTTTTTTATCATTTCATTTTTTATAGTAAAATAACTCTATTACCTTTAAAATAAAGAATTTTAAAGTTTGTGTCCAAGGGTTTTTTGATCTTTTCATTTTGAATTTTTTTTTTGTTATCATGAAGTTTATTAAGGGTGATAAATATAAACTAATATTTTAATGAAAAATATTGTTGGCATGTATGAGATACTCGTGCCCTTTAGGTGACGTGTGTGGCGCTTCCTGGAGGTCAAAAAATTCCTTCAGTCATGTCGTTTGAATCTTCACTGCGTTCTCTTCCTATTGGATGACGTGAGATGAAAAAGGTGGCATGATTTGTTTTCGACTTCATTCTTCAATCCCAATTTGTTATGTATTATTTTTTTTCAATTTGGTCCTTATTATTTTATTTTCTTTACCTTTTTGTGCAATTCTTATTTGTTTTCAATTTCATCCTTCAATCCAAATTTATGATATATTATGCTTTTTAATTTGGTTATTATTCTTTTGATTTCTAATGTTTTCTCTTTGTCTTTTTGTAAGTTTTTTATTTGTTTTTGATATCATCCTTCAATCTCAATTTGTGATTTATTATTTTTTTTAATTTGATCCTCATTATTTCTTTCAACTTGATCCTCATTATTTTAAGTATTTTTTTATCCTCTTGTTAAATTGGTTATTCCTTCAATTAAAAATTTATAGTTGTCCTTTAATTTATTTTGAATTTCAAGTTTGGTTTTCATTCTTTTAATTACTATTTTTTATTTTGAATTCTTTTATGTTGGCTTGCCTTTTGTTATTTAGGTTACAAGTTTGTCACACTAATTTGATTTGACTCGGATTAATTTATTTTTATTTAATTTCATCGTTTCATATTTAATTGTTTAAGAATTGAGTTATATTGTTTTTTTCTTTTTAAATTTTGTTCCCACATTATCATATTTTTTATAAATTAATTCATTTATTATAATTATCTATTTTTTATTATCTAATTAAAATAAAATAATCTAGTTGCAGAACAGCACGAGTACAAGTACACTTTCAAGTCTAAGGAAGCGTTTGGGAACGCGGTTGAAACCGCGTTCCCACAAAATTAAATTTTTTTTGTTAAAATTTAATACGGTTTGTACGTTTTGAATCGTTTTGATGTGCTGATGTCATAAATAATTTTTTAAAAATAAAAAAAATCATTAGCATGCATTTCGCACAAAAATTTATTTAAAAAGCAACCGCTAACACACTGCCAAACATACACTTAAATATGTTGAGGCATTGAAATTATATTTTTAAGTTGGAGGGCTTTTTCTCCATATTTATGAGACATGTAAAAAGAGATTTTTTTTAGGCAAATAATACGAGGGACATATGTTAACTAGAAAAAGTAGCCTCAAACTTAATGATTCTTTGAGATTTCTTTTTAAATGATGCTTTATTAAATTTTTAATTTTTTTTTTACTTTTAGATTATTTAATTTACTATTTTAAAAATAATTTTTAAAGAATAAAAAAATATTATTTTAATATATTTTTGAATAAAACATATTTTAAAAATCAATAAAAAAAATGTAAAATGCACATGTTGTGTTGTGACATGTGACATGACAGCTAGCTAGGCAAATTGCAAAGGCTAATCAATGATCATTATTGAGTACCTATCTGATCAAGAAAAAGGTGACACGTGGAGCAGTTCTGTGCTCTGCAATGCTATGCTGTGCTCAGCACCTCGTAGAATATATCTCTTTGGCCTGACTAATTTCTCATTTTCAATAGTGTTTTTTTTTTTTTTTAATATAAGGCTATAAGTTGGTGAAACTAGGACCTCGCTGTTTCTGCTTTATCTGTGAAAATGCCACGACTCTGCCAGTAAAAGTGAAAAGTAATAATTGTCCACCTCATGGTAAGTACATGATTGACCTATATTTTCTTCCGCTAGTAGGGAGCATGGAACACTTTTGATACTACTTTTTACTTAATTTAGTGAATTTTGAGGATACCATAATAATTATTTTTTAAAATATTTTTTATTTAAAAATTTAATTGAAGAATGCCACTCAGTGCTAAAACTGAAATTTTAAAAAAAAAAGTAAAAATCTAGCAACAGTCTCTTGCATGATTTACTTGGGAATCAATCTTTATCACGATTTATCCCTAATAATAATAATAATAATAATAACAATAATAATAAAAGCACGGAAATGATAAAACGACATGTGAGTGAAGAAGAGCAGTCGTGGGTTGGTACACTACCTAACGAAACGACCACAACAATGCAACATTGTTGCAAAGCAGCAAAAATGGAGCCATTGAGAAGGGCGTTATATATATATATATATATATATATATATATATATATATATATATATATGAAACACACCCCACGCTAATAATAAAAAAAAAAAGAAAAAAAGAAGGGCGCCTCCATTGTTGGCAAAATGAGCATCAATTTTCATATTAATAAAACATTAAGAGGGGCAAGGAAAATTGGTTCCGTGCCAGTTATCCTCACATTTTATTATAGATTTTTATGATGATTTTATTTATTTATTCTAGTAATTAAATTTTTTTTCATTAATTGTATTTTTTATGACCAAATTATTGCTTTTATTTTATTAAAAAAAGGTAAGAGTTAAAAACATGAGAACATTATAAAAAACACAAGGAAATAGATGATTATTTTGAAATTAATAGAAAAATATTTACTTGATTTTTTTAGTTTACAACATACCTATTTTCCAACTTTTTAATTTTTTCTAAAGTTCACTTTTGATTCAAAACTTTATTTCTCTTTTTTTTTTTGGTTTAAGGTAGAAGAGAGAAAGTCATTGGATTCATAAGGTAGATAATAAATATGTTGATTGATAATAATTATAACCACCAAAGTGATCGATCTTGGTGTTTATGAGTTCTATTTGACGAGAAGAGTTTCACTAATGTGTTATTTCACATTCAAATCTCCTAAAAAAATCAGATATGACCTCGGGAAGTTTTTGGATTTCGGGTTGATTTGTTGTTTTTGGACCTTATTTGGGTTATTTGAAGGCATAAACAAGTTTATTTAGGTCTCTATGGTGTTTTTTAGATTTTTTTGGTCAAAGATGCTTGAAAATGAATTTTTTTGGTGTAAAACACTTATGCCCTGATTTTTTGGTGACCTCGATCATTGGAATCTAGGCAAAGCGGCGATGCGTTGCCAACTATTTTTTTCAAAAAATAAGGGTGAACTATAAGTCATTTGCCCCATAAAGAAACAAAGCGCGTGGGTTTTCCCAGGCCACACATCTGAGCCTTTATTTCCTTCTTTTTTTTTTATTTCATGTTTCTTTTTATTGGTTTTTTTTTTCCTAATTTGACCATACATAATTGAATCTTTATTTATTTTTTATGCTTATTTTTTCTAATTTTATCCTTTAATATTTTATTGATATTTAGTTGGACAACATAATTTGTTTTAGCTTGATATTTGTAGGTTTATTGCGATTTCAAACAGATATCCCAATATTTAGTTGATTCTAAATTTTATGAACATCTATTTTTCTTATCATGTAGTTAAATAGAAAATTATATATAAAAAAATATTAAACACAATTGAGTTCATAACCCGGGTCACGAGTTTGACTGGTTAATTTTAGTTGCTTAGAAATTGGGCTTCCTACTTTGTTTTGGTTGCACAAATAAGTCTTGATTTATTTAATTAAATGCATACATAAATTTTTAAATTTATGATTGAAATTTACTCATATTCATTTTTTTATGTTGAAAGAGAAATTTATCTAACCCATAATGAAATGTTGGTGAAATAGCTAGTGAACTATGAATCCATACGAGTTGATTAGGTAGTGGGATCTAGCATATATAGCATGGTCCTTGTAATACTATTCATTTATGAATTCACAAACTAGAAATAACTTATCTTCAAGTTTGTGCTTCTAACATCTCCATTTATTGAGGTTAGCCCAAATAGCAATTAAAATTATATTGATGTCAATCCAAGTTCATTATAGTCAAATTTACTCCTGTAAACAATCTTGAACAATATTTTCCTTCTCTATTATCTAAATTTTAGGGTTTGTTTTCAAACTAATATAGTTTTTTTAAAAAGAAAATAACATTAGTGAAACTTTTTTAAAGAAATAGCACAACAGTTAGAAACCACTAGTTGGAACAATGTTTTATTGAAAAACTGTTGGTCTAACCAGTGATTTTTTACACTATATTATACCCTTAACATTAACCTTAACCCTAACTAAATCTCAAACCTCAAATACAAACCCTAAACAAACAACTAGTCAGATAAATGATGGTAGTGCGGAGGTAACGACGTTGCAAGTAAGAGAAGAGGGAGGGAGCGATGGTTTATAGTGGAAAAAAAGGTACGAGAGGCTAGGAGAAAAATAAAAGATGAGATGCATGTGTGATTAAGAATGACAATGAAAGTTTTTTGTCGTGTTTGGGGAGGAAAAGTCACCAACAAAAGGGTTTAGTTAGGGTTTATGGTGAGGAAAAGAAAGATAAAATGAGGTTTATATATGAGGAAAAAGCTGCTAGTTAGATTAGCGGTTTTTATAAATTGTTGATGGGATCATCAATTCTAACTATGTTATTTCTCAAAAAAAAAATTCCATATATTCTTGTTGTTTAACTTTTTTTTTTAAAAAAATACGCTAGTTCTTTAAAAATTTCTAAGTGACAACAATAGGATTACATACTGATGGATCAACATATTTTGTACACAACTCATTATCTTAAGTGGCACGTGAATAGAAGGGTCAAAGATAGGATACTGATCTATCATGCATAAACTTGATAGAATAACATGCCCAAACAATATGGGTCTAGTTCTATTTTCAGATCTAACACCATTGGGCTCAATTACGTGTTGAGCTTAATTGCTTGTGGGTCGACAATATACTAGACTCAATCTTCTTGGGCTTGGCTACACACTAAGCGTAAATACTTGTAGCTCTAGGAAGATGTCGAGACCCAACCTTCTTGGGCTCGACTACATGTTGAGTCCAAATATATATGGACATGGCAAGATGCCAAACCCAACCCTCTTGGGCTTGGTTGCGTGTTGAGCTCAAGTATGGGTGGATCTAGCAAGATGCTAGACCCAAATCCCTCGGATTCGATGCATACTAAGTTTAAATGCAAGGGTGTCTAACAAAATACCGAATCTTAAGATAATCACTCTCCTACACCCCTAGGTGTATAAAAGTCCCTCTAAATGCTAGATATATTTCAATTAACATTAATGCTATAATAGAGTTATTTTCATCAACATTAAATGTTGTGTATGAAATAAGATATAAAAGTCTTTTATAGCTCTATTGTTTATTCATCAACACTAATGATGTGTAAGGGTAATTCTCATCAAAATTAATGTTATGCAAGAAGATATTTCCATCAGCATTAATGTTAATGTAAGAGACTTTTTCCTTACTAAGATATTTAAGAGAAAAAGACTTTCGACACTTTAAGCAAAACAACAAGGTTCAAAGTAAAGGGTTATCAATACTCCCTAAACCATCCAGGTAAAAGAATGCACGATCTTTATTCTCGTATCATACATTCTTGAAGCATTTATTACACAAAAGCTAAGAGCAAGTGTTTGTGTTCTTAGAGTTTAATGCTCTGCTCTTCATTTATTACAACCCCTTACTATAAAGTCACTAACTTAATCATTTGAGGGTCTTTAAATCTTAAAAAATGAATTGTTTGGCAGGAACTGAAACTTTAACCACTAATCATATACTCTTTTTGTCCATAGAAATGGAATATTGACATAAACGTGTGATCATCTACTTTTCAAATACTCAAACATTATTCCTAAGTGTTGAATCATGGGAGATCATAACATACACATGTGAATCCCATATCTGGATTTCGATGAACCACATAAAAAGTCCGATATTTTCCTTAATGAAAACTATTAATTTAGAATATGTTTTAGGCATTTTTTTAGGTTGGTCTGACCTGATGTGTAGGTTTGAATGGTACATATTAAGGGCAAAAAAAAAGTGCAAAGAAAGCATTCTTTGAAGAAAAAAAGGAGTAGAGCTAGATTGCTCATGCTCATAGTGTCACCCTCACTCTCGCTTTCGTATGCTACAAATCATGTGAACATTTTTAGGGTAATTTTTTAGGAAGAGATAGGGAGGGAGTAGGGCCCAATTAGCTCCACAAGCGTACCATAGAAATCCATAAAAAAAATTAAACACTACAATATCTCAATGGCTATGTGGAGATCACATCATCTCTTTGACGTGTCGATTACACCACGGAACATGTGATCGTGGGCCATAAAGACTCTCTCTCTTTCCCTCTTATTCCCGAAAAGAAGAAGAAGAAACACTCGGCTCTCAAAAATCCATTTCTTTGCTACGTGAAATATAATACCATCTTGGTTTTAACTTTTTGACACTTAGTTGATGTAGAGTTTTTTTTTTAATGTATTTGTAATAGCACTTTTGAATTATTGATCATTTAGATTTTTATTTTTTTTGGATTGACTTATTATGTTAAATTATTAATAGACAACTTAATAGTCTAATACCTCTTTTATTTTTTTTAATAAATAGATTATGATTTGTTTGAATTATAAATCCCTTTGTCATTTTTATTATTAAAACCCCACTTTTATGACCATTAAATCAAACCTAAAAGATCATTAAAATAAACATTTAAATCTTTTAAAGAAGATTTTAATATAAAAAATAATTTTTAAAACTTGAAAATTTGAGTTTTTAGTTTTTTATTTGAAATTCTTAAATCTTTAAAATTGAAACCCAATGATAATTAGGTTTAAAATTGGTATAAATTAACTTGTATCTATAAACCTTTCGTTTTGTGGTGCTATCATCGCTAATATTAGCTATATGTAATATAGGGGTCCCTAATCATAGTTCATATATTAAAATATTAAAAAACAAATATAAGGGGTGTCAATCCAAGAAAAATAATGGTTCCATTAATAGCTTAAAATAGTAAAGGGGGTGTCAATTCAAATAAAAATAATAATAAGAAATCTCCATCCAAAGAATCAACAATTCAAGAGATGTTTATACAGATTTATTTATTTTTCTTAATTAAAAGAGGTAGCAAGTTTTGAGCTACACAATAAGAATGGCCCCGGTTTAGTATAATTAAAAAAGCCTAAAATAAATTTAAAACATAAAAAATGCATGTTTATGTTATTATGATTCGTAAGAATTGGCATTCTTAAATTATTAAAATAATTTTAAAAACTAAAATAGGTGAATTTGACGCCACAATTTTTTTTCTACCAGCATTGCTATAGAATATGGTATTTATGTAATTATGATTAATATTTTATACAAAGTTGAGAAATAAAGAATGTATACCAATCAATTTAATTTTTATTAATGAAATCAAATATTGTTTTTTTTTAATTTATATTTGATTTAAAGTATGAAAATCAACAAAGCAAGCAAAATGGATACTTGAACTTTGAGAGATCAAAATTTAATGAAGTGAGAAAAAAAGGGGGGGGGGGGGAGGAGGAATTTCTCAAGAACTAAATTTAATGAAGTAAAATAAAAAACAATGGTCTTAACAGGAGACCCAATAGGGGCGCCAAGGCCACGTGCGGATCCAGCTAATGGTTGACAGGACAGCTGGCTGGGTTGCCTGGCCAATCCCCATTCCATTTCGAAGGCATAAATAATTATGTAAAATCTTTGCCGAGAGGAAGCATTGGCGCCATCGTATGTTTTCCATCGTTACCAGAGGACCACGTGGCGGCTCCATTATTCCAATGCATTCTTCTTTTGATTATTTGTTGCTGAATGAATCCTTGATAAAAGTAAGAAAAAAGATTAGTTTAATCATATCATTTTATTAAATTATCAAGGCAATATATATATATATATATTCTAACAAAAAAATATTTTTTAAAATGCAACCATAATGTTTTAGGTTATAGTGCTTGTAGCATTGCTTTTGCACATACATGTATCAATCTACTAATCTGTTAAAGAAGCTTTTCATATTTGAAATTCAAATAATATTTATAAGTAATTTTGTTCTTCACGTTATCATTTATATTCATGTCTTAAGAGAGATTTTAAAAAAAACCTAATTTCTTATAAATTTATCAATTTGAATTTGAATGATTTATTTAAGATCAATCTCAAGTGAAAATAAATTTAGTTTTGATATATACACCTGTAATTTAATGAAGTCAATTATATTGTATATAATGTGAATCTCATGGATATATTGATCTAGAAACCTACAATCATGGTTCGACACAATCTTGAAAAGTCAAAAATCAAGTTTGATAGAAAGTGCAACACAGAGATTATCTGAATCAAAGCATTAATACTATCGGAATAAACCCCTACCCAATACAATCATGGTTCGACACAATCTTGAAAAGTCAAAAATCAAGTTTGATAGAAAGTGCAACACAGAGATTATCTGAATCAAAGCATTAATACTATCGGAATAAACCCCTACCCAATAATTGACAAATCATGAACGAGAAGTATAAGAAAGATGTTATAAAGATAGTTGTTCTTCAATAAGTCAAAATCAAATCTTTAGAGAACTAAAGAATGTGAGCATCCTCACATACACAAAAAATATACACGGTAGAAAATCAATAATTATCAAAACTGAAATAAGTTTTTACAGTGGAGTATTTATACTCCACAAATAATACTAATAGACCCAAATGTTGTGGGATGACTTGGATCCACTTACAATTAAACCTAGAATAAATTAAATAAACCCAAAATCTAAGTAGAAATAATAAAAATAATAAGTTTGGTATGTGAAACCAAACTTACCGCATATAATGTAACAAAATAACCTTAGATAGAATAATTCCCTAACTTAAATAGGTGTATGGCCGAATTTTATGTCCTGGTCTCTCTAGGATCATATTTACGCCCCTTAGAGATTCCAAATAAGATAGGAGAATCAAATCTAAATGTTTATTTTCTTTTTTGGCTAGGATAATTTAACTGTGCCCCTAAATAATCATCTCCAAAAAAAAAAAGGTGTAGCTGATCATATATTCTCCTTGTAAGACTAGGAAACTTCTTCCCTTACTTGCCAAAATATCCTTGATTTTTTAGGAAAATTATTGCTACCAACTAGGATCCTTGTAGAGCATAGAAAGTAGCCCAACATGGCTACCTAATTAGCCTTCACCCTAAGCCCATGGTATGGATGAATTGAACCCTTCTTGCACTTGAAATAAATTAATTATGAGATGCCTTATAGGTTTTGTAGCCTTTTTAAAGTCTGCATTAACTCAAATATATTGAACAAACACATTCGGTGTCTCTTTTAGTTTCTTGGCCATTAACCTTGTCATTGTCTCAATTGACACCTCTAGTGGATCTTTTTGTTGGTAGGTTGGTATGTATCATCCTTTCTCTCTCTCCTTAAAAGGATTCAACCTCAAATCATCACCTACATTAAACAAAGTGAGATAAGAAAAACATTGAAGTAGTATTAACATCATGCTCATTTTGTAGGCATTGTTATTGATCCTTTCAAGGATTTGGAATGACCTATCTCTTTGTGGCTGCAATTTTGATTTTTGATGGGTTAAAGACCTTTTATTGCGTATATGCACTCAAATCCAATTACCTGGTTGAAAAACAATTCTTAGATATATATTGGTCATTCTTCTTCTTGATATGTTGTCTTACACTTTCATGAAATGCCTTTACCATTTGTGTTTTTCTATTACCATCAAAACTAGCCCTTTCATCAATACATAAAGGAATCAAATCTAATGGATTCAATGGATTAAAGTTACAAACTCTCAAATGGTGAAAATCATTAGTAAAATACACATTATGACTACAAATAAACTCAATGAATGACAAATAATCCTTTAAACTTTTAAGGTCATCTTGAATGACAATATGTAAAAATATAGTTAAGGTCTTATTTACTACTTCTATTTGCCCATCCGTTTATGGATGACATGAAATCGAAAATAATAACTTAGTTCCTAACTTTCCATACAAAGACTTCCAAAAGTAACTAAGAAACTTAACATCATAATCTAAAAACTATGCTCATATGAACCCTATGAAGTTGTACTATCTCTTTAAAGAGCAAGTCTACTATATTAGTTACACCATCAAATTTATGATATGCTATAAAATTCATCATCTTTGAAAACCTATCAACAACTACAATATAGAATCTCTACCATTTTTTGACTCAGGTAAACCTAAAACAAAGTCCATTGAAATATCTACCTAGAGCGTTTAGGCAAAAGAGTATATAAACCATGTAGTTGGACCTTAGACTTAACTTCTCTACATGTAATGCATTTATCACATATGCGTTATATATCCTTTTTCATTTTAAGCCAATAAAAATTCTCCTCAACACATCCAAAGTCTTAGCAACACCAAAATATCTCATTAAACCACCTTCATGTGCTTCACAAATAAGCAATTCACATATAGAACTCACTAGAACACATAATCTATTCTTTTTAAATAGATATCCATTAAGTCTATAAATTTGTCCAAAAATTGAATTCTCACTTGCATGATAAACATTATCAAAGTCGTTATCATTCACATACAATTCCTTCACATGCTCAAATCCTAACATCTTAGCATTTAGAGTAGATTAAAGAACGTACATTTAATTGTGACAACGCATCAACCACAATGTTTTCTTACCTTGCTTGTTTTTTTATCACGTATGGGAAGGTTTCAATGAAATCCACCAATTTGGCATGTTGTCGATTGGGTTTACCTTGCCCTTTTCAATGCTTTAATGATCCATAACCTGAATGAATCATGAATTTATATAGCCATAACTAATGTTGCCACGTCTTTAAAGTCCTCACCGGTGCATAAAGCTCTTTATCATATGTTAGGTAATTCAAGGTTGTGCCATTGAGCTTTTTATTAAAGTAGACAATATGCCTTTTATCCTGTATTAAAACAACTCTAATACCTATTTGTGATGGATCACATTCAATCTCAAAAGCTTTTGTAGATTCGAGTAAAGATAAAACACACATAAAACATAATTTTTCTTTCAACAAATTAAATGTAATATCATGTTCAGTTCCCCATTTAAATCCAATAGACTTTTTCATAATTTTAGTTAAAAGTGTAGCTAGTGTACAAAGATTCTTAATAAAATGCCTATAAAAACTAGTTAAGTCATGAAAGCTTCTTACCTCGGTAAATGATTTAGGTGTAGTCCATTCTTGGATGTCTTAACCTTCTTTTTATCCATTTTAATACCTTGTGCACTTACAATATAAACGAGAAAGATAATCTTTTCCATGCAAAAGGTACACTTCTTAAGATTAGCATATATTTGTTCTTTACACAACACATTCAGTACATTACGTAAATGTTCAAAATCCCCATTCAAGTTCTTATTACAGATCAATATATCATCAAATACACAACTATAAATTTGTTAATGAATGCACGCACCACATGAATCATCAATCTCATAAACGTACTAGGTGCATTTGTAAGTTCAAAAAGCATGCCTAACCATTTGTACAATCCATACTTAGTCTTAAATGCAATTTTTCATTCATTGCCTTCTTTCATTCTAATTTGATGATATCCACTTTTCAAATCAATTTTTAAAATACACAAGATCTATGCAACTCATCTAAAGTAACACCTAAGGATAAAATGTCTATACTTTATAGTTATGTTATTGATGGCACAACAATTAACATACATCCCTAAAGTTCCATCCTTTTTAGGCATAAGTAAGATCAAAATAGCACATGGACTCATGCTTTCGCATTTGTGCCTCCTTTGACATCAACTCTTTCATTTTCTTTTGAAGTTCCTTTGTCTCGTCATGATTACTTTAGTAGGGCTGGTCGATTTGGAATTGTAGCTCCAGGTACAAGGTCTATTTGATGTTCAATTTGTTTATTAGTGGTAAACCACTTGGAATCTCTTCGATAAAAACATTATTAAATTCATACAATAAAGAAACAATTACATTAGAAGCACAAAAATCAAGGTCGTTAGCATTAAAATAAGCCTTTTTATACACAAGTATAATCATCAACTTGTTAGCATAAAAACCAGATTTAATCTCACAATCTCTTGCATAAAAATTAGGTTGTTTCTTTCATTTTTCCATAGTGTTCTCATTTCACACACTTACTTTCTTCTCTCCTTTTTTTTTACCTCTACTTTTGGCCAAATTAAATTTTAATTCATTAATGGCCAAATCTAACTTTATTCTCTTAACATGTTTCCTTGCTTGAACTTCCTCTCCCCACGACCTCACTTCTTCTTTTCAATTTAGTCTAATCACCATATATTTGTTTGGAAGATAATGGTACAAAAGTGATTTTTTACCATCTTTTATAATAGTATACATATTCCTAAACATGTCATGCATTGCTTTCTTGTCGAATTGCCAAGAATAACCTAATAATAAATGACTCATATGCATAGGAACCACATAGGAACCACATCACACAATACCTCATCAGAATATCTCCCAATTAAAAATGAAATCAAAACCTGCTTAGTCATTTTAACTTCGTTGTCATGACGTGTACGGTGTTGAATAGTGGAGCTGCCTCTTGGAATGAAGGGGTTTGGGTTTCATTATAAAGTTATGATTTGAGGGAGTCGCCACCTAATATCATAGTCACTAGGAAAATTATGGTCTGCAAGAGTTTGGTAAGGGAACTAGTTATGCAAGGAAAAAACACATCACCCATAATACACTCTATCTAAGATAAGCTAAATTATTAATTGATTGTTATTCTAAGAGATCACATTCTCTAATACCAATTAACATAATGTATAATAAAAAAAAGGATATAATTAGAGTTTTTGAAGCCCAAAGATTACAACCTTTAATTATAGAGAAAACTCTAATATATTATAAAAAGTTAGTAATCTAAATAATCAATCTCTTTTGATAAAAAAATACAAGATGGATTAAATAAAAGCCAAACCGGCTTAGGTATAAAAATGTAAACCAAATAAAATTATAAAAGTTAACTAAGATAGGAATCTTAAAACAACAAGAAAAATAAAGAAAAATCTTAAACGAGTAACTTTTGAACCGGATTTAGGAATGCGACCAAACTCAAATGACCCTGTCTTGTTATTTCCATAAGGAACATGATCTTTAGAACATGTTTGGGTAGCTTGCAACCCAATCCAACTATTTTATCAAATGTTATGGCTATTGTTGTCAAAAAGGTCATTTAACATGTCTAGACTTCTTTTTGGATTTGACTTGTCATTATACGTCTCATGTTAGCCTTAATCATGATGACATCATTGATTTTACTAATTTGATTTCTTATTTTTGTATTTACGATTGGTCTAAGAAAAATTTAGGTATCAACCACGACACTAGTGATAATTATTTAAGGTGCCTATCAATTTTTTATCATTTAGTTTCTTTACATTTTTCATTTTTTATTATAATCTACATAAATCAAAATTTTATTTAATGAAAAAAAAAAGTCTTTGTTGTAATATAACCTTTTTTATTTTGAGTAAATAGATGATGAGAACTCAATGTCTCAACCTCTTTTGATTTGGCAATTTAGATTTTTATGGCTACAGGGATGAGCTGATAGAAAAGGAAAATTCTTATACATCATCAATTTGGACATAGTCCTAGATAAAAAAAAAGTTGTTATGAAAGTGAACATTTCGGATAATTATCATGTAGAGCATTGTTTGTTTCATACTATGGACTACAATGGTGTTTTTTACCATGTGGTTTGAACTAATTGGTAACTTCTATTGTAAAGGACATCTTGATGAAGTGATTAGGATGATAAGGGTAAAATAGAAGAAAATAAAAAGGTCGTCACTTAGTTTTATGGTAATTAAAAACCCTAACTAATCTTTCGGATATTCTAGGTAAAGGGTTGGTTATGTTAAAAGAAAAATGAAAATCATAAAAAAAAAACATTATATACAAGGTAAGTTGTTTCACAATTGTTTTTAATGATAAAACATACCTCTCATGTTTATATGTTAAGAGTTTATCTAAACTAGTATATGTGCATTTGTGGTAAAAGTCTACTAAAAACCTAAAGCAATAATTTTGTATCTAAGTAAGGAAACATAGCCTAATCCTCACTTTTGTTAAATACGAGATGTTGATTGGGTCTTGGCCCATTTTATTTTGTTAAGTTTGAAATGAGCCGAAAACCACCACTCATACTTGATTGGGGTTGACTTAACTGAAATCTACTCATAACAATAAGAACCATATTGCAAGACCCAAATATTCACACATTGAGAAAAAAAAAAAAAACAATGACCAAGTAATATTTACACAAAGATATTAGAAAGAAAATATTTACATGATTTGTATTTTTTTTACCGGGAAAAAAAAAACAATCAAAGACAACTTCTAGAGAATAAAAACCCTTATAAGGGTATTATTGCCCATGGGTTGATTTTTTTGTTACAAAAAAAAAAAAAACTTTTGTTGCAACTTGAAAAATAAATCTTTGGCAACTTCATACATTTAAGGTTCACACGATTTGCCACACAACGGTGTAAATCTCAATACTTCAAATATCTAATCACAACCTTAGGGTTGATTCTTTTGTTAAAAAAAAGAAAGAGAAAAACTTTTATTGCAACTTGAAAAATAAATCATCAACATCTTTATGCCTTTGGGATTCACATGGTTGCCACATAACGGTGTGAACCCCAACACTTCAAATATTTCATCACAATATGTATAAAAATCAATTATACATGGAAAATTACTCAAAATAAACAATAAAATATATTAGAAGCTTGAAAACAACCTTTGTAAGTTGCTAAAATTAGGTGCAACACTAGTGCCTATGGGGTTTACACGTTGCCACCACCTTTGGCGTGTGGAACCACTATTGGGGCACATTTTATTGTATATCAAGAGCGCTTTCTTCCCCTCGTCCTTTTTATACTGATGATGAGATGTATCGTCATATGAGGATGAAGATCGAGGTAGTAGAAGTTTTGGTCTAAGAAGTCAAAAGCTCAACTTTTTAGCCACCTAAGACGGCCAGAGATGAATCAGAGACATAGCGTTGTCTTATTCTATTTTAAATAAAAAAAATTAGACAAATAACATGTTATTTGCCTAGTTTATAAAGAAAAAAGACTTAGGCATCCAGACTTGAGCTACCAAGTCCACGCTCTTAGACTTATTTTAAAGGCTCAAGCACTCGGCCATTGTTTTTTTTAGTTTCTTTTCTAAGCTTCAATTGTCTATAATCCAAATCACTATCTAAATTAAAAGTTAAATTTGATAAGTTAATCAAAATTAACTTAAATAACTTCAATATTTTATCATCTTAATAATTAAAAAATCATATTAAAATAATTATTACTCAAACATCTAACACATCTTTGTTATCTATGCTTATCTCTCATCTTCACAACTTAATATTTGATTTGCAGTAAAATATACTTTTAACATTTATTAGTAGTGCATATAATTCTTTTTGTTAAAAATATACATTATAATTTTTATTTCATGGTTTAATTTTTTTATCTGCTAGAAAATCATGTTAACAATGCTTTAACTTCTTCTTTTTTGCGTAATTTTGTTTTTTACCCATAGTGAAATGCTGGTCAGTTAACTAGTTGAAATAACTAATTTAACAAATCAATACAAATCGCATCCAAGAGTTGCATTAGCATACAGTTTATGTTTGTGTTTCAGTTGCATGGTGCCCAACTCCACCACAAAAATAATAAAGGATGACGGTGTAAGTTGCAGATAAATTTTACAACCACGGGTATTCAAGCATTGATAACATATCTGAATTGGCACTTTGTATCACCACACACAACCTAAATACATCGTGGAAAGAAGGTTTGCCCCACATACCCGCCCGCCAAAGCCCTTCTCACATGAGATTCAAACATCTTAGGGTTATCCCTCAACACTGCAGCAGCATCATGATTAAGAGGATCCTCGCAATTTGGTTCCTGAATGGAAATTTAATTGAAGGAAAAGGAATTAATATTAATAGGTCAGGGATACCAATTGCCTACAAAATCACTGAGATGTACTTGACAGTTGAACACACTATATAATACCGTGAAGAGATGATATAATCCGTAAATGATAGTGTTTACACTGAGGACAGGTTTCCAATCTTCTCGCAAGATATTGAGGCAGACATTTCCTTCTAAATCGATGTTTGGATGGTAGACCTGCGAGATGGACACAACGTATAAAGGCCATCTTAAGCAGATCAGTAAAATGTCAATTTTTTTAATCATGTATAGAACATTAAAACATCATGAATTGATTTAGAAATGCAAGGTCTTAATGAAGTACCTTGGTCTTGCACTTAACTTTCGGTGCTTCATGTGGATAGATTGGTGAAACTTGAAAAGAGAACAAAAACATTCCACCTCTGCAAACACGAAAGAAAGCACGAAGTTGAGATAATCTTCCTAGAAAAGAAATAACGCAGTCTTTTTGGATTCATATAGCAAGAAACTCATGCGCTGAGGAAGATTTTTCATTAGTCCAAAAGAACCCATTCAAATATATCCTAGAGAAAGCTTCAGAGAAAGTTCATTACAAATAATATCCTTCATCTGGTCGGATAGAAACCTCCAAAGTTCATAAGGTCGTCCTTGCCATTGGGGAACATCATGTTGCATGATGTAGGTAGGTTCAACTCAGAAATATCTGCAACATGTGATATAATACAGGAAAAGGGTAAGAAAGTCAATAAGATAACACCACATAAGAACTGCTGTCAACTTCCAAGATTATCTAGTTTATGTAATAGTAATCATGCTAGTCAAACCCACGAGCACCCTGTTAATCTCTTGTGGAGTTTATTATGTCAAGTAAAAGGGTCTAATGGGAGGTGCAAGAAGATTGAATGAAAGATCAATTTATATGCTATGTGTGCAGGCTTCTTTGAACCAGGGAGATACTTAAGACACTACAATAGACCTCTTTCTTAACCCAAGAAGAGCGAGAAAAAAACCTTTCTGTGCAGGAGAAATCATCTAACTGATCTGTTATAATCTTCCTCTCCTTGTACATCAAAGTTACAAAAATTTATCACAAAACTGTAAACTTACTTGGGTTGAGAAACATTTTTAAAACTAGCAAGCAAACATGACAACAAGACACATTTTCATCATCAACAACTTAAACGAGAGAATTAAAACAGAACAAAATAAAACAGTGGAATTACTAACTACAAGAGACAAACCCTTATGAAGACGCAATTCTCCAGCAGTTTGCTTCTTGATCGGTACACCACCATTAGCATTTCCAGCAAGTTCTCTCTGCTTTTCCTTCACTTTAAATAGCCGAATCATAGCTCCTGACATAGAAAAAAAAACAATCAGCCAGAAAAACCCTTAAGATTATCACAAAGATCATGCGCATCAACAATCTTAAAAACATCAACTTACCTTAACAACACAAATCACAATCACACACAAAACTATTAACCAATCAATCAAAATAGAAAAAGACCCACTTAAATATTCTAAGGATTTGCTCTAACCACAAAAGGACCAAAAAAAATAATCAAAGAACACATGAATCCTAGTGTCATTCACTAATTCAACAATCAGATATTCTCAAGTTAAAAATGATACATTTTTTCAAATAGATCGCAATCTTTTATATTCAAGTCTAGATTTAGGCAAAAGAAAATAAAGGGGTTTGCCAAATTATTGAAAAACACAAAATATCAAGACTTTTAAACTTGCAATCACACAAAAAACCAAATAATAACAAATACAAAATACCTACACAAAACCCAGAAATCAAAACACCTAAGTAGAAAATCTAAAATGAGAGAAATTAAAGGAAGAGAGATATTATAAAGGTACCTTATCTGTTCGAGGAAAATCCACAGAGAAAAGGAAGAAAAGTTTTTGTGTGCTTTGATTTACAAGGGAGTGAGAGAAGAGACAAGGCTTTCTATAAAATGAGGGGGAAGCGGAATTGTTTCTTCGCACAAAACACCTACATATGCTTATGCAAATTATTTATGAGTAGTAAAGGTTTCTTCGTATTCTTGCAAAGGCACAACAAAAAATAAATAAATCAACCAATAAAGGACAACCTTTCCTAAAGTCCTCAAACTTTAAAAAGTATTTCAACTAAGAGTTCTAAGATCAAAATTAAGCAATTTTACTCTCAATTCGCCCTCATGCTACTACTTCCCCATCAAAGGCATCTGGTAAAATTAGGGATTTCTGTCCTTTTCTGCACATGCCAACACATTTCAGATTTAAAACTAGTATTTTTCCTGCAAGATGTCGTTGAGCCATTTTCAAAAACTGTTTTTTATTTAATTTTATGATAATCAAAATAAATATTCAGAACAATTCTAGTAATTTATATTCTTGAATAAAAATATATTTTTAGTCAAAAAAATTTTACTCGTATAATTCTTTTTCTAAATATAAACATGTTTTTTTTTCATTAGAGATAAGGTTTTCTTAAATAAAAACTTATCATAATTTCTATATATATATATATATCTCATAACTTAATCTTTTTTATGCATATGTATTAAAAAAATTAAAAATGTTTAATTTAATATATATATATATATATATATATATATACATATATAATTTATTCTCAATAAATATACCTAAGAAATTTTTAAAAAACTTTGGATATTAAATTCATATATAATTATTCATAAAATAATTAATAATCTTATAAAAAAATATAATCTTATTTAAAGATTATAGCATTACAGAATGATTTTATAAACATCATCTTAGTACTTTGTCTTGAAAATTTTTTTATAAAAACAAAAAAAATAAAATAAATCAATTAAAAAAAATAAAATAAACAGAAAAAATTCCCTTTAAAAAAACAAGCCAAACATTGTTAGGCTTGGAAAGCTAGATTGGTGCGCTTGACTTTCTTTTGTTTTAATAAAATAGACGCCAATATCATATCGTTTGTTTTTAAGCTAAAAAATCCAATTTTCAACATATTTCAACATAAAAATACCTCAAGAAAATCTTAGAAATGTTAATAAAATTGTTTTTAACTTTAAAACACCATCTAATCATATGAAAAATAAAAAATCAAACCAATTATAAAAACCCTTAACAAGTCACAATTTGTTTTTTTTTTTGTGCTGGAAGGGAAAAATATATTCATTGAAATCCATTTTTTTAAATTGAATTTATTAATATCAAGATCGACTTTTTTATAGTTGAAATATGGTTGGCCAAACTTTTCTCTCTCCTCCTTATTTTCTAGTAACTTTTCCTCTTTACTCTAGAGATTGAGACATGAAAAAATATATTTTAAAGCCAAAATGTAAAATTCTAAAACAACAAGAACCATATATGAAAAAATAAAAATTTTAGGGATCACACTAAAGTTTTTCGTGCCATTTTCACAACAAAAATTAAAGGCTCATTTTTTAAGAGAAAAATACACAAACATTCTAAGGTTTGTTCTAAATTGTACTTTCCCTATCACATTTAAAAAATTACAATTTATATACCTATATCTACTTATAAATTTTGATAAAAAGACAAAAAAATCCATGTATATTAACAACTCAGATTTCTCTTCTCTCTCTTAAACCAAAATCCCTAATTATTTTTTCTTTCTCTTAAACTAAAATTTCTAATTCTTCAACTTCTATCTAAAGCCTCTTTTAATTTTCAAAATCAAAATGTATTAAAAAATATTAAAAAAAATCCATAATAAATAGGAGTATTTGTTTAGCATTAACTCATTTGGAATTATTCAAAGTGATTCAATAAAAAAAAAAGTAACCTGCCAAACTTATAACTTTAACTTGCCTTGGTTAAACAATTATAATATTATTAATCTCTTGCTTTACAAAAACCAATCTATCTGGCTATCTTACTGAAGGAAGTGGCCTAAGTTTATAATGGGCGAAAGATGATAGAGGCTAATGGTTGATCTATGGTTTAGGAGAGAGAGGTTGTGGTGACTAAAAAGTTTTTGTTTTTTTTTTCTTTTTCTTTGTTTTCTTTGTTAATATATTTTAATTTTTTTATTGACTAGTTTCATGCATTCTTAACTCGGTATATAAAATGTTATTAATTATATTAACAATAGTATATAGTGCTTAATTTTTTCAAATGTGGAAGAGAAAGTGCGATCTAGAACAAATCTTAGAATGTTTAATGTAATTTTTTTAAAAATATAGTCTTTGTTCTTTCAATTTTCTTAACTATATCTAAAATTTTATTTCACAATATTGATCTTTAATTTAATATCAAGGTATTCTCATATATTTTGCACACTGATATGTAAAGAAAAGCAAATTCCAACACATAAAATGATGCCAACATAACTCAACTATGAAATAGCTAAAACATAAAGTCCAATGTCAAAAAATATATATATATATATAAAACTCGACATTGTTCAAGTAATAATGTCATCCATTAATAAAAATGAAGGCAAGCTTTAATAATATAGTGCTTTCACATTTTGTTTTAATCTATTATTTTAGTTTTAGTTTTTATGTAATATCACATTTTCATCTTTCATACACCCGTATTAAAATTGTTGAGTCTTATATAGGTGACTCGTATTTGGGGCAATGATAGAAACCTCTTTTTTATCGAGATTTTTTTCTTAAACTTAAGATGAGAATAATGTAAAGAATATACAGTTATCAATTAACCCCTCAAGGTATTGATTTTTGGTGCCAAATCAAATGATGACAAATAAATTATTTTCTATAATTTTACAAGGAGAATTTATTAAAAGAAATTAAAAAAACTCAAAAAATGTACATGATTTCATTTGTTTTATAATGACATAAATGCATATGACATGTATAGGAAATAAATCTTATTTTGAGATTTGGTTATTTTCTACGCTAATATGAAATAATAGGTTTTAAGGAGCTTGTGCAACAGTTACAAACCAACTCTTGCATTTCAAACCAATACACAAGTGTGTGCTTGTTGGTAGATCTTGTGTTGGTGGGTTCTCCCCCGTGGTTTGACTTTTTAGAGTGGTTGCTCGCGAGTGAGAGACGTCTAGAAGTGTATCCCTGATACATATATATAAAAAATACTTAAGGAGAAAAAAAGGGCAAGATTGAGAGGGAGAAACCAGGACAAAAATATGGATGGTGCGCAATGAAATGAGAGAAGGATTGTAATGCATGGATGAAGTGGAAAACAACCAACTTCCATTGTTAAAAATAATAGTTTTTTAAGGGGAATGGGGTGATTAGATTATAAGTCCAATAATTTAATATCAATGGAAATTCAAAATACATTATCTAATGTTGTTACTCTATCTATTTAAGTAAAGATAGTTTATTTAGAAGGGATAATTGAGAATCTCAATACTTTAGCTTTTGGGAGGCCCAAACTACCTCAAATCGGTCCAAGAAATAACTTTTTTCCTTTTTTCCTTCACCATGGTATTGATATTATTTCAATTGTTAAATAAGTAAGGATTAATTCTTTTTTAACATGAATTTTTTTGAATCATTTTAATTTGATATTAAAGTCTGATTGTCCATGACAAATAGAACTCAAATGTCGCAATTGATTAAAACAACAAACAATATGAAGTAGCAACAACACTTGCAAACATAATAATAGGTTTTTAAAGAGCTTGTGTAGTAGTTGCAACATATTTATACCAAGATGGACCATATCTCAAAGGCTCAAAGAAAGAAGCCTATGAAATCTCTACTCAACAACCCATAGCATCAACCAATGGTCATTAAAGGCATGATGCATATCAACATAATGATAATTAGATCTAGTTAAGGGCTATGAAGCTAGAGTTCTTATGTTTTAATTAGGATACCCCTATTGGATGGTGTGCATTAAGCAAACCAGTTTTCAATTACCATAACACTAATCCATAATATGGGATATTAATGACAAATTTTCATATAAAAAGGACAATTTATAGTTTTATTTAAGAAGATGAAGAAACCCGAGCAATTACGAGTTGTGAATCATTCATAAAGGCTCTATGATATTAATGACAAATTCAGAGCCTTAACCTCAATGACCTCATTGAGGCATTAAGTAACTTAAACAGGTTTTAATTATTAAGAGTTATAAAACTCAATTTAAATTGATTTATAATTCAATTAGAGGATTGTTAAATAACCATCAACTATGTTGTTTTCTAGATGGCCATAAAGAAGAGATTAAGATACGAGTTAGAATGTTAAACCTTTAAAATTTAGTTGTAACACACTAGTTAGCAAGAGTGTAGAAAGAGAATCTCATTATGATGTGTAAGAGTTGAAAGCTAATATATAGTTGGCTTCAAGGAATGGCTCTTCTACTAGTCCAACTTGGAAATAAGCCCAAGCCTAATTTGGTAGTATATAGTTTGACTTTGGTTCAAATGAGAGAAAACAAATAGAGTCAATGTCACAAGTATGAAAGCCCATGATTATTTCTAATAGAGGAAACAGAGGAGGAAGTTAAAGAGGTGTGGGATAAAAAAATAAGTAATTTGATTGACTTGGAGGAACCTGTTCTTACCAATGATGAGCTTAAAATTTATGTACATGTTATAGTAAGGAGTTATAATCCTAAAACTATAAGAATCTAGATAAGGATTAACAATCATCCAGTGATAATGCTCATGGATACTAAAAGCACTTACAACATCATCTACCTTAAGTTTACAAGGAGGGTTGGAGTGTACACGGTGACACGCCAAACTTTAGGGTAAAACTTGCAGATGATACTATGATTTTAAGTTAAGATAGTTATGCAAGAATTAAGTTTGGGGTTTAGGGCTTCTAATTTTAAACCAATACTCTTATAATCCAATTAGAAGGGTGTGACATGGTCTTAGAAATATAATGGCTAACGAATGCGAGACTAATCGTAATGGATTTAATAGAGTTGACCATGAAACTTAAGTATAATAAGCTAAGGTTAAACTTAAAGGGCCTTAGAGTTCAATAATTCAAGATTGATAGTGGGCTTGATTTTATCTAAGAGTTAAAAGGGAAGACTAATGACATACTATTGTAGATATATGGCTTAGAAACAAAGCCCAAACCTAGCAGTAACTTACCAAACCTAGTGAAAAAGTTATTACAAGAGAATATAATAGAATTCGAAGAGCCTAAGGGTTACACTTATTCAAAGTATTGATCATTCAATTATGTGAAAGGAAATAACTACTTTGATTAATGTTATTGTTATCCATATTGTTGTTACTCATTTTTGGGCCCCATGTGCTGGAGATAGTGTGTATCCCTCTTGAACCAAATACGAAAGTTTAGTTCATGTTTGATGAAAAATTGACAAAAACAGAGAAGAGAAGAATGTTTTTCGAACCCTGTTTCAGCTGTTTTCTGCTCTTTTTATCCTTCCCCTTCGTTGCCGAAATCGTCAGGATTTTTAGATTAATTAGGAGTCTTCATGATGCTAAACTCGTCCCTTCTTTATCTCGCCTTTAAGTTTTGATAAATCCCTCAGAATTTGCACTAAAAAATGATTCTGCTACGGTCGCAATTACGTTGTAAGACCAATTTTGTTCCAACTTAGACTTTGACTTGGTTTCGTGCAATATCTGACCATCCTAGCTATATTCCATCATTCATGACATGTTAAAGAATTGACCTGCACTTTTATTGGGTCCTAGGGCTCACTGTTATGTCAGACTCTCGTCGATTGGGATGCTCAACATTTTTAGTTTCCGGATCAGATTTGAAGATCCTTTTGACCAAGCGGTGCGGCCGATTCTGTTATTAAAAAAGAATTTATCTCACTTTGAATCCTTTAAAAAAGTTATAGTCTTGTACGTCCTGATGAATTTGGGCTTTTGAATCGCTTGATTTCGATACCATAAGCTCAAGATATTCCCGTTTGAACATCTAGTGGAAAGGCGAGAGAATCTTGCCTGCAGGATATAGCCCGAGTTCGCAGGTCTGATTCAAGGGATTTCGGGCCAATTTGAAGAACTTTTTTTTTACCAAAGACTGAATTGAAAAGTGCTAAAATGAGGGATTTAATTGAAGATGAAATTAGAAGGAAATTGGTTAGGTTTTAAGAAGTTGAAGAGGGGGATTGGATCATCGAGAAAATGACAAGAATTCTACCACGCCGGATAAAGAAATAAGACTTTGCATCATGGTACTTGTTCATTTGTGTTTTGAACGTACCCCTCCCCGCTGCAATTCTTTCCTTTTCTGCGAACTTCCTGCTAGCTTCCATGATTCTCTTGCTTGATTTTGGAGCTACAGATCACGTGTTCAGCTTTAATTCAAAAAAGACAGCATCTTTTGCGCCTCATCTGTGATAGTTGCAGAATGACATGAAGAGAGAAACCTCACCTTCATCTAATGATGGATTTTATCCCTAACATGGATGTTTAGGATGTTGTGTTAATGTTGGAAAGAAATCACGGAATCAGCATAGAATCAATCGGGATATTTTAGTTTCCTATTTTTGCTTTATTTGATCACACGATATTACATCCCAGAATTAATGTAATATTCGTTTCCTAATAAGAGTTGTGATTAGGCTATATAAACCTCTTACCCCGCTGCGAGGAGAAAGGGGACGAAAAAAGGAAAAGAAAAATAGAGAGAAGCGAGGCAATAGGAAAGAAAAGAGCGAGGGAAACGAAAAGAAAGAGAGGGGAGTAGAGAAAAAATGCGAGAGAACATGGGTTCTTCTTTCGGCCGTGAAAGTCTTCACGAGAACGAAGATACATAGAGAAAAGAGGGAGTAGGGAAACAAAAAAAAGATAGGAGAGAGAAAAACACGAGATAACGGGGAGCTTTTTCTTTGATCCGGGGGAAGCTACCTCTAAAGCCCTTCCCACTAAACAGGGGCGGAGAAAAAAACAAAGACAAAGGAGGCAAGGACACGGAAAGTAAAAATATAGAGGAGACAAGAAAGCGAGAACTAAAGAACCCGAAGGAAAAACAAGAAAACTAGAGAAACCGGGAAAAAAACCAGACACACGCGAGAGAAGAAAAACGAAGCGTTGTCCATAGCACACCATTACCATCTTCGACCTTAGTTGCCGCCTCCAAGTATGTTCTTCCCAACTTTGCATGCATTTTTATTGCATTTGTTACTATTCAAGTGAATTATAATTCATTTAAACCGTAACCGGCAAGGCACACGTGAGGAAACTCACGCGTGCCTTTTGTGCCTAACCCGGTCACTTTGGTTTAGGCCGTTGACCCAACTAGGCCTCTTGGGTTCAGCCACAACCACATGAAATTGTGGACCTAGTCCCTAAAAAACGAGTAAAATCGTTGGTTTTTGTGTATTTATTTTATGGTTTTTTTGTGTATATATATATGTCTAAAAAAATGTTTTCTTGTGTGTTGCATACGGCCAACACCCTTAACATGTTTTGAACTTTTTTTAAAAAAACAAATATTCCAAGTTTTAAAAGAAAATGTGTTTTAGCATGGATTTCTTAAACACAAAAAAAAAATATTTTCTTGCATTCTAGATTTTACAACATGTTTGTAAAACTCCAAAGGTGTTGGCCAATATTCCAAAAAATATAAAAATCTTATTTTGGGGAGAATTCATCTATTATTCACCGCTAATGTTTGGATAAAGAAATCCCTAAGGGATGAATATCCAAAATATTATTGGAATAATTTGTTATTATTCAACATTGTTAATATTTGGATAAAGAAACCCCAAGTGGTTAATATCCAAAATATTTTTCTAGGAATAATAAGTCATCATAAATCCTTGAAAGAAGCCTCAATTATAATTGGGGACATTTCAAATTTTGACTCCATGGTTTACGAGCCGTGAAAGTATGAAATACTAAGGCGAAAAAGGGCTTTTAAAACACCTTGAATTTCCTTAGATTTCTAACTTAGTTTTTTTTGTTCCTCTTCCTTGCGATTTACGAGTCGCGAACACTTAAAATACTAAGGGAAAAATAAACTTTTAAAGCACATTGAATCTTCTTGGATTTCTATCTTAACTATCTCAGTAAATCATATGTTATAAATTTAGTCTGAATCAAACATAGATTTCAAGAGATCTGCATTGGTTCTCCTTGGTACTTTGTAGACACATCTAAAGGTGTGATCCACATTGACCAAAGGTTCTTTCTTTTAGACTTTGAACCCAAGTCCATTCATCATAGCAAATATATCCTAGGAAAACTAGTTAGAGAACACCAACACCATAACAATCATAAGGCAAACCAAACATCAAGCAACTTACCTTAGGTAGGGGCGTACCAGGGTGCTAAAACCTTCCCTTTACACAACCAGTCCCTTACCTTAGAATCTCTCGAAAGACCAGTTAGGTTTCTCGGTGACCATAATACTAAGTGGTGACTCCCTTATTCATAAAACAACGACCTCGACATCAATCTCCTGATCCGGAAGGGTCGCCGCGATGCACGCTCACGCGAGGGTGCGACATATATTACTAAAAGTTAGAGGTAAAAATAGATAGCTATTAAATATGGAAATAATTCACCCCTAACTAAAGCCCATTCTCATCCCTAGTTTTATTAGTATAAAAGAAATATAGTACATGGTGAATATGCTTATTGATTATAAAAGCTCTTAGTAAAGAAATAATAAAGGATGAGTTTCCCATCCTAATGGTTGAAGAGATATTAGATGAGTTATATATGTCACAATTCTTCTATAAACTTTAAACTTAAGTTCAAGGTACCATCAAATCAAAGGTTAGAGCTATAAGATATTTCAAAGATGACATTGCAAACCTATAAAGGTCACTACGAATTCCTCTTTCATGTTTTTTGAGGTAACTAATCCCCTTTCACTATTTTGATGTTTAATGAACGAGGTATCTAGACTATTCCTCCTCAAATTTGTTTTAAAGTATTCTTTGATGATATACTTGTCTATAGTAAAAAAAAAAATAGATCATATAGGTCACTTAAGTATTATCTTAAAAATGTTGGCGAAGCCAACATTAGTTGTATGCTAAAATGTCTAAATATAGATTTTTTTTTTTATCGTGAAAGTTAGAGTACTTGGGCCATATAGTTTTAGTTAAATGTATTAAAGTTGACCTAAAAAATATAGTAAAAGCCATGATAATATGGTTTTGACTCAACAATATTAAAGTCTCTTTATAGGTTCTTAGGGGGTTATTGTTAAACGTTTATAAAATGATATGGGACGCATTGTAAGTCTAGTAACCAAAGTTTCAACAAAAATAAAGGTTTTAGTTAGAATAGAAGAATCGAGGAAGCTTTTTAGGCTTTAAAAGGACAATCACTAGCCTATTAGTTTTAGCTTTACCTAATCTCGCTAAACATTTTATGGACTATGAAGTGCATTGGGTAAGCGGTGTTTGGGGTAATATTTATATAAGAAGAAATGCTCATTTCATACCTGAGTAAAGAACTCAAATGTGAGGAGTTATTCCTATCTACATGTGAAAAACGAGCTCCTAGTTATAGTAATGGAAGTCCAAAAATAGAGGCCTTATTTGTTAGGAAATTTTTTTTGCATAAAAAATCGATAGCATAGTTTTAAACATTTGTTGGAATAAAAGGTAGGAACCCTAATTCAACAAAAATGGATCACAAAGATAATTACTTATGACTTTATGCTTGAATATAAGGTTCTAAAGGAAAGTTGTGTGGCAAATAACTTATCTAGAAGGATAAGATAAGAGGATGAAGGGAAACTTTAGGCCATCAACATCCCACTAGTAAGCTAGGTAGATAAGCTCAATGCAAGCTTTGATAAGGATAAGAAAATACAACAAATTTTTCAACAAATGAAAAAAGCCATTGTGGGTGTCCTAAGATTTCAGAATTTAAAAGGATTATTGCTATACAAATGCTAAATTTACCCGAGTAAAAAATGTTCTCTCAAGCCAACTATCATGCAATATATACATGACACCTATATAACAAGCTATTCCAAGTTTTGAAAAAACATTAAGGCAAGCTAAGAGGAATTTTTATTAGGTGGATACTTGTTAGAGAATAATATATACATATATTGGAGCCTCACTTAATAGCTTAAGCTTTTAGGGTTAAAATAGTTTTTTGACATAGTATTAGAGCCTTTTTGAACAAGCGGTCAATGAAGTTTAAGTCTCACCACCCCCATTCTAATTAATAAAAATTAAACACAATGTAGTGTGAGTTTGTGCAAGTTTCAAACCTAAATGGCTTTCACTTGAGGGGGATGTAAGCAAATAATTATATAAATCGTATCTTGGGACTTCACCTAATAGCTTAAGCTACTAGGTTAAGATGGTTCTTTAATATAGTATCAAAACTCATTCACTCAAGTAAAGCTAAGAATTCGAATCTCACCACCCCATTCTATTTAAAAATTAAGCACACGTAGTGTGAGCTTGTGCAACTTTCTTACTTGAGGGGTATGCTGGAGAATAATATAAACTATATCTTGGAGCCTCATCTAGTAAATTTAAGCTTTGAAGTTGAATTGTTCTTTAATATATGAGATTTTAAAGTTAAGAACTACATCAATTACTATAAAGTTTAACAACGTGCCGAAACAAAAAAGCCAAACCACCAAGATTACTACAACCACTACCAATACTAGAAAGACTCAGGTCATAAGTTTCTATGGATTTTATGAGTACTAAGGGTGGGAATCCTACAACCATCACATTATGATCTTAGTGGTTAGGAATAGATTATCTAAGTATACACATTTTGCGATTCTAATGCACCCCAATATAGTTTCCAAGGTATCTCAAGTCTTCTCTCAAAAT